>JASJET010000055.1:19110000-19607500 GCA_034092305.1 Diaprepes abbreviatus
AAATTAATTTTAGATTGTCAATATAGGCCCCAAAACCTTCCAATATCGATATTTAAAGAAAATAAATTCATTTTTTATCCACCATATTAGATACGCCATATTGAATTTTTAAAAAATAATTTTTGATTCGTCATGTGTGACCCCGAAAACTCTCCCGTACCAATTTTGGGGAAAATGGGACAAAATTGATCTTTTTTGTTCACCATATTGAATCCGCCATATTGATTTTTTTTTAAAATAATTTCAGATTCTTTATGTGAGGCCCCGAAAACTTCCCCATACCAATTTTGGAGAAAATCAGACAAAATTGATTTTTTCGTCCGCCATATTGGATCTGCCATATTGAATTTATAAAAAATTATTTTAGTTTCGTCATATGCGACTCCGAAGACTCCCCCGTACCAATTTTGGAGAAAATCGGACAAAATTAATTTTTTCTGTCAACCATATTGGATCCGCCATATTGAATTTTTTGAAAATTATTTTAAATTCGTCATATGCGACCTCGAAAACTCCCTCGTACCAATTTTGGAGAAAATCGGACAAAATTGATTTTTTTTGTCGGCCATATTGGATCTGCCATATTGAATTTTTTAAAAATTATTTTAGATTCGTCATATGCGACTCCGAAAACTCCCCCATACCAATTTTGGAGAAAATCGGGCAAAATTGATTTTTTTCGTCCGCCATATTGGATCCGCCATATTGAATTTTTTAAAAATAATATCAGATTCATTATTTGACACCTCGAAAACTCCCCCATACCAATTTTGGAGAAAATCGGACTAAATTAAATTTTTTTGTCCGCCATATTGGATCCGCCATTTTGAATTTTTTAAAAATAATTTCAGATTCGTTGGGTACAATACCGAAAATTCCTCCATACCAATTTTGGAGAAAATCGGACAAAATTAATTTTTTTGGCCGCCATATTGTAAGCGCCATCTTGGATTTTACTGCACCAATTTCAACTAAAAAAATATGGGACCACCGCAGCAACTTCCTTTACATAACGTAAAAAATTTCACTCAAATCGGTGTAGCCGTTCCGGAGTAATCGGTGTACATACATAAAAAAAAAAAAAAAATACATAGTCGACGAATTGAGAACCTCCTTCTTTTAGAAGTCGGTTAAAAAGAACGACTAAAGAAATGATACACATTAAAAAACACCCTATAACATGAATTTTAGGACAGACACAAATGACCCAAGTAGTGTTTGTTTCAACTTGATTGGGCAATACAATTACTTTTTAGGTCTTTACCTGTATATTTTTAAACACCCAATAAAATAGACTGAAAAAATATGAAAATAATATACCAGTGTGCTTTTTTGATATAAAAAAAGTTAAATATATTTTAGTTTAAGTCTAACTACTAGTTAATATAAGGTAAGAAACAAAATTTTCAGTTCTTATATTGACAAAATACAAGTCTGTTTACAGTTTAATTCTCTGAAGATGGTTAGAAGTTTTTATGAAGATCAATATCAAGTCATATTTCTTTTTAATTTTAATCATTACTATAGTATTGTAGGAGTTTTCTTTCTAATTTTAATACTTTTTCCCAGTGTAATATAGTGGGTTGTGAGACAAACAAAGTCACGGAAATTGGACAGTTTAACTTCAAAGGCTGGCGCATCTGATAAAATCTGAGGCATTTCTGACGCCACAATGACACCTCTCAATTGGCCTAGAGGCAATCAAGCGTATGCCTATGTCATCAAAGTTTTACGTGATCTAGTTATTTTACTTCAAGTTGTTTAATTATTTAAAATTTACTCTTGACATGACCAGAAGTATTAAAAAAATATCTCGAAATGAAGTTAAAGGTATTTTTCTCTGCATTTGGTTATGATTTGCGTAGTACATTGAAATCAGCAACAGGGGAAAAGAAGTCGAGCGACGACGTTACAATTTGGTCATTTGAAGTAGGAACCATTTAACAAATCTAACAAATTTTGCTTTTAATAGTCCACACCAAATACTTTCTCTTCCAGTACCTCGCCAAACCTCACAAGTGAATACAAGGCTGGAATAATTTCGTCACCTTATGACCGTGAATTATAGGATTAAATAAAAGCTGTAAAAAAAAGCATGTGAAGAAAACACAAAAGAATACAGAAACAGTTACAAACACGTAAGGGAAAAGACAGGTAAAACGTCGAAGAAAGGAAGAAAACAAATAGATTATAGTAATTTAATGCGGAGATTATTATTAGAACTCGAGTAAAGGCTGGACTTCATGAGTACATGTTTAAAATAAGCACACTGATGCTGTACAAGTATTATAGATGATGATGAAACAGAGAATATTTGAGAATTTTGAAAGTGAGATTAATAAGAGGGCTTAAATATTTTATCTTGCCTTCTTGGAGTCCCCGCATATGAAGCAAGACTTTTTGTGTGAAATTAAACTACTTAATTAATCTTACTCTACTGAAACAATTATAAAAGACTCTTTACCAAAAAATCATTGTATTTATAAAAAGCGTTAAAAAGTATTTGAATTTTAGTAAAGTACCTTGTCTTTGCTCACTATAAACTAGAATTTGACTGAAAATGCAATTTTATTCAACGACCTTACCTTAAAGTCAGTAATTCTTTTCTCAGTGGAAAAGTTTGCAGAAGCTTGAAGATACATTGACACAAACTCTTTTGTCTTTCTTATAATATCCTCCGCTTCACTATTTTAAGCTCCCTTTCATAAAACAACACTAGTTTTAAAACCAAATCTATTTGATCAGGTTTAAAATTAATCATTTCGTATGCTTAAACCATTCATTAAAAAGTAGCTTTTTGTTAAATACTCAATGCGAGACCAATAAAAAATCATTTTCAGACTATTATCCAAGAGAACTTTTTGTGTTATTTTAATAAACTCTACCATCTCCAGTACTATTGCACTATATTTGAAATTTGTAGTTATATAACTTCAAAAAAGAATAAACCTTAGCAAAATAACCCTTCTTTCTTAATAAGTGAAGAAGCCTGGACGAAACTTCCATAGAAGTTTAAAAAGAGACCCTTATTTAATGTAATAAAAAAGCTAAAAGTAAAAAAGCATAAGAGATTATTACAAAAACATTTTATCCCTGCGGCATATGGCTATAACATAAAATTCTATTTGATTTTCCTTATGGGGATTTGGTACATTTTTTTCGGAGCAAAATTGGAATGGAATTATATATTAAGAGTTCGTCTAACCTATAAAATATATCGGTGGCCATATCATGTTTGACTTTTAGTAAAATTTCTTGCCATGTAATATTATTGGACATTTAAATTGTATATTCATTAACTACAATTACATATATATATATATATATATATATATATATATATATATATATATACATATATTTTTGATTCTTGAGCCATATATTCATATCATATTTTCTTTGTTGTGTCTTTTCTTGGGATTAGGTTCTTTATTTAATAAAAAATACAAACAAATTGACGTTTCGCCTTTTATTTAAGGCATTTTCAAAATTTCTTATTTATTTTCCTTCCTAAAAATATTTTTTATATAATTAAAACATTCACACAGAAACATACGTACAATTTTAAAAACAAACAAACACTCTAAAACAGTATTAAAATCTTTTAAAAATATTTGCAATAATGCAAGTGTTTTATTTTTTATATATATTTTTTTTATACTTTTCAGTACACAAAAAACACATTTTTTATAGTAACCTAATAACAAGAAAAATAGAACATAAACAGCAAAAATATGTAGCATTACCTTACACTAGTGAGCTGTCAGAAACAATAACACACCTTTTAAAAAAGCATGATCTTATCGTATGCCACAGGTCACATAATAAATTAAATACACTGTTCACTAATTTAAAAAGTAAAACTCCTCTCATGAATAAATCAAATGTAGTATATTCGATCCCTTGCGCAGATCGTCCCAAAAAATATATGGGCATGACGAGCCAATTACTAAAGAACAGATTGAATGGCCATAAATACACGAAAAACGCTTTAACAGCGTTAAACAAACACACACAAGACGAAAAACATACCATAATAAAAAAACAAAGATATGAATTACCAAAAATTGCAGATAAAGGAAATAATAGAAATTAAAACGATAAAAACGCTGTTAAGGACAGAACGGATATAAGAAATTTGAGACACATTAATACCAGCCTAATCTAACAAAAATATTAAGTATTCGATCCTATTAATAAGCATCAAAAATTGAATATCCTCTTAAACATAAAATTAAATGTATGAGTTATTTTTTTTTGTGCACTGAAAAATATAAAAAATATATAAAAAATAAAACACACTCGCATTCCATGTATCCTTAGTACCTGAAGAGACGATGTGAAAGGTTGAATTCCGGCAGTAATTAATAAACAAAATGTCAAGGTATGTACCGGTAAAATTAAATATTTTTTAAAGATTTTAATACTGTTTTAGAGTGTTTGTTTGTTTTTAAAATTGTTCATGTTTTAACCATATAAAAAATATTTTTAGGAAGGAAAATAAATCAAAAATTTTGAAAATGCCTTAAATAAAGGGCGAAACGTCAATTTGTTTGTAATTTTTTGTTAAATAAAGAACCTAAACCTAAGAAAAGACAAAATAAAGAAAAAATTATATATATATATATATATATATATATATATATATATATATATATATATATATATATATATATATATATATATATATATATATATATATATATATCTTTATTTCCTTCTTCTTAAACTATTTAATAATACTCTCTTTAATTTCTTGGGTACAGGTTTTTATTTTATTTGTTACTTCAAAGCCTATTTAACGTTTCGTCTGTCTTGGCAGGTTTTTCCAAAATATATTTTTTTTATTTTCTTTTAAATTAAGCATTGTTTACAAACCTCGAGAATTAATATATATGTATATATATATATATATATATATATATATATATATATATATATATATATATATATATATATATATATGAATAGTTTGGTTATTCCGGGTTTCAATCCGTTCGTTCAAAAAATCGTTTTCACGACGTTTCGCCAAAATCTCATTTGGCATTTTCAAGTGCGGTTCGTCTCGTTACTCACTGAGTCAGTTCTCAGCGAGTAACGAGACGAACCGCACTTGAAAATGCCAAATTAGATTTTGGCGAAACGTCGTGAAAACGATTTTTTGAACGAACGGATTAAAACCCGGAATAACCAAACTATTCATTCTAACATCCGTGAAAATCTACGATATAACATATATACATATATATATATATATATATATATATATATATATATATATATATATATATATATATATATATATACATATATATATATATATATACATATATATATATATATATATATATATATACATATATATATATATATATATATATATATATATATATATATATATATATATATACATATATATATATATATATATATACATATCATCATATATATATATATATATATATATATATATATATATATATATATATATATATATATATTATTAATTCCTTTAATTTTTTCTCGAGTGTAGCTTTTCTTCCTTTTAAATTGAAAGATAACAAAAGTTTCTCCTGACGTTTCGCTCTACATAGTGAGCGTTTTCAATTTTTTATCATATATACTTCTTCATACTACAAAAGTTTCAATTTTTTAAACTAAATTATCAATTAAATTTTTAATTTAATGTTTAAAATTAATAAGAACAAATAGATTTTATAACAGCTTAAAATTAAAATAAACTATACAACAGATTAAAAACAGTAAAAGCGTTAATTTAATTAAAAACTAAAACCGCAATGGTGAATTAAAAAAGATATATTACTCGATACACGAAACGTGCTATCCATAGGATAGGAGTCACATTATTCGGTACCGTCGCGCCATCATATGGCTGTTTTATACAATATTGTTGACAAGTGAACCATCGAGATGTCGCCGTTGTTGTCTTGTTTGCTGTTTTTTTTAAAGCAACTTATAGGGCACAAATGCGAGATGATGGTTTGTACCGAATGCAATGGCCTAACGAGTCACATATTAGGACGAAACAGCGCCGTCGTAATTTTTCGGACCCGGAGTCTTCCCATTATTTTGGAGTTCTCCGCCACTTTTTAACCCGAGAGTAATGGATTCACAAACTTTTTTCTGCTTAACCAAGATTTATTTTCTTTTATTTATTTATATATATATATATATATATATATATATATATATATATATATATATATATATATATATACTCTGCTCGCGTTTGTATGCTTATTAGTTTATGCATTGACGATACTTCTTTTATGATTTATAATACTATTTTTGTTAAATGCCTATTTACATAATTGAAAAACCTTATAAAAACGTTTCTGTTTTCGACTCATATTTCGACACAAAATAATATTTCACCCACATATACATAATAGGAAATAATAATCGACATTATATTGATTATTATTCACCAGATGTTAATTAGATGAGTCCCAACCCTATCGCTCTCCTATAAAAAATATTTTGTAATTGATTAAATAATACGAGTACTTAGATATTTGGCTATGGCTTCCGGTTTAACAGGAAGCACTATTAGTTTTGTTATTTTTCCGTCAATTTATATAAAGATAAAGATAAAATATGTCTATTAGAACCACGTTTTAAAATTATTGTGAAGTATATGGAGTAGCTCAAAAAAAAGTTTTACATCAGAGATGTCATAATTTAACGTGAACAAGTTACTGTTATATACCTAAGACATACCGTATTTAAGATATTCTTCAGAATTTTATATTTACCGAAAATTCTAAGTGTGAAATTTATATCATATAGTGTAACTATTCTTTGGCAAGAATAACAATTAAAAATGTCTTATTGGTCATAAAGCAGATATTATCCATATCACTTCAATAGGATGGCTGACATGAATTAGGAGACACTTTTTTATATATCTTTTTATCTAATTTTAGCTTATAAAAAAATAAATTTATTCCTTGACTGTATAACAATATTATCTATACAGGGTTATTTACCCTATACGGCACGGAATATTGCGGCCAAAATACCCGACTTTCAAAAAGTTTTACTTTTGGGATATATGAGGGTCTAATATAGTTATTGTTTAAAATTATTTTCATATTATACTGGGTGTTCCAAAAGCTCTGAAAGTATCAAAGTTGGGTTTTTTAAATGGAACTCCCTGTATATTATTGCATTTTTGAATTATCCGATCAAAATAAGTGCCTATTTTAATAAGGTTTATAGTACCTAAACCTTAAGGGTTTTTAAATAATTTGAATTTTAACATAATCTAACCTTAATTTCATGTTTGAAATACTTAAGAAGTATTTTGGTTATGTACTCGAAATTTACAGTGAAGTGTAACAATATATCATATTTTATATCCCAATTATAATAAACTTGCTGTATTATACTGGGTGCCCAAAAATTAAAACTAATCAAATAAGAACTTTAAGCGGCTATAACTTGATTAATTTAAATAAAACGCTATACCTTACCTTATCACAAAATATATCTTTTAAATACCTATCGAATGGTGTAAGGGTGTTCTATAGCTAAGTCTTCGCGTTTTCACAGAATACGCCAAATAATCGTTTTCTGCATAGATGTTCTAATGTATCTAGTTGCCTATAGCATTTAGAAACGTCAGATAATTCATTTAATCTGTCAGTTTAGTCTGCAAAACCTGTTGCTATATTAGCAGTATTATTTTTTGTAACTGTGAAACTTTATTTATTGAACTGAATTATTTGAATATTGTTGTGTTATTGCTTCATCAAAATGAAGATTTATCCAAAGGAAGAGCTTATTGATATGATTTTCATCCTTGAAGAATGTCATCAAAAGTGTTTGTTGGCTTCTCGAATCTATGCTCAAAGGTTTCCTAAAAGAAACCATCCTAAACAAGCCGTTTTTGTGAAACTATTAAACCAGTTTCGGTAAAGTGGAAGTATCAGTTATAAAAGACCTGTTATAAGAAAACCTGTCACTGAGGATGAAGAACATTTTTTTACTGTGCTTGGTTCAGTGATCGAAATTTCCGATATTAGTCAGAATCACATAACCGAAGATACTAACATTAGCCAAGCAATTGTTTCAATGATTTTTTACAAATACAGATTTCATCCTGATAAAATTCAGCTTTGTCAACAGCTTTACTGAAATGATCTTGACAACCGAACCTAATTCCGCCTGTGGGTGTTAGATAAAGTGGCAGAAAATGAACACTTTTTTAATAATGTGTAAATTAGTGATGAATGTACTTTTCATAACACTGGTTTCGTGAAAAGACACAACTTCCATTACTATTCTGATTCAAATCCGCATGAAAACAGAGTTATGAGAAACCAGAATAGTTGATCGGTTATTGTGTGGGAAGGAATACTGGGTCCATACTTAATTGAACCCTACTTTTTTGAAGGAGATTTAAATGGTTTGATGTTTCGCGATTTTCTTTCACACCAACTTCCAGTGTTATTAAATGTCCTTTTAAATATTAGAGCAACTATGTGGCTTCAACTGGATGGAGCTCTGCCTCACTATCATAGCGAGGTTTGGCAATTTTTAAATGTCAACTTTCGACACAGGTGGATTGGGAGAGACGGATATCAAGATTGATTCCCGAGATCTCCGAACTTAACTCCACCAGATTTCTATTTATGGGGATACATAAAAGGAATTGTCTACAATGCGCCTCCGACCACACCACAAAATGTGAAAATAAGCATAAGAGACGCTTTTTAAACTGTAACCCCGCAAATGTTGGCCAGAGTTAGCAGTGGTTTCAAAAAAAGAATATATAAGTATTTGGAAATGGATGGTCAACATTTCGAATGTCTACTATGAATATTTTGCTTTTATTTTATGCTATCGTCAATATGTTATTACCATTATTGCTGTGATAGCCCTTTGGACGACTATAAATCGCGTTCCGAGTTTCTGAACATTTGTAAAGATATTCCTGATTATTATTCTTATAGTTGTAAATTACCTGTCATTTCCAAATCTTCTTCTTCTTCTTTAGTAGCCCTACAACCCGGGGTGGGTTTTGGCTGACTGCACAACTTGCTTCCATCTCACACGGTCGTCCATGATAGTTGGGTCAGTGGGTAACCCCATTGTTCTTAAATCTGACCATATGTTATCTCTCCATCGTATTCTTGGGCGTCCTAAGGGTCTTTTCCCTGTCGAGGCCTCCTCCCAAATTAACTTGGTAAGGCGGTTATTAGGGAGCCTATGGACATGGCCAGCCCATCTTAGGCGTTGGGATTTAATTTCTTGTACGATGTCGCTAGCGTTATATATCTGTTTGACCTCGGCATTTATTCTTATTCGGTATTGATTAGTATTGGGGTCATGATAGGGTCCGAAAATCCTAAGGATTTTCCTCTCAAAACATCTAAGTTTCATTTCCATTGCTTTTGTCAGCGTCCACGTCTCACAGCCACACATGAGCACTGGTCTAATCACTGTTCTATATATCCTAATTTTTGAGGTTCGTGTTAGGTTCTTGCATTTGATGGTGTTGATACATCTGTTTGCTACCTGAATTCTCCCTTTTATCTCCTCTGTGATATCGTTATCCGAGATATTTAAAACGCTCCACTCTTTCAAAGTTATATGTGTCTATTGTTACATTTTGTCCTATTCTATCTCGATTCTTTTGTCTGTTTATGCACATGTATTTGGTTTTCTCCTCATGACCATTAGACCAGTTTTTCTTGCCCCTATCTCTATTTTGTTGAAAGTTTCCTTTACATTAGTGACGGTGTTTCAAACAATATCAATGTCGTCCGCGTATGCTAGTAGTAATTTTAGTGCATTTACTGTTATTAGTTCTGTTCTAATTTGTGTTGTTCTCACTACTTTTTCCAAGATTATATTAAAGAGGAGGGGTGACAGTACGTCTCCTTGTTTTGGGCTACTGTTTATTTCAAACGATTCTGAGAGTTCGTTACCTATTCGTACCCTAGATCTACAGTCATTTACGCATACTTTGGCGATGTGGATCAGTTTTTTTGGAATCGAAAGTTCTGCCATTACATTCCACACTTGACCCCTTTTAATGCTGTCGTATGCTTGTCGGAAGTCGATAAAAAGATTGTGGATAGTTCTATTGAATTCCCATCCTTTTTCAAGTAGCTGTCTTATAGTAAAGATCTGATCTATAGTCGATCTATTTTTCTTGAATCCGGCTTGGTATTCTCTACAAAAGGCGTTAGTCTACTTAATAGGATATTCGATAAGATTTTGTACGCGGTGTTAAGTAGGGAGATTCCTCTATAGTTGGAGCACTTGGTTTTGTTTCCCTTTTTATGGATAGGGATTATTATGCTTTCGTGCCATTTTGCTGGCATTTTCTCTTCTTTCCATATAAATATGATTAGTGTGTATAATTGTCTATGTAAAACCTCCCCTCTGTATTTGAAAAATTCGGCCGGTATATTGTCGGAGCCTGAGGATTTTGCGTTCTTTAATTTGTTAATTGCTTGTACTGTTTCTTCTATTGTTGGGTCCTCTACCGGTGGGTCCACCCCAATATATATATCCTCTCTATGTTCTTCCTCATTTCCAAATGCCATAGTCAACTAGATACATTAGAACATCTATTCAAAAAACACAAAATGGTGCAGAAGACGATTATTTGGCGTATTCTGTGAAAACCCGAAGAACGCCCTTATACAATTTGATAGGTATTTAAAAGGTGCATTTTCTGGTAAGGTAAAAACTATAGCGTTCTATTTAAATTAATCAAGTTACAGCCACTTAAATTTCTTATTTGATTAGTTTTAATTTTTGGACATCCTGTATAATATAGTTATAATTGGAATATAAAATATGGTTTACTGTTACACTTTACTGCAAATTTCGAGTACATAACTGAAATACTTCTTAAGTCTTTGAAACATGAAAATTAGGTTAGATTTTGTCAAAATTCAGATTATTTAAAAACCCTTAAGGTTTAGGTACTATAAACCTTATTAAAATAGGCACTTGCATTTGATCGGAGAATCCAAAATGCAATAATATACAGGAAGTTACATTTAAAAAAAAAACACACAACTTTGATACTTTCAGAACGTTCGGGACACCCTGTATAATATAAAAATAAATTTAAAAAGTAACTATATTAGACCCCCATATATCCCATAAGTAAAACTTTTTGAAAGTCACATATTTTGGCGGCAACATGCCGTGCCATATAAGGTGAATAACCCTTTATAGCTATATGATACTAAAAATACTAAATATCACTTCTAAAATAAAAATATTTTTTTAAATCAGGGAGATAGTTTTCTATAAAAGTTCATTTTTAATCTTCTTTAGAATATTTAAAAGGCAAAATTAAGTTCTAAAATTTATTCTTTATAAAATAGGAGCATTTATTAAAACATACTTTGTTTTTTAATCGTCATTTTTTTTTACAAAAATGTAAAGATGTTTACAGAAGTGTATATAAAAATTAATTCTTAGCATTAGAACAACGATAAACATTTTCCCACCAATAGTGTAACACCCTTCTTTTACAATGCGACAGCAAAAAATACCTAGCAGCTTTTATTTAATAACATCAATATCTAAATGTCCTGCTGCAAAAATACCCACATATCCTTACCACAAAATTCAAACTGCTTAAAATAAATCATTTTAAATTTTCAGGAGAAGAGTATACCGTCTTCGTCCCAACGGACCATGCTTTTCAGAGATGGCACCCCATAGACTGGGGTTTTTATCCCTTTAGTGTGCCTGAGTTTACCGAGAGTGTCATAGTTAATCATTTCGTAAAAGGACGTCTCAAACAGGATACTATTAAGGATGGTCAAGTGGTACAGACACTGGGAGGGAGAGAAATCCTTTTTAAAAGGACTCGTAGGTATTTTTCGACTTTTAAAATACATAATATTAAATAAAGTTATTAATTCAATACAAAACTTGGAGTTTTAGCTCAGTCTTAAAAGCATTACTGGGTTATTATGCTAGAATAATTTAACACTAAATAAGTTTTATCGTACGGTCACTAGACTCATGATTTTTGGTCTAATATAATTTTTAGTTCACAGCAATAAACATCTAAGTATTTTAATATGTTAAAACTAAAAGGCCATATTGTAATAATTTTCATTTCATTATTCGCCTTATCGAATGAAAACAAACTCTTAATTTGGGATTTTTAACTTAGGATCGATCTCATTCAAAATCACGCAGTAAAAATAGCCAAAAAAATAAAATGTTTTCTCTGTGAAATATATTATTCTGGAACCAAAAAAAGTGTATACGTATTTTTCTGTTTTGCGGAAAACAAGAAGTTATCGAGATTTATAATTAAAAATTGAGCTTAGAATCTTGCAATGAAGCAAAAAAATCGCTCTTTTATTCATTCTCTTTTATCATTCTCGTCACCTGGCTGTAGATTGGTCTCGGACATATCCTTTTTGATTCCTTGGTTCCAGATACATTTCGGTCTGCCTCGTTTTCGATTGTCTGCAGGGATCCAGTTCATTACTTTCTTTAGTATTCTATCCTCTGTCATTCGTTATACATTACCATACCAGTTGTTTTTCTCGAATTTCCTGAATTATGTTCTTTGGTGCTTTCATTTAATCTCCCACTATCTCATTTCTTATTCGACCTAACCATGATGTTCTAGCCAATCGCCTCCAGAAGTCTATTTCAGTTGCCAACAGCTTGTTTTTTGGCTTTCTTTTAATTGCCATACCTCCGAACCATACAGCATTATGCTCTTTACAATCAGATTATATATTTGTCATTTTCTGTTGTTTGTAATATTTCTCTACCAAAGGATGGAATTAAGTTCTCCAACGGCTTTTTTGTCTTTTTTTATATTCCCGGGTCCGTCCTAAAGCCGAACGCACTGCAGCCAGAGTAGGCCTATTGTGCTCAACCTAGACATTACAGCCACTCTGTCAACCTAGCCCCCTGCTCAATCTGTACAGTCCTGCTAAGGAGTGAGTGAGTATTTCTCCCAGTTTCAGACTTACTGACCCGAATGTTTGTTGTCTAAATCTCTCCAGTGACTCACAGTCACATATGATATGCTTCACCGTTTCCTCGGCTTGTCCACATAGTCTGCAGCCGAGGTTTCCGTTTTTGTCTTTGTTTATTCTATATTGAATTTCCTTTTCACATCATCCACTGTTGGCGATCTTTACTTTCAAGATGTGAATTCTTCGCAGGCTTCTATCGTTCTGTTATTGCCAAGGTCTAAATCTTCTAAATCTCCACCAATGCACAGATAATTGGTTTTGACTACATTTACTTCTAGTCCTGATTTTTCGTACTCTTCAATTAACTGTCGAGACATGTATTCCAGATCTTCTCTATCGTGAGCAAGTACTACCTCGTCCGCCAAATGCAGTATATATAAAGTGCAATTTTCGCTGAGAGATATTCCCATTTTAAATATTTTAAACGGTGTTGAAGGTCAACAACATCCCTTCCTGAGACCTTTCGTTACTGGAAATGCTTGTAACCATGTTTCTCCTGTTTTGATTTTATAGTAGCTGACATTGTATAACTGTTTCACGGCGTTTGTCAGTGTTATATTAATCTGACTTATTTCCAATACCTCCCACAGTTTTTTAATTGGTACAGTATAGTAAGGTTTAGTAAGATCCACAAACAGCAGATGGATTTTGTCAGTGCAAGTTGCAGTCTTCTTTTTAATAGTTTAGGTGATCGGAAAGATGTTGTCAATATATGAGCGCCCAACTCTAAAACCGGCTTGATCTTGTTCTCCCTCTATCAGATTTTTTAGTACTTTTCCACAGAATCTACTGAGAGTATCGGTGACCACTATACATCTATAGTTGCCACAAACATCATTCCTTCCTTTTTTATGGATGGGTGTTATCCATAACATTCTCCACAATGTTGGTCTATCTCCTTCGTTGATATATTGGGTAGACAAAAACGCTAGTTGAGCTGGAATTTCTTCTGGCTCGATGAATTTTCCATTTTTCATCGTTCTTAATGCTTTCCCGATCATTTCTATACTTACATGCCGTTAGTACCTTGAGCTTTATACGTCACAATTTTATGCTATACTGAAAAATATCTCTCCAGAATTTTTTAAGCCCTGACACAATATCTTTCCTTAATAAAATTTTGGTGTACAGGGTGAGAATTGCCATAAATTTAACGATGATCGTGCATTAAATTGTGTTAAAAAAAACCTTCATTTATTTCTAAACATTATTGGATTATTTTTTGAGAAAAGTTATGTACGTGATTTATCATTTCGAGCGTTATCAATGTACATGCCTGTCTAATTCGATATTTTATATTTTCGGGAATAATTATATAGTGCAACAGCCATAACTCTTTTCTATAAAGCCCCACAAAGGGGATCAAATCGCAAGACCTCGCAGGCTAGTTTTCAGAGCCTCATCTATTTCCAAACATACCTTTAAGGGTATCTCTGATTTGTCGCTCAAAGTATGGCAGGGCACATGTATTCTTGCTGATGTCAATCATGGTTTAGAATATGGTGTAACTCGTTTCTGACAAAATTATTATATGTTTTCCCCTTTTGTATGTAAAGCCAAATTTTGCCTTTTTCTTATTTAAAAGTAAAAAAGATAACTAGGCAACAAATAGAGCAAATGTAAAAATAGTTCTTGAGAGATAATCGATATTTCGAGAAAAGGAAATTATTTTCCATTTCAGTTGCGACCCGCCATTCAACATACACTGTGACCGCTAAAGTCTGCATCATAAGGGATTTTTTTATTAATAGCTTTATTCGAAATTTAACTTTGACAACAATTTCTGCTTCGATCAAGATGAAAATTAACCAAAAAAATAGTCACGTGATTAGCATAATCTGTCAAATTTTATTTTTTTTTTCAAAAAAATTCAAAAGTGGGGTTATATCTCAAAATATCGAAAAAAGTTATTAGAAAGAGTTGCAATTTTTAATCCATATACAAAATTTCAGCTGTATAAAATAATTTAGATTTTTTGCCCATTTTTTATAAATTGCACCACTGTTGCAAAATAAGACTCAACGCAACCTTCATAAAACTTCTTAGTTTAGATAATGCTTCATCCCAGATATATTTTGTTTAAAGTAGCGCTATATTAAATGTGTGTTTTTCAATAAAATCCAAATTGGGTTATTAAAATTTGGTCACATGTGATGCAAAGTTTATTTGTTCTTACCCTGTATAAGCTAGCTGCATAAAATAACTATTTTTGAAAACGTAATTTATGTCTAAAAGTAATACACATTAATATTAACAAAATAATTTAATTGAAAAGACTCAAATTAAATCGTTGAGACTAGATAAACTTTACGTATAGTTAAACAAAAATTGATTTTCCACCAGACTTTACTGATGACACTGTGTACTTGTTTGTCTTAATTATAATGTGTTTTACTTTTAGACACAAACTACGTTTTCAAAAATAGTTATTTCATGAAGTTACCTTGTACAAGTCAATTTTAATATCCTTATTTAGATTTTGTAGAAAAACACACATTTAATATGGTGTTCCTTTAAACAAAATATATCTGGAATAAAGCATCGTAAAAACTAAGAAGTTAAAAGTAGGTTGCGTCGAGTCTTATTTTGCAACAGTGGTGCAATTTACAAAAAATGGGCAAAAATTTAAATTATCTTATACAGCTGAAATTGTATACGAGCTAAAAACTGCGTTTAGAAAAACTTTTTCTAATAACTTTTTTCGATATTTTGAGATATAACTCCACTTTTGAAATTTTTTTGGAAAAAAATTAAAATTTGACAGATAATGCTAATCGCGTGACCACTATTTTTTTGGTTAATTTTCATCTCAATTGAAGCAAAAATTGTAACCAAAGTCAAATTTCGAATATTATTAAAAAAACAATTCCATTTGATGCTGATTTTACTGGTCACACTGTATGAAGAAGAATACATGTCAAAAATGTTTTGAAATATGTTCCCATGCCACTTATTACTCCACCAGTCTTTTATTAAAATGTTTTAAACCGTTTTCCCAATGTCGCCTGATGACATTTTAAAATCCTCACCCTGTATGATACATCCAAATACGGGGCGTTAGAAAGAACGATGTGAACGTGATTTAAAACATTATTAATCATATATGTATCGTAATTTTCGAAAATTTTTCTTGATATACGATTTTTTGTAGTTACAAATCAAATAATACAACTACATAATAATTTCCTATTGTTTAACATACGAACATTAGATCTGAATAATAAAATCGAATAAGTAGAGTTTGAGATTAAAGATAATTAGGAAATTGCTCAAAACTGTGAAATTAGAAATGTTCTGATCATTGAAAAAAAATTTACACAGGATAAAAGAGTTTCAGAATGTTCAAATAACTCTAAATACATCTGTGATATGTATTCTTTTAATTGGCACATGATACAGCTCTCTGTCTGTTGAATTAGTTTCGTACTGGACAATAATTTCATTGAAAATATAGGTTATGCGCATGCCGATAACTACTTAACAATTTGACTGGCGCCTGATGTGCACATTGGTATTTTTTCTTCCGTGCTTTATGCAGGTCCTTTTATGGCACTACTACTCGAAGTTTCAGCTAAGTTAACAATAACATCATCTTCCGACAACTTCTATAATTAGCGAAATTCCAAACCCACAGCAAAGTTACACCAGCAAATACTTGTAGTCATGACATGATGTTGTCATAACCGAATTAAACATTATTGCTAAAGGGTGCGTACCTTCTCCTAGTTTTTCGTGTTGTTGTCAAATAAGTATCAATAGCTTTATACGTGCTTTATGGCTCTACTAATGAAGATTATTTTGACTTAATTCAGGTTATAAATTTTTGTTTATATAACAGAGCTCTGCAGGAATCTTCCCTAATTTAATTTCCAAGCTAAATATAATTAAGTTTTAAATTTAAAAATAAATGTGTGAAATAATTAAAAGCTTATTTTCTTTTCAGCAAGCTTGACAGTTAATGGAGCTGCGATAGTAAAAGGAGATACTCCAGTCGAAAAAGGCAATATCATGTTTATTGGAGAAGTCCTGTTTGTGAGCGAGTCTATCGTCTCGAAATTACATCAACAGCACAGAGACAAAGAAACGCCGCCATTATTGGCATTTCCCTGGTTTGGAGCTCAATTCTTATCTCATGCTTTTTTGGCACTTGAAAGAGATAAACGGTAAATATAACCAGTTATGTAATTGAATTGAACACCTGTTGAACTAATCAATATTGTCCTCATTTAAGGTCAGACAGATTAAAATTTGATAAGTAAAGGACACTTCTATAATTATTTTAATAGAATTATACAGGGTCTGGTCGGCAGATCATTTAAAATAGAATATAAAATGTAGCGTATTCAAGTTATTCAAAAGTTTATGTATATACATACATTAAATGCAGTACTAAAATTAAGTTGCGAGTTTACAAATTTTTTGCCTCTAAAGAACTAAAAGTAAGGTAATGGATGAAGTCACATTTTTCAGATACTTTTAAAAAAAAACTTAAACAGAAGGTAATACAAATTTTTTCTGTATATATTTGTTGGATCAAGAACTGCTAAGGCTGTGATTTCTCCAAAATTCCGATAGATAATGAGACGTACATACAGGATTTGTATAAAAATTATCGGGAACAATTTTTTCTTGACGTGATTGTAAGTCGCAGCGCGCTCACACCAAATTGGTTCGGTGTTGGGGGGTCTAATCTCCAAAACGCGCCAAGTGTCAATCGCCTACCAGCGTTTGTTCAGACTACATCGAGTTTTTAGTAAACCTCTATCGAGTGACTCGGTGCAAGTTAAAATGCAGCGAAGGATTGAACAGCGGTACGCCATCAAATTTTGTGTTGGACGGAGGAAATAGAGTATGGAGACGTTGGACATGATTCGCCAAATGCCAAGGATGAAAGCATGTCACAAACTGCAATTTTTAAGTAGCAAAAGCTCTATAAAGATAGCCAACAGAGTGTGTTAGACGAGCTCCGCGCTGGAAGGCCGTCGACGTCAAGCACTGACGACAAGCTGAGAGGCAGACAGCAAATGGTCCTCTTTACCTAGAAATGCTAAGAAGACTGAAGAGAAGGGTGAACCAAGTAAGGCCAGCCATCGCTGGAAATTGGAAATTGCATCATGACAATGCACCCAGCTACACCTACTCTAAGGTGACCGACTAACTGACACAAAACGGCATCGCGACAATTCTCAACCCCCTTACAGCACCGACTTGGCTCCAGCAGATTTTTTTCTATTCCTAAAAGTGAAATCCTCCCTTAAAGAACCACACCATGGGACCCTTAGTGCCGTCAAAGAAGCTTGCACGAGTACATTTCGGAAACCGCCTACCAAAATGGCCTCTAAGTCACTGATATTTTGAAATAATATTTACCAAAAATTAATCTGAAGTTATCGAAACGTTTTTGATGTGTATTATCTTCTTTACAACTACTTGTATGAATTAAATTTATACTATTACATTTTATCCATTTTACATGAAAAATACTTACCAACCCAAAAATTTTCTCTTTAAATACTTGTCTTAAAGATATTGGTAAATCACAATTTTTACACCACAAATTATCAACAATAGATTTTATTTCTATCACGCGGTTATTGATAAAAACATATACATTTTGTAGAGTGAAGTTTTCTTCTAATTTGTTTTTTTTTTGCATTCACTCACATTACCAGCATCTTTGCATTGGAACTTTCGAATATTATGAATAGACTTTTTACTACTTTGCAACTTTGTTTGTTATGTAAAAGAAAAATTAGACGGTCTCAGAAATAAACATAAACAGTAAAAACACAACGTTGCCAAATCACACTCTAGTTACGTCCAGCTGATTTAAATGAGTCAAGTGAAGTTATGTATTTAATTATTTTCTTTTTACATTTTTTTATTTCAATGATAAATGCCTTTAAAATTATTTACTCTTAAATTATATATTTTTTTATTAGTATTTTAATTTAATTTTTGAAATATTGCGTACGACACTTCATTTGACTCATGTGCAGCGAATGGACCTCCTTAATTGTTGCTGATATAAATACAGTAATATCAAAAACTTAATGACGAATAATCTCGACAATAATTGTTTCACTAAAACAGCATTTTCTTTCAGGTTTTCCCATATCACGCGATTTCTAAATCTTGCTGACTTAGCCCCGCATGTTTCCGGGGCAGGATACACCTTTTTTGTACCCACCGACACGGCTTTTGAGGAACTCGGTCTAGACAAAATGCCTGATAATTACCTTTCCAATGGAGAGGGTTTGCAAATTTTACTGAATCATTTCGTTAAAGGGAGACTGTATGATAAGGATTTAAAGAACGGAACTGTGCTTACCACCCTAGGGAATCAGACGTTATTGGTTAATAGAACAAAAGGTAAGGTTTCATTACATGAAAATATACGATAAATACAGGGAAAGATAATACGAAGATATAGTCATATAAAATGAGTTTAGCAAAAAATTACAGAAGAAATAGATTTGTTTAAATTTGCTTGTTATGCCTAATGTATTTTAAACTTAAAGAATAAACAGTAGAAAAGGTAGACATATTTTAAGAGCATAATAATTTAATATATATATATATATATATATATATATATATATATATATATATATATATATATATATATATATATATATATATATATATATATATATATATTTGAATTTTATTTATATTTGTACAGGGTGAGTCAACGATTGGATGAAGTAGGTTTGTGCCTTTTCGGTGAAATTAACAAAGAAACTATATTTATTGTTTGATACAGTTTATTTTTATGCAGATTTTAAAAATATTTAGGACTCTACAGGGTGAGCCAAAAAAACTAGGACAGCATAAAGTTGTATTTTTTTAAATAGAACACCCTATATACGAATCGTATTTTCGATTTAGCTTATAATTTTAAATCTTTTTTATTAAGGGTTTACTATAACAAAACTTTATAGTTTCTGAGATAATTAAGTTTAAAGAAAAAGTCACATTTCAAGCATCAATTCAATCCTAAATAACGTTTTCAGTTTTGTGACAAATATATTCAAATTTGGAATTTAGCAAGGCCAAGGACAAGTTAACATAATTTTTACCTAATATTTGGAATAAAAGCTACAGGGTGTTGAACACATCGGCTCAAATTTGAACAAGTTTAAATGAATAAATATCTTTTTTTTTAAATGGTACACCCTGTATATTTTCATGTTATTTAATAGAGTAATAAAAACCCTAAAAGTTTTGTTCAATATATCCTATACCTATTTATAATAGTTTTTGAGATATTTCAGTTTTTCTTATTTTCCATACTTTTTTACAGAAATAGTCTTCATTATCATAGTAGCCATGGCAAAACAATGTAAAAGAACATTTTTCTGTGTGTCAAATTTATAACCGCAATCGCTTCTTTTGGTTTTTATGTAGTGTAGTTTGTTTTTTTTTGCATTCATCTTATATTGTAAAATGAATTTTCCAAAGAATGAATTAATAGATATGATTTATACAATAGGAGAGGCTCAAAAAAATTGCCTTCTTGCTCAAAGAATTTACAAAATGAAGTATCCTGATCGACGCCAGCCTAATACCCATACTTTTCAAAACTTAATGCAAAGATTTGATTCTTCTGGTACTGTTGATTATCCAAAACGTAAAGTGGTCAACAAACCAGTAACTAATGAAGAAAAAGAACTACAAGTATTGTTAAATGTTCAGGAAAATCCTTATATTGGTAGCCGTCAGTTAGCAGCATTATGTGAAACATCACAATCCACCGCTAATCGTACTATCAAGAAATATAGGTATCATCCATATCACATGGAATTACACCAAGAATTGCATAGACAGGATTTTGAAAGTCGTGTAAACTTTTATCGTACAATAAATGCGGAGATTCAATTAAATCCAAATTTATTATGCAAGGTAATGTTTAGTGATGAAGCTACTTTTAGAAGTAACGGTGCCGTAAATAGACGCAACATGCATTATTATGACACAGAAAACCCATTTTGGATTAGAGAGGTGCAACATCAAAACCACTGGTCATTAAATGTTTGGTGTGGTATTCATCATAATCGAATTATTAGACCCCACTTTTTTAATGAACCACTAAATGACCATAGTTACCTGAACTTTCTACAAGAAGAACTACCCCAACTGCTTCAAGGTCTCGATAGGGATGAGCTCGACAGTATATGGTTCCAGCACGATGGTGCGCCTCCGCATTACCATCGTGAAGTTCGTGCGTTTTTGGACCAACGATATCCGCAAAAATGGATTGGACGTGGGGGTTTCATTGAGTGGCCACCAAGGTCTTGCGACATCACCCCATTAGATTTCTTCCTATGGGGTTATATTAAAAATAAGGTGTATGTTAATCCACCAACAACAGTGGAAGATATGCGAAACAGGATTAAGGATACCTGTAGAACAATAACGCCACTAATTTTGTCCAGGGTCCGAGAAAATCTGCAAAAAAAACTAAATTTGTGCATTGCACAAGAGGGTCGTTTATTCGAACACTTATTAAAAAGAAATAATTAATCTCAGTATTTAATAGGTATTTTTTTGTTTCAATTTAGTATAAAAGTAAATATGTATTTGCCTTGTCGTTATTGTTATGTTCATTTTTTCACATTATGTTTAATTAAACTATTGCCGTTGTAATATAACGAATAATGTATTTCATCATATTTAACCACATTCTGTTTATTTCTGTAGTTTCTTTTTATTATTTCACATGACTACTATGATAATGAAGACTATTTCTGTAAAAAAGTATGGAAAATAAGAAAAACTGAAATATCTCAAAAACTATTATAAATAGGTATAGGATATATTGAACAAAACTTTTAGGGTTTTTATTACTCTATTAAATAACATGAAAATATATAGGGTGTACCATTTAAAAGAAAAGATATTTATTCATTTAAACTTGTTCAAATTTGAGCCGATGTGTTCAACACCCTGTAGCTTTTATTGCAAATATTAGGTAAAAATTATGTTAAGTTGTCCTTGGCCTTGCTAAATTCCAAATTTGAATATATTTGTCACAAAATTGAAAACGTTATTTAGGATTGAATTGATGCTTGAAAATGTGACTTTTTTTCTTTAAACTTAATTATCTCAGAAACTATAAAGTTTTGTTATAGTAAACCCTTAATAAAAAAGATTTAAAATTATAAGCTAAATCGAAAATACGATTCGTATATAGGGTGTTCTATTTAAAAAAATACAACTTTATGCTGTCCTAGTTTTTTGGCTCACCCTGTAGAGTCCTAAATATTTTTCAAATCTGCGTAAAAATAAACTGTATCAAACAATAAATATAGTTTCTTTGTAAATTTCACCGAAAAGGTACAAACCTACTTCATCCAATCGTTGACTCGCCCTGTATATACAGTGTATCCCACGACAAAATGCCGTGATCGATTTCTCGGAAAATAGACTTCATGTGTAATGTCCTAAGTCTAATTGTTTTTGACATATTTTAGATTTTCTCTCAGAAAAAAAACAACAATAATCCCCCATCGTTGCTGGATCACATCTGCCTTGTTAGCGTTGCTACATTGTTAATATGTCTTGTTGGAACCTTTTACTTTGCTCGTCACTAACCGCACGCAAATTTTCTAGGAAAAAATGTAAATGGGAGTGCAAGAATTGTATTTTAAGAGACATGCGACAGCCCATTTGCATTAGCTTTCAAGTAGTTCATCTACAAGTTTTTCATAGTTTTCTACTTTTTTGTTTCCTAAAAGCTCTGAAACAGGTATTTTAAAAGAACACCACGCAGCTAATTCAACATAACAGTACTTTTCTGGGATCAACAAGATTATGTTAACTTGACTTAGAATATATTGATCTCTTGGAAGCCGTTCTTTTTCTTGGTAATGGCTCTGTGTTGCACTAATGTCCCAAAAACAAAGAAAACAGCAGTAAAACCACCCTGAAGCACTAATAATAGTCCTATGACTTTTAGGTCACGACATATTTACCACTTATACGTATCATAGCTTATTACATTTAGAATAAGTGACATACTTTTGTACGTTTCCTTTATGTCAACTGCATGTGCAAGAGGAATAGAGGATCTTTTGTTGCCATTATGGAGCAGAACTGCTTTTGAACTTATTTTAGAATATATAAATAAGCGCCATTCGCCGGGTTATGTGCAAATCCTAAATTTTCATGACACTAGTTAGATTGACACAAATGCACATTTTATCCTGCAGGGTAACAAATGAGGATAGCTCCTGGTTACGGTTTCTAAATACTGTAACTTTGGTTCCAGTGGCTAGTAAATTCCATTGTTGTAATCTAGAGCCTAATACTTCAGCATGCTCTTTGGACAAGTGGAGGTCCCTAACTAGATCATTTAATTCAGGTCGTTCGATTAAATGGGATGTTTTTCCATTACTTTCGGAAAAATAAGAATCGTCCTAATCTGATACATTATCGGGTTCGGCCTTATCATCATACATTTCTAAATCTTCCTCTTATTTTGCCAGGGGTGCTGGAACTGGTAAACATTTTCCATGAAGAATCGGTTTTATTGCTAAGGGAATATCCGGATATTTAATATTATGTTTGCGCTTTCTTGAAAAACCAGACACTTTTGTCATGCAAAACAGTCGTTAAAATGATTTGTTGGTTCTTGCCAAATCATTGTAACTGCATAAGGCATAGAAGAGCGTTTACGATTTAACCAGTTACTTAGATTTGCCGCCCAGGCTTGGCAACATACGTGAGGAGCCCAGTTCCGATCTTAATCGCCAACAACGCATCCAAAATGCTTATGATAAGCTACTTTGGTCATTTTGTTAATTGTCCTTTTTTGCGATTTAGGGGTAAATTGACCACCTATGCAACAAATACTATCCGCGGGACTAACACAGCCACGTTTTCTGTACTTTGGATATTTTTGTACTGTCGCGTACGTTAGTTCAGATAACACTAAAACTATTGGCTTGCTCGCGCACTTCTCTTTTCTATCTCATACTGACCACTACTCGTGCTAAACCAATACTGATGATACGACTACCGTCCATATCGCAACGTCGGTCGGTCGGTATCTGAATTGCGTACCTGTTCTAAGGGTATGCCGGTGCCATTATCTGATACGATCGCCGCTTAATTTGACATAACATCTGCGCTAGTAACCGTTTCTGATATTTGAAAATTATTTGTCCTCTAACACTCGTGAGTTGTTCCACCAGGAGTTGTCTCTTTTGGTTGTATTTGATGAAGCCTAAATGCCGATGCTTCTGGGTTAGCTGACATTAGGTTAAACTCTATGCTACTATCATCAATGAATCCCGGAAATTGCCTAAACTCCGCATCAAAGGATGGGGTACTCACAAGGTTAGTTTGAAAATTTTGGAACATCGTTAGTTGTTCTGGAAATTGAAAGGTAGGGCACTGCGCAGGCGGTGCCGGAGAGGACCCACTATAACCGCTCGATCCCGCGAAAAGCCAAGCCGTCTCACCTTTCTTGATGTTTGTCGAGGGCACCTGAGGAAGATGAGCCATGTTCTTAAATTTGGAAAAAGAAAAACTTTTATGTCGAAATTTAAAAAGGAGCTATGGGGTTGTGCATCTGGGAAGCGAGCGTGGATGCTCAAGACGACCTAGGAAAAAAATTTGAATTTATTTTAAAATTTTATAAGAGTTCAAGGTTATACTAATTATTAGTTGAAAAAATAATTAGTATGGGGCGAGGGTCAAGTATACTTTGTCGTGGCAAATATTTTTGAAAACGCAAAGATCCTAACTTTTTCGAATAATTATTTATTCTAACTTACCGATAAATCTTTTAACTTGAGTCGAACGCTAAAGTCCCACCGCAAGTCTCAATTTATTTATTTATTGTTAAAATCCTCAATGATTTTCAATACCGAAATTTTAACGCAGAAAAAGTATAGGTTTTCAAAATGCGCAAGAAAAGTATGAGTAACTGGAGGCAATTTTATAAATTTTCAGTCGAAAAAAATAAGGGTAACAGATCTGTTTCCAAAAAGAAATTTTTTGTTAAAAATTAGATTATCACGAAAAACTAATAAAGAGTTTCCGCAAGTAAATTTGGAAAATTTAACGAGCGTAATTTCTCTGGAGGATGATGTTTTCCAATCCAATTTTTTTTATTTTTTCTCGAAAATTTAGAATGCCTTTTTCATTAAATTTCCGTGAAAAATCTTATTATTTCTTCTTTATCTTCTGACTGAAAGAGAAATTTTATTTTTGTTTGTTGAGTATTGGAAACTCAAATTAGAATAGTTACGCGATCTTTATGACGGTGATCTGAGATTGCAACATCAATTCGCGTATACAATCCCAAATATCGCCCGTCTTTCAAACTGTAGTGTACCGGGCTCTGTGAAATAAAACCTATCTTACCTGGACACTATTTATTTTTATCCAGAGGACTCCCGATACACCGTATTTAAACCGATTTTTTTGCAATAGGTTTATGAGTTTTCAGGCACCCCAGCCTTTGGCAATTACCCGGGTAAAAGCTACTAGTTCGTCCAGGGGCCTCGAAGGTACTTTATTTTAATAAGATTAAAAAACACTATCACTGTCAGCAACGCAGCCCTCTAAAAGATCGTCGATGTTGTAACCTCTTCTTGGCTGTTCAGCCGTCCTAAAAACGATGAAAGTTCTGAAATTTGTCGTCTCTTTTTGAATTTCTTTTATAAAAAAAAACGAATTTTTATCCTAAAAATCCTGAGATCCGACAAATTCGACGTTTTCTGCAACTTACTTCTCAACTTACAACCACTTCTTAAGGCAACTGAATTCCGCTACTCCTCTTCAATATTCTCTTTCCTTCGATCTGATCTGCTACTGCTTAATAATATTCTGCTACTACTGCTGATTTCTGTATAAAATCTGAAGGTTATTATATTTTCCGGTAGTCACGTCCCAAAATCTGGTAATGTGCCGACAAAGTAACGTGATATTCAAGCGCAAATTTTAACGTTAAATTTTGTCGCCGGATATGCATATATTCTTTTTAAAAATGCCTTTATGACATTTAAGCAGATAAGAAAAACAATTTACAATTGTTTTTTCCGCTGTTCCGTTTTTTTAAACAACGTACATTTTCAACACCCAGCTGCTTTGAACTTTTTAAAAATAATTTTAGATTCCTCATCTGCAACCCCGAAAGCTCCCCAGTACCAATTTGGGAGAAAATGGGACAAAATTGATTTTTTTGTCCGCCATATTGGATCCGCCATACTGAATTTTTTAAAAATATTTTGGATCCGATATGTGTCATCCCGAAAACTCCCCCACAACAATTTTCAAAAAAATCGAAAAAATTGAAATTTTTTGTCCGCCATATTAGAACCGCCATATGGAATTTTTTTAAAATAATTTCATATTCGTTGTGTATGTCACCGACAGAGTACTTCTTGTATACAGGAGCCATCTATAAGTAGATTCGACGACGGGGCAGAGTGAAATTTGGAATTATATGGGTTTAAATGAGACTTCCGTTATTTTAAGTTCTAGGGGGTTGATACTTCGAGGTTGACTTGTCATCCTTAAACACCCCCACATGGTATCGCCAGATTGTGCACAATTCCCCTAACTTATGGAAAACGTAAATTTCGCAACGTCGGGCTCCGGTATATTACAAATTACTTTTTAAAATAATGTGATTAAAATACTCATTCATTTTTGCTAAAAAAAGGCATCGCTCAAAACTCTTACGTGTTAGGAAGTTTTTACGATCATTGTCATATTTAGAGACCAAAAATTAACCAACGACTGCCTTTTAGATTGCAGTCGAAAAAGTAATGTAATCAAACATTCACTATCACGCTAAAATGCTTCGATTTTCATGGTTCAAGATGCAATATTTCCATCAATTAATGCTCTTTAAAATACTCACACTGTAATGGATTACTTTGATTTTATTGCATTGTTGAGGTGGTCAACTAAATTCGATCTATTTGCGCTAAGGCTCTAAAAGTAAGAGTATTTCACTGGAACGTATGCACAAAAAGGCACGTAAGAATCGGGTTCAATAAAATTTCTTGGCTTTCTTCCTTCAAATCACCGGTAGTCTTGAATACAGAAAAATACTGCGACTGGTAACTGAAAGTTTTATCATACAGTGTGACCAGCAAAGTCCGCATCATATAGGGTTTTTTTTATTAATAGCATTATTCGAAATTTGACTTTAGCATCAATTTCTGCTTCGATCGAGATTAAAATTAACCAAAAAAATAGTGGGCACGTGATCAGCATTATCTGTCAAATTTTAATATCTATTTAGGTACAAAATACGTTTTCAAAAATAGTTATTTTACGAAGTTACCTTATACAGGATCATAAACAAATAAACTGCGCATCACATGTGGCCAAATTTTAATAGCTCTATTTGGATTTTGTAGAAAAACACGCATTTAATATGGCGCTACTTTAAACAAAATGTGTCTGGAATGAAGTATTGTCAAAACTAAAAAGTTTTATGTAGGTTACGTTGAGTCTTATTTTGCAACAGTGGTGTAATTTGCAAAAAATTGGCAAAAAATCTAAATTATCATATACCGTTGAAATTTTGCATATGGGCTAAAAATTGCATTTAGAAAAACCCTTTTTAACAACTTTTTTCGATATTTTGAAATATAACCTGACTTTTAATGTTTTTTTTAGAAAAAAATTAAAATTTGAAAGATAATGCTAATCACGTGATTACTATTTTTTTTTGCTTAATTTTCAAAAACCAGTAAAATCCCATATGATGCGGATTTTACTGGTCCCACTGTATAAAATCACCTCCTTAAGTTTCCTGATGTTGTTTCCGAACACACTGTATATTATACTCATTTTTTAAATTATTTCTTCCTAAACCAAAATATAAATTTTTCCATAATAGAATTTTATGATTTATTACAAAATATTTAGTTGTTCTTATTATTATTTTCTTATTACTCTCTATTTTCTTACCCCTGCAATAGTTAATAGTTATTTAAGACAAATAAATAAAATTACTATTATTATAAATAATATTATTTTTATATATTTTATGCTGCTGATGAGCAGTGAAAATAGTTGCATTAAGTAGAAGAAGGAGTATAATAATATATTGTTTTTATACATTTTGTATAATTAATAATTTTGATATCATTATAAGCAATGAAAGAGAAATCACAATTCCATTATCTAGGAAAGTAAAAAAGCTTTAGGCTAGATTTAAATATAAAAGTTATTTATTTTTTATAGATAGCGGAAATATAAACTGTTCCATTTTCTACAATAACATAATAAAATTTTATGAATTTAAATTGAACATCGCTTAAAGCAGACTATTTTGTATTTGAGTATAACATCAAAATCTAGGGCCAAACTATGTGATCGTTCTACTCTAATATATTTTAAAAACGTATTTCATATAAAGAAAGTTAAAAATTGGGTAGGAAATTTAAGAATAATGTTAATTTAATATGACCATATAAAGTATCTAAGAATAGAATACTCAATATAATTTTTTTTTTCAGAAAATGTTCATGTTAATAATGCGCTCATAGTCGAAAGTGAAGTTTTTGTCTACAACTTGGGTACGATGTTTTACATAGATAAAGTCCTTTATGCCACCATTAAAGTTCCATCAACGACCATAATGGGTGCTACGAAACCTACAACGACTACAAAAAGGGTAACTGAACCTTCAGTCGAATTCACAACTACACATGACGTCGAAAATATTACCGGAGAATTAATCGATGAACATGAACCCGAAGTTCTGTTTGGCGATGGAACTCAAGAAAGTATAGATAAAGAAACAGAATTCACTACAGCAGGAATCAGTAAAAATATCTCAACGCCAAAATAGAGTTATTGGATATAGAATAGAACTATCAGCAAAAGTGATTACGCTAGGTATACATACCATATGAATATATTCGCAGAATATGAAACAATTAACAATTCATTAAATGTGAAAATATTTCTTCTCGTTAAACGTACAAAAACAGGTCTAGTTTTTATTAGGAAATTGGGAAACATATTTGAAATAAATTTATAAAAAACAAGCAGTGTGAAAATATTTTAAAAAGAGTCTCCGTCAGTAATAAATTCACCGAATGACAAATTTACTAATCAAACCTTTGTGTCAAGATTTCACTTGGTAAATCTTATTACACAACAAAAATTAACTTATTAATGAATTTAAATAACAATTCTTAGCTTATTATAACAAATAAACTATTTAAATTTTCATATGTGGAAGCTTCTGTTGATTTAGTCATATTATAGGTACTGCATAATTGGTGTAAAACATGGAGTCAAAATCTAAGACTAGTGAAAAGCTAATAATTAAAGCTAGTAATGAGAAATACTGAATTTTTTCTAAATAAAAATATTTTACTATGTATGCTAAAATAATTATATTTGTTTACTTTTAGTCCACAAAATCGGGAAAGCGTTTAAAAGATTAAAAAAATCAAGTTTTTCTATTTTCAATAAATTTAAATATTTCCAACCAGAAGACGAGTTTTTTCACCTTAAAAAATATTTATAAGAATATATATTTAGCCGTAAAAGGTTTGGTAAACAAAATAATTAGAGTCTAGGTTTATTTTAGTTAAATGTTTATAAAAAGGAATTACGTATATTGATATTTATCTTCTTATTTAAAAAACATTTCCTTTAAAAAAACTTTTCCCTTTAAGAACAATTAAGGCAAGAGGAAATTTAATTTTGATCTTAAAAATAATTGTAAGCCACATTCAAATAATGAATAACAAGAATTATAAAATAATCATATCATATTTTCAAAATAAGTTTATGTACAGGATGGGTCAACTATTAGATAAAGTTATGCTTTAGAGGTAAGGTTATGAACTTAAAATTGTTTTGCATATTCTTCATATTCCTCTAAACCTATCCAAAAGTTTACTTACCCTGTTTATATATTGACAAAATTAGATAATAGACAAAATATTTGCTATAAGTGTTAAAATTTTAAAGTGTGTACAGTTTTTATTGTAGATTTCGCATTAATAAGAAAAATATTTTTTAGTATTTAAGTCATTATCAACTAAGTAAAATAATAATTGATAGGAACTGAATAAAACGTCTAAATTACTTTGTAAGTATTGGAGTTTGATTTATTAGATTCAGTTAAAATTTCAATGTAATTAAATTGTTTTTACACCTTTTTACGAAATGACTGATCAATATTAGCGTTTGCATTAATATTTGTAAATTTGTTTATACATATTTCTATAAAAATAACAAAATACTAGAAGTACATAAATATTATTTACCTAAAAACTAATATTTCATTGTCCGTATATTATATAGTAAAATTAAGTAGAACAATTTATTATTAAAGGATTATAGGATTCATAAATGTTAATGTAGTTTTTATTTATTATCGACAGAAATTATTTTAGTACGATTATAATGCGCTTCTTTTTTTATCAAATAAATAACTAAACAAGTAACTGGGTTTATTTCATTTATTACTTCACAGTCTTTTTATATTATATATGTACAAGATACTATTGCACACAAATGGCCAAACTAAAACATCACATAGTTATTATTAAAAATACTATAAAATATTAAGTACATAAAAGTTATACAAAAAAATAAAAATGACTAGAATACAGCCTTCAGTGATTATTTCGACCAGCAAGGATACTAAATAAGATTTGCCCAACATACATTTTATCTTCAGCTTTTATTGCAGTCATAAAATTGTTTTAACTGCAGGACTTGGTACTTCCATGTATAAATAACTTTATTTTCACCGACTTCAGAAAAGACAGTCTATTTCAAATTAAGTCAGCACTATAATTAACTTATTTATTTTTAAAGGTCCGTCATCGACCAAATTACCAAACTTGTCCATTTTCTTCTGCTGAATACGGATTTGTAATCGGAAAAAGAACTGCATGAGTATCACATTTTAAAGATATTCGGTAAGACGTACTTTTTTAAATTGGATTCCTTATAATATATGAAGAAAAACCTAAACAATATTGACATGAATGTTGTTATATACACTAAATTGGGAAAAGTTTTATTTAACGACATATTTTAACATTTTCATGTTAATCTAAATATCACTAGAATTGACAACCACGCTTAAAACGAATTTTATTTGGTTTGACAGCATACTATATATTTGTGAATCATCACCTTATAAAGACGCATCTCAATTATTTGGATATTGAAAATGTACTTAAAAAATCTTATGATCATATTACAGTCAAGAGCAATATTCTCACTCTTAATGCCCACGAAGATATTTTTTGATTTTGTGCCTTAAAATTAAAATAAATTAATTAGGTTTTTCCAAACGTATTTCGAAAAATAAATTTATAAGGAATAAAGATACCGAAATTAACCAGTTGCAAGCTCAACCAAACGATTTCACTGAAGATTTAGTAAAGCAAGCATTTACTACCCAAAAAAATACTGAAAAAACAAAATAATACATTTTAACCGGTCTCAACAACCCATACCAGCAAGTTTATCTTATATGAGGTGTTTAGGTCAATTGTGAGAGCTCGTATTTAGACGCAAAATATCCTACTTTTCACCACAATAAAAGAAGTCCAGAAACCTATAAAAAAATTTTCGCCATACATAATTTTCATAGATTTTGCCCAAAACTTTCCAGTGGTGCTATGCATTTTTCGAAATTTCTCCATTTTCATGGTGAAAACTAAAAAAGAAATTTCTTTTGTTTTTTTTTTAAGATGAGCAATTTTGAGATTCTTTTAAGTGTTAATTCTTAAAAAATATTTAAAAAAAAAAATAAAGAAAAAATCGAGAAAATGCAAAAAAAGATTTTCATTCTGAAATATTACCGTGAAAATAAAAAAAAAATGAAAATGCATAGTACCACTGGAAAGCTGAGGTCCAAATCTATGGAAATGATATATGCCCAAGATTATTTTTATTAGTTTTTCGGTTTTTCACCGAAGATGATCAATTTGTATGAAAATACCCTGAAATTATAACTGAAAATTTTCAAATTTAGCTATTGACAACCCTTTGAAAATCTGGAATATGAATTAAGAACGTAATCAAGATAATAAAAATAAAATGGAATTTCTTGACAACATTGATTTTTGGCATTTTTACTAATGCCAGAGGTTATAGTAGTAAATTGGAAAAAAAACGAACATCAAGAAATTCACACTTTTCTGAAAGAGGAAGGTCATGCAAACTCCAGATACTTTGCCGAACCAAACTTTTTACTAACACTGGCATATTTGTGCGATATATTTGAGAAACTGGATGACTTGATTCTGTCTCTGCAAGACAATAAGATGCGCATCTTGAAATTGTTTGGAGAAGATTGCGGCGTTTAAGAGAAAACTGCAATTGTAGATAAGAAAAATTAATGAAGAAGGCGGTGAAGATTGTTTCCTACATTTGCATAAATTCGCGTCCTCTAATAAACTTGCTGTCTCTCAAGACTTGCTGTCGCTTTTCACGGAACACCTTCCAAAGCTGTCTGACTTGCTGTCTCTCTTCAAGGAACACCTTTCGAAGCTCTTTGATTGGTTTGCACAATACTTTGCGGAAGAAAATGTTGAGAAATTTTCGTGAATTCAAGATTCTTTCCATGCTCAAACTCCACCCGAATGCACTTTAACACTTCAGAAGAAGAAGAGAGTCTCGTTGAACTCTCTTGCGGCAACAACTTTAAGACAAAATTACTTATTCCGATTTGGTAGAGTTTCGGATAACAGTCAAAAATAAATATCCCACTCTAAGTTTAAAAGCTATAAGGATTCTCATTTTCTTTGCAACACCCTATTTATGCGAAACTGGATTTTCAGCTGTAGCTGTAATAAAGAAAAAATATGGCTCAAAAATCAACATGGAGGAAAAAATTAGAGTGACAGTGTCAAACCTTATCCATCGCTTTGAAATGTGTGGAGATCACCAAGCTCACCCGTCTCACTGACTTTTTTTCCTATATTTCTCGTGTACCAGTTCAATATATACCTATAGATGAGCCTCAGATTGTGGTTATGTGCTTGGTCATTAGTGTCAATATACAGTCGTGTTCAATAAAGTATATTGGTTTACTACTATGTAGTAGGCTGGTTGTAAAACACAAACCTTGTTCCACGCTTTATTGAACACGACATATTTCGACTAGGGCGCTGTGACAAAATACTAAACCTGTAAGTATGCCACTAACTGAAAAAGTTTGAGAACCCCCGGTTTAGGCTATACAAATCCTTTATAAAATCCAAACTGGACTATGGATGCATGTTATATGATCCCTTACGACCTTCTTATATCAAATCCTTAAATACTATATAAAATGCAGGACTGAGACTCCTTCATTTAGTACAATCCTCATACACAATATATAGAAATACGTTCCTCAGAAAATGGAAAACTTTATTTGTTATAAAAATATGCTGATAATCTAGGCTACAAACAATAATAAATTCTTTAACCTAGCCTTCACCCCCATTCTGTACAAAATCTCCTCTTTGAATAGATCATCTACAGATTGAGTTTTCTTTATCATCTTTTAACAAATACAAGATTGTTACAAATAGGAAGTCAATTTTATTTTATATTATTACACAATAACAGACAAACCAGAAATCGAAACTATCATCAGATTGATCGAACATCCCTGAAGTAATTGGATCAGCAAAAAAATTTGCACTTCAAAAATTCACAAATATTTGTACGGCCAATTTAAACCCCCTAATTGAAATCATTTCATATATAAAAAGTAATAACCTAAATAATTGGTTATTCTGATTCTTCTAGTACCCTCAAGTCCACATTAAAATATCTGCATATCCCATCACTTATTCTATATATAGATAGAATCAGTTGATATACACAGAAATACCTTCGCTGTTAGTTCCATATAGATGCTTAATCATATTATAAGATTGATTCCTTAGCTAAGTATGGATACATCTGACCCTATAATCATGAACTGCATTAAAATGCATTTGAGCTTCCTAGAAGGCAATTAAAAACTTTATCCAGCCTCTCTCTTTGGAGAAGACGGTGATATAATAAAAATACAGTATAGCAAGTGAAAGTAAGTTGTCGTTGGGGAGGGAGACATCAGCAGTTCTGAATTCGAAGCTCTAGAGAGGGGGGGGGACGATCGAAAGCAAAAGCGAGTTGTCGACGTGGAGAGGGGGGATGCTGCTAACTATATTTATATTCCTAATTAAGAGGCTGAGTCAGGTCTATTTTTCTGTATCCAAAGCTCTTGAGGAGGGAGCGATCGCAAACAAACGTCAGTTGTCGCCAGGGAGGGAGGTGCCAACAACATTCATATTCCTAGTGTAAGAGACAGAGTCGGGTCTATTTTCCTGAATTCGAAGCTTCGCTCCCGCCGCCGTCCCCTTGAATCCATCAGTGTATGCATATCATAATTACTTACTCTCTTTTCCAAAATATAAGAATAACATACTACTCATATCATAACAAACTAAAAGATGTCGTCAATAGAAGAAACATAAAGAATATCTTAAATTTTATAAATGAAATTAATATATACAATTACAACTACATATAATAAACCTCATGTCAACAGAAAAGAACTAAATATCTTCGGATGCTGGTACTCCTTTAACGCATCTCTCCCTCTCTCTGTATTGCTACTAATTTAGTAATTGTGGATTTACTTATTTACTTAACACTATAATTTTTTAAAGTCGGAGCCAAATTTGAAATTTATAGAAAATAAGTGAACACCATACAACAATTTTTTTTGCAAAATGAAATGGAAAACATATATATATATATATATATATATATATATATATATATATATATATATATATATATATATATATATATATATATATATATATATATATATAATAAAATAACGATACGAAAACATATCAATCTACCTAGAATTAATTTTAAAATAATCCATTCAACTTATGTGGCGCCGACTTTAAAAAAGTGCTGACTACGTTAATAGATCTACAATTATTAAATGAACCGAAATAAAAAGTAGTGGTTAATTATACTTTTTAGCGTAGTCCCTTGAAGTCGGTTTCACTTGTCTTAAATAAAGTTATTCTGACAACTGTTAAAATGTTTACAGGTGTAAAGATGATTTTAGTATTAATCGTACACGAAAATTCCGATTCTAAAAATACCAAACTGATACCTAATAAAGGGTGACACAAATTAAAGGTATGTTGGAGATTTCGAAAATCATAACAGATACAGAGATGTATCTGAAGTAAAATTTCCTTACTTCAAATCTAATTAAATACCATTGAGAAAATAGGAAAATTTTTACGAGGAAAAGATATTTGTAAAACTATTTTCCTTTTAGATTATCATTTTAATACATTTTAGTTGTCAATCTTTCTTTATTACATTTTTTAAAATATTGTTGAAATTGTTTTCTTGATAATGATTTTTCCTCTCTGTACTTTAAAAAAAAGGTATTACCATTGTCAACTCATACAGATAAAGTAAAATTATTCAAGATTACAAACTTCCTTTGAAAACTATTAAGCTTTAAATTAAACGAACAACTAGTCGCAGTCAAAGTGCTTATATAGTCACTTTTTATCGGTCTTGATATTTAGAATGTTACAGATCGGTATGATTTTTTCTGATCTCATTTAATAAAAAACGTAAATACTGTTACATTCTTTAAAATCCGTAATGGCGTCTAAACGAATAAATATTTATTTTTTTGGATGTTATGTCAACCTCTACGTTATAAAATTTGTCTGTAAAAATCTTTTATAAAAAGATGCTTTAATATTATTTAATTTAATACCAAATACAGACCTATATGAAACAAATACTTATATAATAATATTCTATCTTTATATAGGTAACATTTCACCACTGGCTTTAAGTCCTTTAAGAATAAAATTGATTTTACTTAAAAAAAGTTTCAACATAAAAAAAGTATTTCAAGTATACAATATAAATTATTTTGTCCTAGCAGACGGCAATTTATTACTCTACTTACTATTTTTTATTAGTTTAGAATATTTGCAGGATTACATTCCAATACGGCGTTGAAGAAGCAGTTGCGTCAAGACCACGGTTTAGAAAGAATATTTATTGGTGTATTTACCAATGTACTTCTTTGATCACTTTACTGCAAGAAGAGGAGGGCCAACGGAGAAAAATTAATATGATTATAAGTGTCCAGCATATCACCAATGATAAAGAACCACACTCTAGGAACGAGCGCAATAAAGATTGTGCTGCGACGCCACTGCATCCGCAAAGCCTATTCTGATTTGCTGGTTACCGTGTTGCCAACCTCATACAATTTTAATAACAAAGGTACTATGAAATTTCTTTGTACACTGAATCCATATCGTCGCTTTATGTTAATTTATTACATTTAGTTTAAAGAAGGGCTTGTGTAGCAATAATGTGTGTGATGAGGACTGCCCGCACTAAGGGTCTGATGGTCCTGGTGAGCCTACCTCCTCTCCACTTATACATAGAGGACGAGGCCCTGAAGGCTACTCTCCGTTGCTTAGGGCATCTCGGAACAAGAACGAGCAGCTAGGCAGGTGTCTGGGAAAGTATGGTGGAGAGATATCCAGCACTCCCCATGCAAACAGATTATAGAGAGAGAAAATAAAGAGAATTGGGAGGAGGAGTAAAATCTTCCAAGAAATGGGTCCTGGTGGTTTGTAGATGAATCTCGACAAGATGAAAGAGCTGGAGCCGGAGCGTTCGACAGGAGCACGAGAGTTAAAAAGTTGTACTCTGTCGAGCAATATGCGACGATTTTTACAGCGGAAATGTATGCTATTCTGCAGTGTGGCCATCTATGTATGAAAACATAAACAGGAATAGAATAATAAATATATACTCGGACAGTAGGGCTGCGATACTGGCACTGAATGCAATAATGTACTGAAAAGTCTGACTAGGAACAGCTGCACAGTCGGATTCGTGTAGATCCCGGGTCACTCGGATATACAGGGGAATGAGGAAGCGGGTCGTCTGGCAAAGATGGGGTATGCGATTGAACCAAATGAATCCCAACCTATTCTACCTGTCCAAATCGGTAAAAGGAAATTAAAATTGTTACTGAATGTAAATTTATCGAATCGTAGAGAAGCGCTCCCAGAATGAGATAAGCCAAGGAACATGTAACTGGACCTAACCTACAGCATACTAGAGAGCTTCTCTCCTTGAGAAGGGTAGAGCTGAAAATTGTGGTGGGACTGTTGATAGAATATTTTCATTAGGGTCCATCTTCATAAGGTTGGTATCGTAGATGACCCGATGAGCAGATGGTATCTAAAGAAGGATTAAATTCTGAACCCTGTCCTCAGAGAGTGCCTGGCACTCAACGAACTGAGGGAGAGACATACCGGAGATACAATTTCGTGACCGAAAGCCGTTAGGCAAATTCAATCAACGAGGTTGCTTGGATCCGGAAAGGTTATCGGCCTCGAATGACCTGCAGCTTTGGTGAGAGAGCCCAACGACACCTAGGAATCGATGATCAAGTATCACCACCTTTGTTGTTGTTCATTCATTCATTCCATTCATGCATTTAGTTCCTACATGTTAGAATAATTTTATAGGCCTTATGCTAATTTTGTAGCATTTCGTTACCCCTTTCAACATCCTTGCGTTACTTACATTTCATAGTTTCATGTCTAGCTTAATGTTACCTTTCAAGTTGATTTTACCTCGTATTTGAATCTAACATTTATTCTTATATTTATTTTACATATTTTTATGTTAAGAAATAATGTACATCTCAGAATGGTTTAGGTTAATTTTGTTTTTAAATGGTATGTGGGTGGACGCAAACTCCTTTCGCACTTTCAGTCAGATAGTGATGATTCGGTTCGTTGCTTGTTATAGTGTTCTTATTAGCTGGTTTACTCCTTATTATTCAAAATATTCATCCACATACCTAAGAGAAATAGCGTTAAATGAATTTTTGTCATTTTTTTAGATGTGAATGTGTAATGTAACAGAATAACACAATTGAAAAGATGATTATTTTACATTTATTTGTTAATATTAGAGCGCTATATGCTGCAGAGGTAGTCAAACATGTTTATTTGAATAAAAAATCCAAAGAGTTTTATCAGGATTGTCTGTGTTGCAAATAAAGCTAGTAATACTGTAGTTTTATCAAGAAAAAAAGACTTTTAAAAACATAAAATCGATCTCTGCAAGTAAAGAAACGAATCCAAACGATAAAGATGATAACAATAAAGATAATAATAATAATAATGCCAAATTCAGAGATCTGGAGGTTCAAATCCGCAGACAGCGGACAATGCACATCGTCCACATAATTCCAATAATACTATCAATAACTGGAGTGATACCAAAGAACCGCCTGCAGAACATCAAGGGACTGAGCATCTGTATAAACCGATGCAGAAAGCAGTTCTCCTTGCAAACACGTGGACCATCCAAAAGTTTATAGGAAGTACAGAAGACCAAGCCAACTAGGACTCGATGACATGGAAAGAGTTTCCACAGAGCTTCATACTTTGGGTATCTTTGTATAACTGGTATAAGTCAATAATCCCTGGAGGGAGTGCGAAGCCGTTTGACTTGTATATAATGATGTCAAAACGGGAATGTCCCCCGAGGGTATGCCTGTAGTAGTCTAACTACGGTTAGGGTATCTCAAGTAGGACAGATCGAAGTTGAGAAGCCAGACTAAGAGAAATGCCACAACATAACGTCTGACCCGAAGTAGGGGGCTACAAACGGGCGAATTGAGCTTAAACTCGTAGAGAAAACAATCGATATAGAGAAGGACACCAGATATAATCCACCATGAAAATTTTTAAGAACAAAGATTGAATCAATATTGTGCATTTTTTGCAGAGTAACTCATATAGAATAAGAGATTATGAGCTACAGCTACAACTACATGTCGAATTCTACAGTAAATATCCACAAATACAAGTGTCGCAATTAAGAATAGCAGACCAATACAGAATAATTCTCTGAAATAAATTAAGCCCAGACACGTGACTAAACATTACAAAAATGGAATCGAGTGACATATCAGAGGCATTGACGATATCAATCAAAGAACAAATAGCTAAACCCGAGCCACAGCCAGAACCCGAGATCGAAGAACAACCAAACAGCGACATTCGAGAGGAAATTGCTGAAGTTCAACAGCAAAAACAACAATAGCAACAGCAACTACATCAGCACGGGAGCCACACAACGCCAAGAGCTCCACCCGCCAAAGATGCTGCTCAGAAACCTCAAGTAGCGATCATTCGAAAGCGACGACAAATACAACGCATGAAATGGACTGTGTCTGTAAAAGAATCAATAATGAACATTTTCTACAGGGTAACTCATCGACGCTAGAGATGACCGCGTACAGACAACTACAGGTCAAATTTGGCAGGAAGTATCCACATACACAAGTGTCGAAACAGAGAATAACAGATAAGTTATTCTCCGAAATAAACTAATGTCAAAAAAGCGATTTAACATCATAAAAAGAAAATTGAGCGAGAGATCAGAGTCACTGATGCGGTGCTGTAATATGTCAGAACCAACCCATTATGCAGTAAGCTCGTTTAAACAACTCGGTATTGTTTTGGGTATCATAAATAAAAGTTTTGCCAGTCTATGTTCCAAAAACTCACACGCTAGAACATCTACATATGCTGATCAACTGTGTCTCATCTGCAGCAGCTAGAACTATGGAGGTTAGGATCATGGCTAGACAGCGAAAAGACTATTCAAACCAACAAAAGATCGAAAATCTTCAAAAGGACATAGAGTAGCTGACCGAGTATATTGGTAGTGTTAGAACAAAAAATATGCGAAAGGACTACAAGAAATATCGAATCAAGTCCAATACCACTTGCGACATATACAGCACTGTCGCACAATGCCTCGACACATTAAAACAAAAACTCTCTGTAACTGCAAGGCGGTTAAAGATATATAAAGCCAGCAACAACCGAAAACGAGACGATGCCCTTTTTGAGCTATCAGAAAGGACTTTTAATCGCAAGTTGAACTCGTTACCAAAAATGACAGATAATAGATACTCGAATAAAGAACGCTTAGTGGACCAATGAAGAACATCAAATCAGTTAGCATTAGAGTCAAGTGAAATTTGAGCCTTTCATGATCGAGGAAATTACTAACATCACCAAGGAATTGGAAACCCTCGGGTCCTGATCACGTCGAAAACTGGTAGTCTAAAAAGTTTTGGAATATGCATCATCTAATAAATGATGTTTTGCTTGATCCACAGAATATGCCATTGTTTTTCACAGAAGGAGTCAAGTATATCCTGGCAAGAGATCAGCATAATGCACAAGTTATATAAGGTGATCACATCCTTACAATGTTTCTATGTACACTGCGAGCAAAGCAACATCATTGTAATTCAGCAAAAATGATGTACCAGGAGCGCAACAGGTTGCAAGAAGCAACTTATTATCGATTCGATCAACTGCAATCAGGCCTATACCAACCGAAGGAACCTTTTCCTGCCTATCTGGATTATCAAAAAGCCTTCGGCTCAATACCACATGATTGACTGACAGCTGCACTGAGATTCCAGGATAATTGAGATACGAAGGGTCCCCAAAATGCATGAGCCAAGAAAGACTTTCTTTATCTTTAGTTGTTTAAAATACACTGCTTTGTTTCATACTAACGCAATTTTTAAAGACTTTTATTATTTCATCCATCGGTGCCTATGGCAGGTTTTATACATATCTACGTTTTTAATATACCATTGGAATTGCAATTCCTACTTTTTTAATGCACCAGCCGCTATTGGTATTATTACTGCACTAATAAACTTTATTTGCCTCACAGACAATAATTTGCTTAAGAATGTAGGTGAATACTTATATTTATATATTAAAAGAAATAAAATGTAGCAAACCTTAATTCTTACTCGGTATCGTAGTCAGAAAATTTGTTTCTAAAAAATTAATATTTTGATTGACTAATTTAAATGGTTCAACGACGTCTTCCATAACTTCAGCTAAATATGACTGTATCCTTGGAGGCAAATAAAGTTTCTTGATATCTTGTTTATGCTTTATTCTTTTAATTATGACAGCTCGACATCGATCTTGTAAGTTCACAAAATCTCTTCTCATATTTTCAAGGATCATTTCCGTTTTGGCAGCCGTAGAGCAAACTACTGGATATAGTGGTTCTTTAATTTCATTTAAACCTTTAAACGCTACTCCTAAGGATTTCCCGTCCTTGTAATAAGTTAGAGTTCCTGCAATATAAATAGGTTATATCAATGATATATTCTAATTTTGTTTACTCAAGCAATATCTTGAAAACTATTTATATATTTTTTAAAAGTTTAATGAAAGCATAATTATGTGTACAGGGTGTCTTTAGAAAGTCTGTATAAAAAACTAGTGCAAATTGCTAAGGCTAAAATATCAGGATCTAGCCCAATTTACATTAGCCTAAAAGTTGATAATTCCCAGAATCAAAATTATAAAATTTTAACTTTTTTTTAAATATTTCTCCTAATAATAGCTTTATTTGCACTAATTTTGGTACTTTGAGGCTTTTTAGGATGAGAAATCAAGATCTGGTTACAGTTTCCAAGTACATTGCAGTACCAGCCGTACTTCATAATTTTTTTGTTCCTCGGTATATTTAATTTCCAATTAAAAATTAATATTCCTTGATATCTTTTATCCCAAAAACTTCTACCTAATAGAAATCGCTTCGAGCGGCCTTTTCTGAGATAATCTTATTTAAACGTTTTATTTCCTATTGAGACTGAAAAATTTGGAGCGTATTTAAGGACTAACAGACCAACAACAATACACATAGCAACGAGCTGACAATAATAATAATATATGGATGAACTAACAAAGAACAATAAGTCACACAAGTCAATAACAAACTAAAACAGAAAAATGTTATATATTTATTTGTTTAAGTCAAATCTAAGTAAATGTTTAAAATAACCTCAGATTTCATGAACACAAAGATTATTTCTACGCAGAAAGTTGAACTGTACCCTTTCCTAAGCATGAAGTGTTTACTGAGTTTTGTTTTCTGCCTACCATATTTCTTCCTTATTTACAGACTCCCCATAAAAAGTAATCCATAGGCATTAACACCGGTTAGCAGAGTGGCCAATCTGCAGGAACATCATTTCCTCTGTCAGTCCATCGTTTTTCAAAATTCTCATTTAAATGATTTCTAACATTTAATGTGAAATATGGAGGTGCACTGTCGTGAATAAACTTCATATCTGGTAGCCATTAAATTTAGCAAATTTACTAGGTAAATGAAATCATTTAAACGAGGTGGAGGATAATAAACGTGTCAATTGTCCTTGCTCATATGTTAATTATAAGTTCATGTTGATAATGTACAACCGTACAATCTTTATTGCATACTGGTTTTTGTCAGCATCAACATGCTGGCTGGGCGGAGGACGGCATCCCAAATGCCCGGTATAATAGAAACCTAAGCGGCTGATTTGATGTCGAAACATTTGAGGACTGGTTCATGTCCATTGTGCTGTCATATTTTAACTCACTGGAAAGACACAAAGTTATGTTAGCAGCCATTTAACAGTCAGCATTGTAGAGGGATCCGAAAATAACATGAAATTTGTTCTGCTTCCTTCCAATTCACTTCCACCCCTCAAACATGTATGGAAAAGACTTTACAAGATGGAAAACTTAAAAATAGGGAAGTTCTGCCAAAAACCGTTTTTATGAGACTTTTAAACTCAACTACTGAGAAAGTCGGTTTGAGAAGTGGGGAAAACCCAAAAGCAGGCTTTAAGGCATATAGTATAATCCCCTTTAATCCAGACCAAGCGCTAAAAAATAAGTTATTTACAAAAGACAGAAAATGCTGAAAATGAAAATGAGGTAGAACATGGAGTGAAACAATTATTTCCCATTTAAGACAATTAAAAACAGGAGTAAAAAGTACTCCGAAACGAGGCAAAAGAGTAAGCGTGGAAACTGGCGGGAGTGTTTTTGTTGCAGATTTAATTAATACTATTGTAGAGAAAATACCTCAAGAGCAGAAGAAAGAAATGGTTGAAGACCAATCCCCTGGATGTCTCAAGATTTATCAGATCTTTCTCATGAAGATGAAGCCCAGAATAATTTCGATTTAAGCAGTGATGAAAATAATGAGAACCAAATTTTTGACCTTGGAGACTTTGTGATAGTAAAGTTTTCCACTAATAAGCGAGATAGATTTTTTGTTGCTAAAATTGAACAAATTAGTGACCCGGACAATAATTTTACGGTCAACTGCTTAGGTAAAAAATACAATAAGAAAAATTTTTTTTGCATGCATCAATGTGCACGACATATCCAAAGTTAAACAGGACCAAATAATCAGAAAAATTTTGGAAAGTCCTCAAGAAGAGGGCAATTCATTTTTGAAAATCTTTTTAATTATAATCTTGGATAAAGTATTTCTTAAATTTTGTTCATTTGTTTGTTTGTTACAGTCATCTACCCAAGCATTTTTTTCAATTTTTATAGGTTCTTGGTTCGTTATTAACACATTAGTCAGTAGAACCCAGTTTAACAAAAATATGTACCTTTTTGATAATAAATACTCGTTTTTTACTTGTTTTTAACTTTTTTTAAAGCGTCTAGCCGATTAAGAGGGTTGAAACAGCCCCCTCGGTAATAAAACAATAAAAAACACCCGGTTGTTCTACATTAATGATTAAGATTTTTAATACGTTAATTATTGCTTATATTTAACGAAAAAAACTTTATATATATATATATATATATATATATATATATATATATATATATATATATATATATATATATATATATATAGTTTTAAGACAACAGAGGATTTATAAAAAAGTTCCATGCTTCAAAACTCGATAAAAATGCGAAAAAATTCTAATAAATGCCGTTTTTTGCGATTTTGAGTACGTTTCGCCACTTTTAAAATTCTGAAAAAACCCATAGACATAGTTTGGCATCTAAAAAACAACATATTTTTTTTCCGTCATGCTGTTGTTCTAGTTTTTATTTTACTGAATGTAAAAATTTTCGAAAACCCATAAAAATTTGAATTTCGCGTCAAAAATTAAAAAAAAAATATCTTGTTGTAGACAATAAAAAAACCTACAAAATGAAAAGAAAATGAAGTCTCTATGATGATAAGAACCGAAGATATCGTCAAAAACGAAAAAAGACATTTTATTTATTTTTTTGAGGTTAGGTGACGATAAAAGTGGCTAAAAAAAATAAAACACACAAGCCGGTGTTTTTTATTTTTTTATTGCCGAGGGTGCAGTTTCGACCCTCTTAATCGGCTAGACCCTTTAAAAACGAAAGTTTTTGTCAAATTTGGATAAATGATCGGTTTCACCTTCGAAGTTGCTAAAGTCGAATATAGGCAAAATAAAAGGGGTGATCGATTTCACCCCCTAATACGAGGTGAGACCCATCATTTAAAAAATATATATAAAAAACTACTGTGTTTATTTTGACGATGTTGATAGTTATAAATATTCGAAACTTCAAGCTTTAGCATTTTTTTGATTTTTATTTTTGTAAGAAAACCGAAAAAAAAAATAAAAATCTGCAAATTTTTAACAGATTCATTCCATTTGACAGTATTGTTTTTACTTACCAGCTATACCATCAAAGAGAACTCCAACTCTAGTAGAAACATTTTCTCGGAATGGCTTTGTATAGTAAGTCCACCTACTGTTATGCCAAATTAGACCCTTATGAGAAAGTCCCCAACTGTTTTCGTCAATACCCAGAAGATTTATAAAGGAGTCTTCGTGTAAACGGACCTTTTTGGTTCCTACAAAAAATTATTTAACTAGCATAATCTGCAAGAAGATAAGTAGACTAGCAGAGTTGTGAAATAAATAATGAAGATTTATTCAAAAATGAATAAAGAAATATTAGGGTTTCAGAAACTAAATTTATTATAATGTCCTCAGAATACTGATAAAATTGTATTTACACTTTATTTATTTTGAGTTTACATCACTCAAGTTTTTATTTGCTGGAAAACAGGATCACAGAATAATCATTCTAGAATAATGTCATATTTCAAGTGTTATACATATTAAGCGAACCCGCGGCAGCGATGTGTGACGAAATATGGTTCCCACATGAATTTTGAACTTTTTGAATTATGTTACAATTAACAGCATTCAAAGAGGGTACATACATTCTACTACAATGATTAAATTGTAACAGTAATAGAGCATCGCACAGCAGCTTCCCAGACTCGCGAGAAAGAATGATTATTACTGTAAAGAAGCTTTAAGTTACAGTATGCAATTCTTAATTTGATTGTAACATGCTCTCTGAAGTGTAGCCCAGAATACACTATTAAATCGAAACTCTTACCTGATTCACAATACTGCAGAAGTATATTATTTCATTTAATTTCCATTTGATTTTTTAGGTAATCAAATTATTTTCACTTCCAAATAAAATAACTGAGAATTTGCTATTATAAAAGATATGAGTTTATAATTTCCTCGGCAACATTGAAGGGTTTCCGGAAAAGAGTATTAAATCTGATTATCGCTCTCAAAGAAATGGTAATTACAATGTTGAAGGAAGTTGAAAAAAATTGTATACAATAAGGCACCCAAAATACTTCCTTGAGGCACACCCAAATGAACATTCAACGGGAACGAATATTTCCGATTGCACACCACCTGCTATATCGGATCAGATAAAATTGAGTTAGTTTACAAGCAATCCAGAAAAACCAATATAATGGAAAATTGATATGAGAATTTCATGATTGATCATATCAAATGAAAATGAGCAAAATCAAGGCGCTCATTTTATTTTCATTACTTAAAATATCATCAGGAACATCTGAAAGAGCACTTTTACAGTTATAGCCAGGTCTAGAACTAGATTGCTTGGCAGGTAAAATTGAATTTAAATTTAAAAAAAGTTCAATCTGACTCTTCATAACCCTGACAAGGACATTGGAGAGAGTCAGAAGAATACTAATAGATCTTAAATGGCTCAATTCAGAGGGATTATTTATCTTGAGTAGTGGTATAACGTGGGCACTCTTCCATAGTGCAGAAAAGTAAGAATTTAAAATAAATCAATTATACGGAAATATTTGAAAGAATGAACGAATAACAAAGATGAATTAATGTGATATGTATTTTATCAGCGTCAGTCGCTTTGGTTTTTATACTCGTTATAATATTAAAAATATCGCTTTTTGTAGACAAAATGAAATTAAAAAGGCCCTTTATATTATTTAAACTGTTATTTCTATAGTAACCTAGAAGTTCTCGTTTAGGAAAATTATTATTTTGTATCGAATTAGCAAAAAAATTATTTATTTCGCTAGCGTCATTCAGTTTGTAAAACGACCGAAATTCGTTGCTTACTAAAATGTTATTAATATGAGTCTTGCTAGCTGTACCTAGGATTCCTTAAGAATAATCTAGGATTTCTGAATCAAGAACTACCTTGGTGGCAGCATCATCATAGTAGCACTGCTTTTTACCTTCTTGATATTTTCCCATTTCAAATAACATCAAATTTTTTATTTAATTTAAACACTGCATTTCGATTTATGTAAACATTTGGATATTTTTCATTAAATACTTCAACCGCATATTGTTATTTAGTAACCATTTTTTGGTAAAATGTTACGTTGACACTGACAGAAAAGTATCCATTATCGAATTAACTCTCATATTTAATCAAAAATAGGAATGTCTATTACAATGCCTTACCTCAAAAACTTTATTTTTTGGAGAAAATTAATTTCAATTTTTTTTACTAGACTACATATTTATTTCCGAACAACTTGGTTAAATAAAATTTGTAAAATAAATTACAAAGAAGAGTGTTTTATTTAAGATTAGTCTTACATTTTTGAATACCCTATATACGTTATTATGACTTTATTTGCCGCTTTTGAAATCCGAAGGTAACCAAAACTTTTTATCAAGAATGACTTTTCCTCAAAAAAATTGAGGTTTACTAGAGTGGGGTACCCCATCTGTGGACACACTGTATATGAAAAAAAATACAAAAAATACCATGCAATGTTTACCCTTACCTACTCCAAACATCATACTGGTTCCAAATATTCTCCGTGATAAAACTAACTCCCAATAATATCTTCCATTATTTAAAATTCTTGTTCCCCGTACACCTGCCGTACCACTACTCCAATTCGGATGAAAATGAGCTATTCGAGAGTATTTTCCACTTAACGTAACCTAAAAATTTAGTAAATAGACAATATTCATTAAATAGGTCAGTTAACAGTCCCAAGAATCCAGTTTAATCCAATTTGAAATATTAGATCCGGACAGTAATAAAATTTGTTCTTCAACGGGTTATATCGAACCAACAATGATCCGTGATCCGTTAAACCGGACGGTGTTCGTTGTACCTTCATCGGGCGCTTTCGAAGATACGGTTCAGCATTAGTGTTTCAGGTCAATTTACTGACCAAAATTCGTTAAATTAAAAATCAGGGTAAAATAATAACCTTACAAGGCAAGAGTTTAGGATTGTTTTAGTTTATATTATGTTTATTGAGGATGTGTTTAGGATATATGCGATTACTATAGCAAATAACACGCCCTATGAATTATCTAATAAGGATGCTGCAAATTTAAACACATATCACTAGTCATTTAGGTTTAAGCTTAAAATACATATTTTTTTGGAAAAATTGGGTAAAATACGTAGTTGGTGTTATATTAAAAAAAATGATCGAGGTGTAAATTAGCAGTGATGCAGTATTATTTAAAATTATAAATTACAAAAAAAAAGATAAAACGGAAAACCGGTTAAACTAGAGTGGATTGAACTTGAAAGATCCGGTCTTGTTGCCCGAACCAGTTTAGAGTCCGAAGAATCCGGTTTAATAAAATTTTAAATACTGGACCCTGACTCCGACTGGTCATATGTTATATTGAACCAACAATGAGCCGTGATCCATTGAAATGGACGGTGTTCGTTATGCCCACATGTGATTCCTTCATCCGTCTTTGTTGCTTTCGAAGATACGGTTCGAGATAGTACCATTATTGACTTCCACTAAATATTTTTTCTATTAGTACGATGAAGTCATAATGTCAGCTGATGGACTAAGATTCATGAAATTAATTATCGGAACAACTGTAAAAGTAATATAGAAAAACGCAATAGCTCTGCAAGACAAAAGTTTAATATTGTTTTAGTTAAGATTGTGGCTTTTTAGGTGTTTAGGATATGCATCTTTACCATAGCAAACAAGAAATAATACCGGAAATCTTTTACCCTAAACATCCTATAGAAGGAAGAGAATGCCTCAACATAGGAAATTTCAACAGCCTTATGGCCATCATAGCAGGACTTAATATGTCGCCAATATCAAGACTGAAAAAAACTTGGAATAAGATTCAGTCTGGTAAATTTACCATTTTGGAGCATCAAATGGACCCCAGCAGCAATTTCAGCAGCTATAGGAGTACTCTCAAGCTAGCTATGTGGCGTAGTGCCGGAGCCACGGATCAAAGGCAGAGAATTGTGATACCGTTTTTTAATTTGTTGGTGAAGGAACTGTATTTTTTGAATCAAGGCTGTTCTAGTAAGCTTCCAAATGACCATATTAACTTCGAAAAATTCTGGCAACTAGCAAAGGAAAGGTGGGGGTAAAAATTCGTGAGTTTCTCGAGATCACGTGACGCTCACCTAACCTCGAATTTGAGTAGAAAAGAACAACAATGAGAGGAAATGAAAAACAATTAAAAGTGGGTATAGTGTGCTATTTCCACAAGTGCTTAAAAGTAGAAGGTGCAACGCTTTATTTGCATTTCCAAAAGTAAGTTTTAAATCGCACAGTACAACATACATCGCACCAAATCCCCCCCCCCCACTTGTATCTGCACCTATATATACAAAGTTTTCAATAAGTACCTCCTAAAGAATTCCTAAAGTGCCCCTTAACGGAAATACAGAGCTCTAAAAGAGTACCCATCGATTTACCTTATCAGCTATTAGAGAAGTTAGGAACGGATTTGCAGCCACACTCGTTGGACCTAATTTTTAAAAGGTGTCATTTTACAGAGCTGAAAACTGATTTTTTAATTACTTTAGTCATTCATCTTCAAAAAAGGTACCCTTAATTTATTTCGATAAAACTGGCGGTTTTTGAGATAAATCGGTTTTTATGTGAAAAACTCAAAAGTTACTAATGCTAAACACAAACAGGTAAAAATAAAATACTTAGGGTTTGCTGGTATGCTTTAATTTATGGGGAATCGCTGTCTCACACTTGGAAGACAAGAAGATGTCATGCTGAAGGACTTCCAGCTCAGACATTGTCAAGTCCTGAAACCTTTAAAAGGGTTGATTGAGACTCAATTAATTTGCAATGTTATTAAAATGCAAAAATGCTATTTTGGAAAATGTTCAATACGGGCTCCACGTATTTCAATACATTTTCTTATTCTCTGAATATTTTCCCGCTGCACTGCAAATAATATTCCGGCATTATTACAGACTTCGTTAGAATGCTGTGCTATTCTCGCTAGTATTTCTTCTCTAGTATTTACTGATGTTGAATAAACTAGTTCTTTTTGATGTCCGCAGAAATAAAAGTCTAAGAGATTTAGGTCTGAAGACCTTGATGGCCATAAAACAGGCCTACCTCGACCTATCCATCGAGAGCCAAAAACGTTAGTTCAGGTTAGTGTTGACATACCATACGGTAAAAATGAGATGGAGTACCATCATGTATGTACATTTGCATCTTTCTATCAATAGGTATGTCATCCAATAAATTATTTTGCTTCAAAAATTATAAATAAATCTCACCATTGAGCCTTCCTTCCAAAACAAACGGACCTATAAGATTATTTCCGATGATGCCAGCCGACACATTTATAATAAACCTTTGTTGGTGTTTGTTTTGAATTATAGCGCGCGGGTTTTCATCAACCCAAAAATGTAAATAGTGTTTTATGTAGAATCCATTTTGTAACATTGTTTTCTGTCGTGAGCTTTCTTATGCTGTTTGAAGGTTGTCAGCAAAATTTGTTCCTCTACGTGAGGGTCTACTGCTCTCCTGGGAAGGCCTTCACCACCACATCGCGGCAAAAATGACCCTGAATAAAACATCTAAAAAATTTCGTTACCTCCAATAATTATTTTCTAATCATCTTTTACCTGTTCCAGCAAAAAGTCTTCTTGCCTTTGAAGAATTTGACAGCGCTTCACCATAAATTAAATGCATCTCATCATACTCTGAGTAAGAATATTCTTCAATTTTTTAAAATTATTTTTACTTGAAGGCGGTTTTGACAAGTTCCATCAATAGTAATTCATTATGTAGGTATAACAACCTGATTTTTACCTATTTGTGTTTAGCACGAATAACTTTTGAGTATTTCGCATAAAAACCGATTTATCTCAAAAACCGCCAGTTTTATTGAAATAAATTAATAGTACTTTTTTGAAAAGGAATGACAAAATTATTTTAAAAACGAGTTTTCAGCTTTGTAGAATGACACCTGGCAAAAATTAGGCCCAACAAGTGTGGCTGCAAGTCCGCTCCTGACTTCTCTGATGATCTAAAACAACTACTGTAGTATGGTTTAATAAGTCTTAATGGCCTCTATAAAATATTAAAATTTCATTAAATTATACAAGTCGGTTCAAAATTTAGACCCGATAAGGTCAATCGCTGAGTACCCCTTTAGAGCTCTATATCTCCGTGGGGACTTTAGGAACTTTTTTTCCATGACAAAGTACGGTTATTTTGACCTCCTCTGTATCCTTCCGAGAAATTAGGAGGTACTTACTGGACATCCTATATATATATATATATATATATATATATATATATATATATATATATATATATATATATATATATATATATATACACATGTAAAACTATTATATTTTAAGTATTTTTATTGTAAGTAACTTTTAAAAATGTGACGTTCTTGTGTGAAAAACTTTTAATATTTATGTTTTTAAGTTTGGAAATTGTTATTGTTATAGATAGGACACTGATAAAGACCAATAATAAGGTCGAAACGCTTGTACTAAAAAATAAATCATCTATGAGGAAATAAATTAATTTTTATACCACTGACCGAACCGAAAACCCAAGAAAAAAGAATATATATATATGTTTGTTGGTTATCTACATTGTAAAAAAGTATAAAAAATTTTGTAATAAAAGTTTCTCTGCACCTCTTAGAATGTGTTTCATAAACGCGCCAAAATACAGTTTCTCGAAATGGCCTTTTATGTAAATTTATTTCTCTTATACCTCATGGCTGTGATGATTTTTATCCCAAGTCCAATTATCATCGCAGGGTAGGTCACATCCATTCCAAATTGGACCACTGATTTCATTTTCCTCCGAGGTCATCTTTTTGGTGGTCTCTTCTGACTGCTATGTGGAAGTTTCAAGGGGATACGTAAAATCGAAAACATTGCCATTAAGTCTGTAAAAATATGTCATTTTTAAAAGTTACTGTGAATGAAATTAAGGTGTTTATATAAAAAGCAATATGTAACAAATGAGTTAGCCATGGAGAGCACAAGCGATGTTTTTTTTTCTAAAAAACAAAGTATGTTTTAGGATAAGTCAGACAAAATAAGATTCTTCCAAAATCGCCTTAGTTCATCTGTTTCATCAAGAAAGATCATATGTCTTGAATACGTTCAGTTCTTTACATAATACAGATTTTATTTTATTGGATGAATATTTTCCTAAAATTTTCGAATAATGGACTTGTTATGAAATGTGATATAAACAAAATATATACTTAGTTATTTGTCATATACATTAAAATAGTTTCGCATCACGGTCATTTCATAGTAAGAACTACAGTAGTGAACATAACCCGATTCGCTCGATCCCCCCACTCCTCGACCTTGACCTTGACCTTGCTTCACCCCTCTTTGGCCCCGCCCACATGTCCTTGTCATTGACCTTGAAAGTGCACGTGTGCTTTGGCCTTGGCCTTGTGTTCAAGGTTGTGTGTGTGACCTTGACCTTGACCTTGGTCGAGACGACCTTGACTTTGTTGAAGGTCATCTTGGGTGTGTGACCTTGAAGATATGTTACGTGGTTGGGGGTGACCTTGAATGGTTTTATATAAGGTATGGGGCAGTTTCATTCATCAGTTGGCTCTGACTTGTATAGGTAGTACATGTGTTAATATTTGACAAATCATGGCATATGTTTGTGAAAATTGCGGTTCTAAGTTTACTAATATTTATAATATGAGACGTCATCAAAGAGAATCGTGTGCGGCGAGATTTAATGAAGTGCCTGGAGGAAAACGGCTCCGAATTGAAGAGTATACATCGACGATTCCGCTAATTAATTGCGCTACATGTAATGTAGATGTTCCAATAAATCATATGTCGGTGCATAAACGAACACAACAACATAAAAATAATTCATGTTTGCCGGTATGTCATGGTGTGCAACTCGTTGAATGTGCCTTCAAAAGGAGAATTGCAACCTATCGGGTTAGCAGTGATATGGAGCATTCCGATTACGTAATGTTCTTTGCAGACATTAAATCCAAGGTGGTGGAACTTGTTAATAATTTATTGCGTGTGCATCATGCTTTAAAAGTTAACATGACAGCTGTTGGCGAGTACATGCTTCCATCACAAGAAATATTCAGTGAAAAATCCTTCAACACTGCTAATCAAATAATTAGTGTAGAAAGTGATTTGGATGCCGTTTACCATTCTTTCACCGAATTAATAAAAACGCAGGCGACAGAGTTCCAGGAGAAAGATTCAGGTATGGAAAAATCAAAACCCGATATATTAAACTGATTTTTATATATTATTTTTCTTGTTATAGGATGGGCTCTTGTGCGAATTTTATACTTGGAAGTTGGTATCAACAAGTATATGCCTATGGGTGGCTCGTCATACATCAAGTTGCCGTGTTCTATTGAAAAGAAAGGAGCTGTCGTCAATGTGATTAACCAGGACGAATTTTGCTTTGCGTGGGCTGTAACATCAGCATTGTTTCCTCCAACAGCAGAGCCTTCACAGAAGACATCCTACCCCCATTTTTCTAGAGTGCTAAATGTAACAGGTATGGATTTTCCAGTAAAATTACGTGACATTAAAAAATTTGAGGAAATCAACAACATATCAATTAACGTATACGGTCTGGAATCTAAATATGAAAATAATGAAGTAATACATGAAGTTATTGGTCCACTGAGGTATGCGTCAAAAAAGTTGGATAGGCATGTAAATTTATTGTTAATTACAAAAGACTGTAGTAGTAAAGATGGCGGTGAACATTTTTGTGATACGACTTGTTCAAAGAGTCATTATTGTTGGATTCGGGATTTATCACGTTTAGTTTCAAGTCAAATTAGTTGTCAACAACATAAAATATATTTCTGTGATGGTTGCCTCATTTATTTTAGTACACCGTCAGCTTTAACTTTACATCAAAGCTACGATTGTAACCACATTTTCACGCAAACACCCTCAGTGGATTTAAAAATCGATAAATTTGGAAAGAGTGTGCCGGAAAATATTTTAAAATTCGAGGGTACAGAAAAGCAAATGCGCGTCCCATTCGTGGTTTATGCAGATTTCGAATCTGTTTTAAAACCCGTTGAAACGGTACAACCAAACCCACAAAATTCTTACACTGTAAAAAGTTTTAAACATGAACCATATTCTTTTGCTTATTTAATTAAATGCTCTTTTGACGACTCACTTTCGAAATTTGAGCTATTTCGGGGGAATAATGCAGCTCAAGTCTTTGTGGATCGTATCGAGTGTGATTTAAGGGCTCTATACAACACATATTTAAAAGACATTAAGCCTATGAAACCGTTAACGCCTGAAGAAAAAAGGGAGTTTAATGATGCTAAAATATGTGGTATATGTGAAGGCCCTTTTGAAGAGGGTGAGATTAAAGTACGAGACCACTGTCACATAACTGGTGCAAAAAGATTTGGTGCTGCACATTCCGTTTGTAATTTAAATTATAAATTACCCTCTTTTATCCCTATCATATTTCATAACTTAAGCGGCTACGACAGCCATTTATTTATAAAAGAGTTATGTAAATATGGGGATAAAATTGGTGTTTTGGCTCAAAGTAAGGAAAAGTACATATCATTTACCAAAAGCATTTATGTGCACGATTATTTTGATAGTAAATGTGGAAAAGTCAAGAGGAAATATTTAAAGTTGCGATTTATTGATAGTTTTAAATTTCTGTCAACGTCTTTGGAAAATTTAGGCAGCGGTTTAAACGACGACGATTTTATTGAAACGCGGAAACATTTTTCAAATATCAACCAATTTAATTTGATGCGTCAAAAGGGTGTTTTTCCCTATAGCTTTATTGACTCTATAGAAAAAATGGAAAATACATGTCTTCCAAGTAAAGATGAATTTTATGATAATTTACGGGAAGAACATATTAGCGATGAAAGCTATAGAAGAGCAAAAGAAGTATGGCGCTTGTTTGGGTGTAAAACTTTGGGGGACTATTCGGACGTGTATTTAAAATCAGATGTGTTGCTATTGTGTGATGTTTTTGAGCAATTTCGGAATAATTGTTTAAAATTCGATAAACTTGATCCAGCACATTACTATACCCTTCCAAGTTTATCATTTGATTGTATGCTACGTATGACTAAGGTAGAGTTAGAACTCTTAACTGATCTAGACATGATACATTTTTTTAAGAAAGGTATACGCGGCGGCATAAGCCAGTGTACAGAAAGGAAGCACATCGCTAATAATATTTTTTTACCAGACTATGACCCAACAAAACCTTCTTCATTTATAACATACCTTGATGCTACAAATCTATATGGTCATAGTATGTCACAAGCATTACCATATGGTGGTTTTCGATGGTTAAGCGAGCGCGAAATTCTGGATTTAAATATTATGGCTGTTGGTGATGATAGTTTACATGGCTACGTTTTGGAAGTGGATGTGCATTATCCGACTGAGTTGCATGATGCACATTCTGATCTTCCATTTCTAGTAGAAAATATCATACCGCCAACAGAAAACGCTAAATTACCGAAATTAATTCCTAATTTACAAGATAAAAAAAATACATTGTACACTATAGAACTTTAAAACAAGCCATCGCCAACGGCTTAGTGGTAATGCAAACCCATCGAGTATTACAGTTTGAGCAATCAAAATGGCTAAAATCGTATATTGATTTTAATACCAATTTACGTAACAAGGCCACCACAAAATTTGCGAAGGACACTTTTAAATTAAAAAATAACGCGATATTTGGCAAAACTATGGAAAATGTGGAAAATCGAAAGGATATAAAATTAGTAACACATTGGGAGAACAGTGTAGGCAGAAATGGAGCTAGAGCACTAATATCCCGCCCCAATTTCAATAGTAGCTCGATATTTACCGAGAACTTTGTTGCTATACATATGAATAAAGTTAAAATATTGTACAATAAACCAATTTATATCGGTTTTTCCATATTAGATATATCAAAGACTGTAATATACGATTTTTATTATAATTTTATTAAATCCAAGTTTGGCGATGATGCTTCGTTACTTTACACCGATACTGACTCGCTTATATTAAAAGTGTATACGGAAAACTTTTATCAAACTATATCAGAAAACCCCGAAAAATTCGATACATCAAATTACCCCGAAATTAATAATTTCAACATAATTAAAAGTAATTCTGTAGTTGGTAGAATGAAAGATGAGTTTCCTGGTGATCCGATAATAAGTTTTTATGGTACCGGCGCGAAGGCTTATTATGTAAAGTCCATTAATAATGAATTAAAAAAAGCCAAAGGTATCAAAAAATGTGTTATCGAGAAAGACCTTCATCAGGAAGACTACCAAAGAATTGTTGAACGGGGTGGTTTGATATTAAGAAAGATGAAGACATTTAGAAGTGAATTACATAACATTTATACCAACATAATAAATAAAGTAGCATTGTCACATAGCGATGATAAACGTTATGTAATTCCCAGTTCAACCAAAACTCTACCTTGGGGGCATGCAGACATAGATTTTTACAAAACAGACCCGGAAGAAAACTTAGCAAATTTAGTCACCGTGTTGGAATCATTTCTAAGTCAGGACAGCACGTAATCTGGAAAATCCATATTTCATTATTTGTATTGTTTTTATTATTTCTATTAAACATACAACATTAATATGTAACGATAGTATTGTAATTTTTTTTTTTTTTTTTTAAATAAAAAACATGTATTCATTACTTGATTGCTTTTTTATTGAACCTTTATTTTAAAATTATAAATATAATGAAGTGTCGACAAATAACAAACTGTAAAAGTTATTGTTGAAAAATTTGTCTAATAGTAAATTAAACGCACAGGTCTACGAGTAAATGTTTAATGTGAAACAGGTTTGCTGACAAGATCCTCCATAGTCTTTTCAATTTTCAACATTCTAGAGTTAAGTTCATCACGCAGTTCGTCTTGCCTAAGTTCATATATTGCAATAACAGTATCATCAATGTATCCTCTAAGTTCTTGACCGGTTTCAATTAATTTCTTGCGTACGTAACCTTCAAGTTGGTTTCTGAATATATCTTTAATAACAATTGTTGAGTCATGTAAAGCTTTCTGCGTATCTTGCACACACTGAGCAAGGTTATTATCAACATAATTTCGTGTGGTCGCATCGTCTCCTTCAAGAGGTTCTGCTAAATAGCATAATCTTTTGCTTCCCATGTCGTAATCTCCATTAGGTGTAAGTTTAAAACCTATTCCTGAAGGACCTCGCATAAAGTTAAAATCCTTAAATTTTCTTTTGCGACCGAACTTATCAATAGTGTTTACTTCTGACATTGTTATGTGAGACTGATTTGAAACCATTAGATTTCACCCTAATATATGGTTCTATTTCATTAATAAACGGACTCTGCAGAAAAATATGGATTGCAAAACGTATTTTAGGTGATGTTTAATAAATACACATACAGATTCATTTTACTATTGTTTTATTGAAAAAAAAATTAAAATATAACAAAAGATTGAGTTTACTTTTTATTATTAAAAAAATAAAAAAAATAACAAACAAAAAAATTAAAAATTAAGAAATAAAATACATGTTAATTTCTTCTGTACAGGTAAGCTTCTTCTATGACCCAATTTCTTCTCTGGATGGCACGTTCATTAATGTCCTTGAACTGGTAGTAAACTAGTCCACAAAAGCCGCATTGTACAAATTTAACCCTGAAAAGGTCAATGTAGTTGAAGTCGTACGTAAGATCATTTCGCCAGCAGATACCTAGTCTTTTACAATGATGACAAGTTAAATAAAAAGCTTTTGGTATATGACTGTATGTTTTGGCTGCTTCACTAGGTTGTTCATCAGTTGGCAACATGATGTTTGAATATGTTGTACTTTTCAATCGCGGTACTCTAATTATGTATTACTTTTTAAAATAACCTTGACAGGACCAAAAAAAATCCTTGAAAATTACAACCTCGAAAACGACCCTGACATTGACGGGTACTTTGACCTTGGCCTTGGCCTCGCATCTAACAAGTTTAGTACTATATTTATATGGTTCTTTAAAATAACCTTGACAGGGGCAAAAAAAAAAAATCCATGAAAATTACAACCTTGAAAACGACCCTGGTATTGCCGGTTACGTCGGCCTTGGCCTTGGCCTTGCATCTGACAAGTTTAAATATTATACTTAATACATCGAACAAAAGGAATAAAGGTGGTGTAGTGGGGGAAATGGGCATAAAAGCAGACTTGCTGGCTCGAGCTCTTCACAGTTCGTCAGAACAGCAAACAGTACAGTGCTAAGAAAAAGTTAATTGTGTGAGTTTGAATATCGAAAATGTCTAGTGTACGGTCTCTTTTAGATGCTCTTGACGTGAGCTGCGGTTCACAGCAAGGCATGCTGGATAACATGAGTGGTTTAGAAGTGTTAAGTCCGGGGGTGTTCGAGAACTGGAATGGCGTGGAGCATGAAGATGCCGAAGACCGAGCCCTCAACGATGGTCGCGACGAGGAGTTAGTTCAGTCGGCAGCGCAATTCCTGGAATGCTGGACGGAGGAGAAGGAGCCAAAGATAAATGTGATTAGTGATGTGGTTGTGCGAAAAGCATCGCGGCCTAGGGAATCTTCTCCGAAAGCTTCAAAACTGAAAAAGCTCTTGACTATGCGGAAGTCGGAAATCGCCGATAAAAAAACATTTTATTCGGCGATTAAAGGTGTGGGACAAGGGAAGAAGAAAAAGTTTAACTTTAAGCGTCCCTCCACCCCTGTTCCATTACCCGACTTCCTAAAAACAGCACCAAAAGAGCCATTGTCAGTAGAAGTGGAAGTCATAGAAGGCCCCGATGGACCAACACCACCAACGCCACCAACACCGGCCAGCGTAGAGAATGAAATAGTGTCGGAGGTGAAGTCTTCCCCAGCGCCAGCGCCCCTGTCGCCGATATTGGGGTGCCGGAAACCCATGAAGAAGCGGTTTAAGCGTTGTTTTGAAGGCGATGAAGTTTCCGCTGCTTCGTCGTCGTCGTCGTCGTCATCGTCTTCACCAAATAAAACCGCGTCTTCTTCCGAGCCATCACAACCGGAGTGGGTCGAAGACTTCACCAACTCTCAGAAGACCAAATTGACAGACATTTTTGACATGAAAAGACGCTTAGTGAAAGAAGTGAACGAGTGTGACAGTGACATTATAGAACTTGAAAGACAATTAGAGATAAAAAAGGTGAAATCTGCGCGGTTAAAAAGACAATTAGAGGACTTTAATAAATTATGTAGTAGGTGTTAGGTAGTTGTAGATATTAGCTTTTAATTTATAGTATTAAGTTTGTAAATATATATATATATATATATATATATATATATATATATATATATATATATATATATATATATATATATATATATATATATATATATATATATATATATATATATATATATATCGCTCTGAAACCATCAAAAATCGATTTTTTTTCCCTCCGCGGGTGGGAGGGTGGGGGAGGTGGTGGTGGACTTGGAAAAAATAAAAAAAAAAAAACCTCCCGTACAACTTCCACATACTCCCGTTCGGCGGCCCTAGCCTCCTAACTCAAGAATTTCAATTTTTTCATCTAAATTTTTTGTCATTTTTAAGATTTTCCAAATTTTTTTTTCACCATTGTATTCTACTCAAAATTCTAGGTAATTAAAGTGCTTTTATTTTTTCTCTATCTTGAACGGTTCCCGAGCCACAGCGCTTTAAAGAATTCAAATTACTAACTTTCTATAACCCTTTTTTTCAAATTTCATTTTTTCGAATTTTCAAAAATACTACAATATGTAGAAAAAAATTCTCTCTTTAATTTCTCAATACCGTTTTTCTCTAAATCTTCAACTTTAGCGCGTATTCAGCATTTTCAAAAAAAAAAAAAATTATAATTTTTTTTACACCATCGCATTCTCCTCAAAATTTTGGGCTATCAAAGTGCTTTTATTTTTTTTCTATCTTGAACGGTTCCCGAGCTACAGCGCTTTAAAAAATCCAAATTACTAACTTACTATAACCCTTTTCTTAAAATTTCATCTTTCCGAATTTTGAAAAGTACTACCATATGTAGAAAAAAATTCTCTTTCTAATTTCCTAATATCATTTTGCTCCGAAACTTCAACTTTGGCGCGCATTCACCATTTTTCAATTTTTTTTTGAAAAAAATTTTTTTTACGTTTTTACTATCGAGAAAAATGCTTGCTTATAGTACTCGATTTCCTCTATAATTTTTTCTTATAACTTTTTTCCCTATTCCTAACCGTTACTTTCCTACAAATTTTCTAAATCGTTGTTTTCATATTTTGCCTTAAAAATTTTTTCTTGTGTTATTTAAGCTCTTTTTTCCACTTAATAAACCACCATTTTCTAAATTCCCGTACTCTTTTCTTAAAGAGCGGGCTTTTCCGCCAGCTTTTTTTTTGGTTGGGTTTCAAATAAATATAAAACTACTACTTCACTCATTACAAATTTATTGATTCAAGAACATTATTTTGTGTTACATATAATAGATACATTAAAATATAGATTTATTGGTCACCGAACCGTTTAATACATTATAACTAAAAAATGAGTCGTGAATAACTAATGCGTACACTTTAGTGTCTTTGGGGAATTTATTCTTTCTCGCTTGGAACTCCAATTTTACATCCACTGTCGATGAGTTAATCGCCTCTGGTTGATGACTGCAATTGATAATAAAAACGGGGTTTTTCATATATTCCGCGAACGTTATCATCGGATCGTTTATCTCGCGCCCGTAGTAGCTGCTTTGGAAGTTTTCGTAATTGTAATAGGCTGCTGCGTACAGTTTCTTGGCGAAATCTAAATTCCATCTTTCGTATGGATAAACGGTTGAATTCAGATACAGTCTAATGTCGCATACGTCGGCGTGGGTAAACTGGGTTGCGTTTTTTTCTTTCTTGTCGCAATTATTGCTGTCTCGAAACCCGACGATTATATAGCGCGGTCTTTCCAGACTTGTACTCGTTCTCAAGGCCCACACGTCGGAAGATGTTTGCCTTAAAGCTGGTAATTCGTACAGATCCCATTTACGATATGCCATTTGAATACTGGCGTTGTTTCCTCCTTTATTAATGCGAGACAGTATTTTCAATTTTTGCTTGTCGTCTGGAATGATGTGACGAATTTTCCATTCGATTTTGTCGATACTAATTTCTGCCTCTACTTCGCCGACGTAACAATTGGTAAAAGTGCGAGCTATAATCATAATAAGCTCTTGTTTTACGTTGAAAACACCTTTTGCGTAATCTTCGGCGAATCCCATAAGATATTTTAAGGGTAATTTCCCGGAGAATACGTTACTTGCCGTGTCTACGATATCTTGGTTTGCTTCGTCGAGACCCCATCCGCACGTCATGAGAGATCTTTGTTGCAAACTTCCGAATGAAACCATGGTTTTTAATGTCGTCGTAACTCCAGGTTTACGAACCACGGCGACCTGCTCACCTCCCATCTCGTAGCGAATTTCATCGAACAAAAATGCGAGGGCATTATTTGATAAAAAACATCTTTTCGTTGCGTCTATGGGTTTAAATTTTCCTTCGATATATATGTAACTTTCGGCGATATCCAGTATAATATCTTGAAAATTAATGGGGATACGGACTTCATCCGAATTGTTGAATGATGGAGATCCGTATGGTTTATACGTATGCTCTTCTAGACTAATAATGGAATTGTCCAAGATGGGCTCGGAGAAAACCTCTATTTTATCGCTGGTGGTGGAAATCATTTTCGCACTTTAAGACCGATTGATTTTAAAAATTTATAGTCTTCGGCAGATAACTGTTGAGATGTTTGTGATCTAACGTCTGGACGACGACTAACCTTGACGTTAACTCTTCTTTTACTTTTATTATGTTTCGGCGGTTCCCCCATCTTAGTCGACAGCACACACAATTGACGATTGAAGCAAAAACCCATTTTTATGAAAGTTTCTTCAGTTCCAATTTCACGATTATTTTCTCGCCTTGAAAATTGATTAGATCACCGCTATCGTCCAAGATGCGAAGAGTAATGTTGTCGATAAACTGACGTCCTGCCGGCATTAACGGCATATAAATATTATTTTGTGGTTCTTTACTGATTTTGTAACCGGGCTCCACGTCGATATCGAATTCGAACAAGGTATGACCTTCCACCGAATTCATATATGCTCCGGAAATTATATTACAATCTACGCGTATGATGCGTACTTTCATTATTTCCACCATCTCGGTTGATTCGTGCTTTTTGTCTCTTTTTAACACTGTATGATTAAATCCTAACATTTTACCGATACTCGCCTCTCCCCGGAAATCTATAGTATATTGGGATTTCAGTTCACATTTCAGCGTATTATTATTAGCGACCAAGTAAAAGATTCCATCGTTCTTTTCTTCAGTTGAAATCCTCAAAGCCTCCAACATAGCTTTACCTATCTCATCTATTTCATAGGCCCCAGGTGGAATCTGCAATTGTATCGACTCGGTGGTGTAACACTCCTTCATGTAGGCAAACTTATTGTTGCTTTCGTCCACATTAAAAATTGAATTGTATGTGTAAAATCCCAGCAATGCCAGACCATATTTGTTTTCTCTATTTAATTCGACTGGTGGATAAAAATCGGCGCTTAAGACGCTCGAGTGTCCTGTTAGTGTGAACGTATAAGACATGACTAACCATTAAAACATCACACATCTCGGTTTTATTCTTAGCGGCAACATTTAAAAAGATTCATCTTCACACCTTTTCTCACTGCATTAGATAGTGATGTTTTTATGCTATTTTCTGCTTTTATGCGCACATCGCTGATTTTGCAATAACAACAAAATATTTTTCTAGCTGTAAGATCCTCATCAGACGTAACCTCGTTTAAATTGCTGCTGCTGCTGAAATAATGTTTGCAACCGCACTGATATTTTAATATATCGATATCGCTTTTAAGGTGCTCGGGCAACTTTTCCCAAACGAATGGAATTTCATTTGGGGCTAATGCAATCATCACTTCCTTGGGCATGTTTTCTAACTGTTTCACGGTCATTTCCCTTAATCCACCGGCTAGATGAAATGCTTTCAGTGATTGCAACATTTTAGTATAGTTATTGCGATCCATTTGCGGTGTTAATGGTGACGATGATGATGATGACATCTTTTACGCTGATGATTCGACAAGAAACTTTAAGCACAAATGTCCACACCAGACTGTTCCAAAATCCTGCTCACGATCGTATGTATAGTAAATAATTTTTGATGGTTCCGATCCCGTTTGTAGATATCGTACCAATTCGATCGGTGGGGGTAAATCGCCGAAGCTGTCGTAATATGTTACTTTAGAATTATTTTTTCTATAAGCTACCCAATGAGTCCCTGCACCGCGCGTACTATCCAAATTCACTATTGCTGCTTCGTAACGTCGAGGACCTTGTCTAGGTAATAAATCCCTCATATAAACGCCTCGAAAGTGTCCTATTCTTTTCTTTTTGGCATATTTTTCTATATCGATGTTAGATAGTGGTCTTCGAGGTAGGGATTCAATTAGTTTTTTGATCTACGATTTAAAAATAATCCCATACCTTTACGATATTGCTTTAGAAACAAACCATTTCCTTTCGATTTTAAATACAGGCCGGCACCGGTTTTATCTTCGCTGCTTTTTTTTACTGCTTTTATGGCGCGCACAATTCCCGCTGCCCCACCGGCTAATGAACCCAAAGCTGATAACCCGGCAAAAATTGGTATTAATGGTAATATTCCACCAGTTTTAGGAATCGGTATTATTCTCGGTGTACGAACCTTCCTTTTGCCACCTGCCGCTTTTACCGATCTACGTGCTGCCGACAGAGCTATTTTAGATGCATTCATGACATTTTTTTCCAACACATTTTTACTTCCGGCTTTTAATAATTCCCTTCGAACTGCTTGTCGAATAGCTGTTCCGAAACTGGCTTTCCGAACATGTCGATTTTTATTAACACCTTTCCTTTTTGTATGACGCGTGCCTTTACTAGATGTTTTTTTTGTTGATAATGATGATGGTACACCCATACCAAAACGTTGTTTTCCTTTCATAATGTTTGTAACTAACCAAGCTGCTGTTTTTTCACCTAAACTGGAATCTTTCGATTTTACTCTATTCCAAGCACTTTGTTCGAGCTCGTAATCCGCTCGATGTCTCGCACTTATGTTGTCTTTATTATGTAAATAGGCTAAATCGTGTTTTTTGCATGCGGCATCCAAAGGATTAATGCCTGGATCACCTCTTGTTACACGTTTTATTACTTTTGTTCCGGGTCCGCAATATTGATAACCAGGAATGTGTACCTCGAATGGTAATTTATTTATTAACGAATTCACAATACCGTATCCAGTTTTGTTGGAAACGTGAGACCGTCCACTTCGTTTGACGCTCGGCATCTGAATGACAGTTTTTGTGAAAAATTGCCTATAAAATATCAAATTTTCCTAAGATGCGCGTTATCGATCTTAAACAAAAACTTCCTATTGACAATCTCGATGAAAAAGTCGGACTTGGATTTGAAAAGAAGATAATGAAGAGACACGGTCCTTTACTTCCTTCCTCTATTCGCGGCCTGTTAATTGGTCCATCCAATTGTGGAAAAACTAATGTCATGATTTCGCTGCTTACACACCCCCTTGGGCTACGTTTCGAAAATGTCTATATTTACTCGAAATCTCTGTATCAACCGAAATATGAGTATTTAAGGAAAATTTTAGCGCCCATCAAAGGTTTAGGCTACTATGCCTTTAGTGATTCCAGTAATATTGTGGAACCGTCCGATGCAAAACCAAACTCTATATTTATCTTTGATGATGTTATATGTGAAAAACAAGATGTTATAAGATCGTACTTTAGCATGGGACGTCATAAAAATATCGACTCCTTTTACCTAGCGCAAACATATTCGCGAGTGCCTAAACAGCTTGTGCGAGACAACGCCAATTTTATTATTATGTTTAAACAAGATGAGTTGAATATGAAACACATATTTTCCGACCACGTTTCACCGGATCTAACTTTTACTCAATTTCAAGAAATGTGCTCAAAATGTTGGGATAATAAGTATGGATTTTTAGTAATTGATAAAGACAGTGATGTGAAATCGGGAAGATACCGCAAAGGATTTGATAGCTATATATTACTGTAATAATAAGAGAAAACGCTCATTTGATTGTTGAAACGTCCTTTGTTAACATCATGAATAACGCGATCGACTTAAAACGTAAACTAGTGGAAGCTACCAATGCCGTCAGAAAAAAATTTAAACAAATTAAAGCGGCTAAAGAGTTTAATGTTGTGGAATTGGAAAAGTTTTACGAACCCATTTCTAAGCCGTTGACAACTATATCTGATGTGGTTAAGCAACGTCAGCAGCAGCAGCAGCAGCAACAACAACAGCAACAACATTATCCAGCTACAAAGTCACATAGTCTCAGTACATCAGTGCAGTCGACTCAAATATCAGGTTTTCCCCAACCTACACATTCCTTTCAAACCTCCACACCTATTCAGCAGCAGCAGCAGCAGCATCGCATTTCAAAAGAAGATATTAGCCAATCGGTGTTTGATACACCCTCGACATCAACTAATACATCTCTCGCATCCGCTGACACCACAACTTCCGATACTTTAAACGCACACCTGAAAGGATTACGTTCGAAACCATCTCTATACGATACTGTATATGGTGTACGTTTTGGTTCAAAAACAGATCATAACAAAAATTTTATTGGTAATTTAGAGGTGCGTTTTCGAAATGGAAATATTGCCTTATACAAAAAAGGGAAAAATATTGCAGAATATGGTGGATCACCGGCACTTTATGATTTGTTATTTCTTAAAACACCCCCAAGTGTAGGCAAGGAACAACAACAATTAAGTGATAATGTACTTTCAACGTACAAGGAAATTTTGGAATCAACGAGTGCTGTCTACAACAATTTTAAAAAAAGTGATGGTTTACGGGAGACCAGATGGAACAAATATTTACGAATTATTAAACCTCTGATAATGGGCACAAAATTAGGTGGTACTATTACAAGAAAAAATCTCTCGGAAAAACTACAGTTACCCACAAAAAAGAAATTATCTTCGAAAAAATTTCAATATGTCTACTGGAACAAAGCTAAAGAGTTGGTGGATCGTTTACGTTTGTTGTGGAGTTCCAAAATGGCCGGTCACACTGGACACGAAAATGAAATTATGTCAATCATAGAGGAATTACGAGAAGAAGATATAATATATTAAGCTCAATATTTAATGATATTATTCAGTTCTTCCTTCGATCTGAAACCTTTAGTATTACTAATAATATGGAGCCCAGTCTAGAAAAAATCAAGATTGTTAATGAACTACATAGAACGGCTAGAAAAAATTTTGTAAGACGGCGCACGATAATAAAAGGATACAGAGATTTGTGGCAAATTGATTTGGCTGAAATGCAACAGTATGCTGATGAAAACGATGGTTATCGTTATATTTTGGTCTGTATAAATTGTTACTCGAAATTTGTCTATACCAAAGCCATAAAAAACAAGACTGGTATAGAAGTTATTAATGCGATGAAAAGCATCATTGAAGAGGCATCATATACACCAACAAATCTGCAAAGTGATCAAGGAAAGGAGTTCTATATTACAAACTTTCAAGCCCTGATGAAAAAATATAATATAAATCATTATTCCACTTACAGCACAAAGAAAGCTGCAATTGTTGAGCGAGTCATAAGGACTTTAAAAAATAATTTATATAAACAATTCTCGACAAGAGGATCTTACAAATGGATACATATATTATCGGCAGTAACAAAAACCTATAACCATTCGAAACATCGCACCATTGGAATGAAGCCTGCAGACGTGCAAGAAAAAACACATATTAAAGCATATGATTATTTAAAAATTGTACCTAAAAAATTTAAGTTTTCCATGGGTGACATTGTGCGTATTAGCAAGTACAAAAGCTTATTCGAGAAAGGATATACGCCCTCTTGGTCAACCGAATTGTTTAAAGTTGTAAAAGTTAACGTTACAAATCCACCTACTTACTTGTTGGAATCGTTAGAAGGTCAGCCTATAAGAGGGTGTTTTTACGAATCAGAACTACAAAAAACAAGCAGTCCTGACGTTTATCTAGTAGAAAAGGTCCTTAGACAACGCAAGAAAAATCACATCGAACAATTATTTGTCAAATGGCTAGGATTTCCCAACCACTTCAACTCTTGGATAGATAAAGCTAATATTGTTTAAATAACATATTGTATGACTATATTTTTTATTTAAAATGTAAAATAAATAAACAATATATTGTAAAATAAAGTTTTTTATTTCAATCTTCATTATTAAAAACAATGACAATAAAACATCATACACATAAATAACATTTCAATATTCTTGGACGGAAGGTCCAATTCACCGACGACTACGACGTTATCTTCAAGGCTATGCCACTCGGAGTGCGTTCTCCTATTCTTTAACCTGCTTTTTTTAGATTTTTTTTGAAGTCGAGTCGTACGACAGTGCGCTTAATGAGTCATTTAAAGGCTGATGATAGAGTATTTTCTGCATAACTTCAATTTTTGTTTTAAGCTCACTATTATTTTTGTATATCATGGGGAGGACATCCTTGTTAAATATGTCACATATTACAACTGCAAAATTGTAAAACTTTCTATTAACAAAGTGTTTTGTCACAGCATCGTCATCATCTTTAGGTTCGCCTAAGTTGGTTATGATTTTTCCACCCATATCATACTGCCCATCCGCTGTAAGTTTAAAACCAATCCCTTGTGGCCCAGATAATATATGATATTTTTCATTATATTTCTGACGACCAAATTTATCAATTGTGTTGTTTCCTCGACTCATTTTCAATCTTTACTAAACTATTTTATTTTTATTTGCCCTACTTATATTAAATATTTCAGCTGAGAAAAAGAAACACTGACTATGATCTACTGGGTTGGTATGTTTATAAAAGAAATAAAATAAAACTGTGATTGTAACAGATATTTATTTACAGTTATTTAATTGCACAAATTCAAAAATTATAAAAAATTAGTTTTCCATGTCTTCGTTTTCGTTGCTCAAAATTCTATCCCATCCGACACTATTTCGATCGTCAACGTCTTGGGCTGTTGCTGTTGCAGAAACCAATTCATATTTTGCAGCAAGCTCACCTGGTAAATGTGGAATATTGACGAGGTATTCTTTTAATTCTTCTTCAACTATTTCAGCACAAAATGTATCCATGTCTATGGAACCATATAAAAATTTGTCGCACAAGTGTGCCCCAGCCATAAAATTGATTGTATCCCTGATCTCGTTCTTATATTGATCTTTGGTTACATCAATATGCGACCAATCATTTACGCTATCTAACATATCGTGAGCCCTATTTCTTAATTCTCTCCCCAACCAAAATATGTATCTATCTACACATTCGTTGGCGGTCGTCGTCGTCGTCGTCGCATCAGCAGACATCTTTAACAGAAATAATGAACACGCGTAAGTATTCTGACATGTGCAACTATATTTTAAATTTAATTACATCCTTTTTTTCAGACAATTTACATACAATTTACTCCAATGAGCCAAAACGTAATAATGTTCGAGTATTGTTTCCAAAAACTCTAGTGCCCTGCCCCAAATAAGTTAGAGTGTATTTATCTTTAGTTTTACTCATAATATCTACAATATCGTCAGGTAGTGTTTCGGCCACACGTTTTGGTAAAAAAGTCTCAAATGTGCTATTATCACCGTCATCGTGTAAAGCCACTAAAAGAGTTTTACCAAATCGTGTAGTCATTGAAACCATCTTTACAATTTTATACACTTTGCCTACAATCATTTCGGTAACCTTTTTTTTCTCTAAAACCTCGAAATCTTTGCTAAACATTTCATTAATTTCATCTAGAGTTTCTGTTGCAATACTCATTATTGAAAAAAATGGTATATAAATCCAAAAATTACCGTGAATATAAAAGCACTTTCAGAACACTACACGAACACAATATTTGATGTTTATGCCACTGATATCTGCGACTGTTTGAAGTCACTTCTTCTCCCACGAACCTTTATAGCGGGGTTTCAAGGTCGAATTGTAACAATGGTGGGGGTAGCTTAACGATAGAAATAGTGGGAGGAGTATTCAAGGTCAAATGACGTCACACATTTAAATTGGTATAAGGATAACTTCAAGGACAAAATATAATGAAACAAATAACTACATTTTATGTACTTTATTCATTGATTTTTTTCTGCCATTCTTCTATGCGTTTAACATTATCACCTAAACCTAATTTCCTTAATTTGTTCAATAATAATTGTTTGTTTTTATATCTTAGAAAATTCTTACAAACTATACTAGCTAAAAGACACACTTCGGCATGGTCCATATACTTAAAAAATACACTAAAGTCCTGAGCCTCCGAATCTTGCATTTCATATGCGTAAAATTCCGAACAGGCTGCAGAAATTAGAAATTCCTCGTACATTTCTCGCACTAAACTTTCCATATTAACTACTACTACTACGTTAAACTTAAGTCCTACACTCTAATTTCATCTAACACAACCGGATCTGCAATGAACCTAATCAGTTTTTCCAAACAGTCACTAAACCCCAACTTTTTTATCTCACGAACAAAGTCTTGTAAATTTATTGTTTTGCTGCAACATTTACGACATGCATTCGCAGCCTTTTCATATTCATAAGCCAAATCACAATAGCGCGACGCCCATTCTGCTCGACTTTTCATTGCATCATTGAAATAATTATTAGCCGTTTCAGTGAACTCATCGCCCAATTTTTTTACTGTCTCTTGCAAAGCACTATTCATATTATTCACTCATTTTTACATTCACGACACTTTTTTATTGCTGGTGGTGGCCCATCTATATGATGACGATATATTTGTTCATAGTGAATGTAACAGGGTAAGCTTAACTGTAGTTCCTTGTTACACCGATATGACGCTGGCAGCTTATCCCAAATTTGCCGTAAACTCAGCGTATCAACGCAAGTTTTTAAATATTCGAGAGGAAAAAATGCTAGATCCTTCTCTTCAAAATCACACAAACTTTTTAAATTACTCTGATATAAACAAATTACTCTGCCGACTTGCTCTATAATTTTTTCTTTAGATAGTTCCGTATCTGACATTTCACACTGAATGAATGCAAGTAGACTCACACAATTTATAGAACAATTTGCAAGGTCAAAATCATTTCAAGATCATCCCACACTATTACAATGCACAAATAACTACTTCAAGGTCACACACCCAAGATGACCTTCAACAAAGTCAAGGTCGTCTCGACCAAGGTCAAGGTCAAGGTCACACACACAACCTTGAACACAAGGCCAAGGCCAAAGCACACGTGCACTTTCAAGGTCAATGACAAGGACATGTGGGCGGGGCCAAAGAGGGGTGAAGCAAGGTCAAGGTCAAGGTCGAGGAGTGGGGGGATCGAGCGAATCGGGTTATGTTCACTACTAACTACATCTTCAGACGCTATGATTTACAAACTAAGTTAGTGTTTATACAGGGTGGAGCACCATAATTCCATCGATTCATATACAGAGAACGATAATATAATTCAAAAATATTTTTAATAAAGGATGTGTAATTTATTGGAACCACGTTTCAAAAATTATGGAGAAGTATACAGAGTAACTCAAAAAAAGTCTCACTCCAAGGTTGTCAAAATTTGAATGGAATTCCTTATATATTATTGCATATTTTGAGAGCCCGGCCCAAATAAGGGTAAGTTACTGTTTTGTTTCATAGATAGATAGATAGATAGATAGATAGATAGATAGATAAGTCTTTATTTATTCCAAGTATCACTTACAAAAAAAAACCATAAGGGCATGGAACAATGTAAAAAAAAATATATCATTACTCTAATAAACATAATAAAAATTATAGTTAATTCTCAGCTGTAGATAAAAAAAAAGACAAAAAACGAAAAGGAAAAAAACCTCAACAATAATTATACAGCTTTAAATACCTTTCTTGAATAGTTCTATCAAATTAATGTAGCAAAAATAAAACAATTAAAACTTAAGATCAAGGGCAATATTATAAATGAAAAAAATTTATATAACAAAGAAACTTACACACATTTAAAATTTAATGATACAGCCAACAACAAAAATTCTACTTCGAGACAATGCTGCCTTTATCACACTCATAAAACTCTTCCAATGTATAGAAAACTTTTTTTCACATAAAGATTTTTAAGGCACACTTTAATCTATTTCTCGATAGCAAATGTACATTTTCAAGTAAAGAATTAAAAACTTTTATTATAGAAAACTCGACATTTATCTGCAAATAACTAAAGTTATATTTATCAGGAAGCAGATTTGTTTTATTTCTAGTAATGTAGTTATGTTTGATAGATGCACCCTCAAAAAATCCCTGTTATTAACAATAAATATCACCGAATCCAAAATGTCCATACCTATAACCGGTAAACTATTGTTACTAATAAAGATATTTCTACAACTGTCTTGTTGTTTCACTGCAAAAATACATCGCAAATAGTTTTTTTGCAGAATCCAAACTCTATTAATACCACAGGAATTACCCCAAAATATCAAACCATATCTGAGTGGACTGTACAAATGCATGGTAAGCTGACAGCTGCATTGATTCCAACTCTCTCCGAAATAATTCTTAATGCAAAACAATATTGAGATATTTTAGTGGCAACTCTTTCGATGTGCGCCCCCAAGTCTAACCTTTTATCGGTTAGCGCTCTCAACTGATATTGTTGTATCCCCAAATGTTAATGTAAATTGATTATTTAATCTGTTGCCAAACAAACTGTTGGACCGAAAGTTCCCATCGAGAATGTCCATCACAGATTGAACCTTTATCGATAGCAACTCCGCCGTGCTTTCAATGAATGTAAGCGATGTATCATCAGCATATAATACAGTCTGCTCTCCAGAGATTTCGGGTAAATCATTTGTATAATAAATATACAAAAGAGGTCCAAGTATTGAACCCTGAGGGACGCCCCTCTTCATTTTAGTCCTCTGAGACACTATAGCTCTACCATGGAGATCAGACTCCACCGCATCGCAGCCCTGTCCGTCAAATACGATCTTATTAATTCCAGTGTATTTCCCCTTATACCATACATTTCAAGTTTTAACAATGTTTTATGATCCACAGCATCAAAGGCTTTAGATAGATCCAGACACATGGCCAATGTTTGCTTTTTTTTTAGTGATTTTAGAATTTGTATAAGTGTTACAATTCTCTGATATAAAACTTTTTCATAAATCTTACTTATATTAAACAATAGCGAGAATAGTCTATAATTCTTTTCTTCAGATTTCTCCTCTTTCTGATAGATTGCTCTAATATGAGCATTTTTTAGCTTACTTGGGAAAATACCTGTTGTAAAACACAAATTTACAATAAAAGATAAAGACTCAGAAATAAAGTCACCTACATCTTCTAAAATAGAAATAGGTATCTGGTCATCTCCAACCAACTTCTTGTTTTTCAAATCCTTTATAACTTTAATATCTCATCAGAATCAGCAGGAAACAAATAAATGGAATTTGTTACTCTCCCTTCAATTTGTGAACTATGACATCGAGAGTCAACGGTAGAGCATGAATTTATAAAATAATTATTTAAACTATTGACTATCTTAAAAGGATCAGTAAATTTAGAAGAAAAGTTTTCAATAACTGTACAGGGTGAGTCAACGATTGGATGAAGTGAAATCGATCGGTGAAATTTACAAAGAAACTATATTTATTGTTTGATACAGTTTATTTTTACGCAGATTTTAAAAATATTTAGGACTCTACAGGGTGAGCCAAAAAACTAGGACAGCGTAAAGTTGTATTTTTTTAAATAGAACACCCTATATACGAATCGTATTTTCGATTTAGCTTATAATTTTAAATCTTTTTTATTAAGGGTTTACTATAACAAAACTTTATAGTTTCTGAGATAATTAAGTTTAAAGAAAAAAAGTCACATTTTCAAGCATCAATTCAATCCTAAATAACGTTTTCAATTTTGTGACAAATATATTCAAATTTGGAATTTAGCAAGGCCAAGGACAAGTTAACATAATTTTTACCTAATATTTGCAATAAAAGCTACAGGGTGTGGAACACATCGGCTCAAATTTGAACAAGTTTAAATGAATAAATATCTTTTTTTTTTAAGTGGTACATCCTGTATATTTTCATGTTATTTAATAGAGTAATAAAAACCCTAAAAGTTTTGTTCAATATATCCTATACCTATTTATAATAGTTTTTGAGATATTTCAGTTTTTCTTATTTTCCATACTTTTTTACAGAAATAGTCTTCATTATCATAGTAGCCATGTAAAATAATAAAAAGAAACTACAGAAACAAACAGAATGTGGTTAAATATGATGAAATACATTATTCGTTATATTACAACGGCAATAGTTTAATTAAACATAATGTGAAAAAATTAACACAACAATAACGACAAGGCAAATAGATATTTACTTTTATACTATATTGAAACAAAAAAATTACCTATTAAATACTGAGATTAATTATTTCTTTTTAATAAGTGTTCGAATAAACGACCCTCTTGTGAAATGCACAAATTTAGTCTTTTTTGCAGATTTTCTCGGACCCTGGACAAAATTAGTGGCGTTATTGTTCTACAGGTATCCCTAATCCTCTTTCGCATATCTTCCACTGTTGTTGGTGGATTAACATACACTTTATTTTTAATATAACCCCATAGGAAGAAATCTAATGGGGTGATCTCGCAAGACCTTGGTGGCCACTCAATGAAACCCCCACGTCCAATCCATTTTGGCGGATATCGTTGGTCCAAAAACGCACGAACTTCACGATAGTAATGCGGAGGCGCACCATCGTGCTGGAACCACATACTATCGAGCTCATCCCTATCGAGACCTTGAAGCAGTTGGGGTAGTTCTTCTTGTAGAAAGTTCAGGTAACTATGGCCATTTAGTGGTTCATTAAAAAAGTGGGGTCCAATCCAAAATGGGTTTTCTGTGGCATAATAATGCATGTTGCGTCTATTTACGGCACCGTTACTTCTAAAAGTCGCTTCATCACTAGACATTACCTTGCATAATAAATTTGGATTTAATTGAATCTCCGCATTTATTGTACGACAAAAGTTTACACGACTTTCAAAATCCTGTCCATGCAATTCTTGGTGTAATTACATGTGATATGGATGATACCTATAATTCTTGGTAGTACGATTAGCGGTGGATTGTGATGTTTCACATAATGCTGCTAACTGACGGCTACCAATATAAGGATTTTCCTGAACATTTAACAATACTTGTAGTTCTTTTTCTTCATTAGTTACTGGTTTGTTGACCACTTTACGTTTTGGATAATCAACAATACCAGAAGAATCAAATCTTTGCATTAAGTTTTGAAAAGTATGGGTATTAGGCTGGGGTCGATCAGGATACTTCATTTTGTAAATTCTTTGAGCAAGAAGGCAATTTTTTTGAGCCTCTCCTATTGTATAAATCATATCTATTAACTCATTTTTTGGAAAATTCATTTTACAATATAAGATGAATGCAAAAAAAAACAAACTACACTACATAAAAACCAAAAGAAGCGATTGCAGTTATAAATTTGACACACAGAAAAATGTTCTTTTACATTGTTTTTGCCATGGCTGCTATGATAATGAAGACTATTTCTGTAAAAAAGTATGGAAAATAAGAAAAACTGAAATATCTCAAAAACTATTATAAATAGGTATAGGATATATTGAACAAAACTTTTAGGGTTTTTATTACTCTATTAAATAACATGAAAATATACAGGGTGTACCATTTAAAAAAAAAGATATTTATTCATTTAAACTTGTTCAAATTTGAGCCGATGTGTTCAACACCCTGTAGCTTTTATTGCAAATATTAGGTAAAAATTATGTTAACTTGTCCTTGGCCTTACTAAATTCCAAATTTGAATATATTTGTCACAAAATTGAAAACGTTGACTCACCCTGTACTGGTTTTGTCTTTTAGGCCAGTAATTTGCTTAACAACTTGCCAGGTAACCCTAACTTTATTTTCAAAGGAAATAATATGGTTTCTATTACTTAACTGTTTATTTTTTACAATAATATTCTTTAATATTATTGTAATAAGTATTAAAATATTCAGCTGTAATTTGACCCCTTGTTGTTATTAAATATATATATATATATATATATATATATATATATATATATAATTTAAAATAGAATAAAATATTGGCGAAGCGGACGTGAGAATTTGTCAATCTACATGATTCTCGTATTAAAAAGTGCGGAGCACTCCAAAGTATGGAATAACTCCGGGTCCGACAGATGGCGACAGCGCTGTTTCGTCCTAATATGGGACTCGTCAGGCCACCGCAGTCGGTACAAACCATCATCTCGCCTTTGCATCGTATAAGCCATACTTATAATCAAAATACGGCAAATAAGACGACAAAGGCGACATCTCGATGGTCCACTTGATAATACAAGAACCATACAGATTAACAAAGTTTGTAAGAGAACCGTCATATGGTGGCGCGACGGTGAATTAAAACAGAAATATGTAAAATCGAGTACACAAAACGCGCTGCCCAAAAGATAGGGGTCGCATTTTTCGGTACTGGCAAGCAAGCATACCGCTATTTAAGCAGCCAACGCCACGTGCCGCACCAAACGATCCCACTATGAGAGCATCGTTTAGCGTGTTTCAAAGCCAAACAAGTAAATAAATATGTAGATAAGTTTTTGTCCGTGTAATTTAAAATAAAATAGAATAAAATATTGGCGAAGCGGACGTGAAAATTTGTCAATCTACATGATTCTCGTATTAAAAAGTGCGGAGCACTCCAAAGTATGGAATAACTCCGAGTCCGACAGATGGCGACAGCGCTGTTTCGTCCTAATATGGGACTCGTCAGGCCACCGCAGTCGGTACAAACCATCATCTCGCCTTTGCATCGTATAAGCCATACTTATAATCAAAATACGGCAAATAAGACGACAAAGGCGACATCTCGATGGTCCACTTGATAATACAAGAACCATACAGATTAACAAAGTTTGTAAGAGAACCGTCATATGGTGGCGCGACGGTGAATTAAAACAGAAATATGTAAAATCGAGTACACGAAACGCGCTGCCCAAAAGATAGGGGTCGCATTTTTCGGTACTGGCAAGCAAGCATACCGCTATTTAAGCAGCCAACGCCACGTGCCGCACCAAACGATCCCACTATGAGAGCATCGTTTAGCGTGTTTCAAAGCCAAACAAGTAAATAAATATGTAGATAAGTTTTTGTCCGTGTGGCTGCTTAAATAGCGGTATGCTTGCTTGCCAGTACCGAAAAATGCGACCCCTATCTTTTGGGCAGCGCGTTTCGTGTACTCGATTTTACATATTTCTGTTTTAATTCACCGTCGCGCCACCATGTGACGGTTCTCTTACAAACTTTGTTAATCTGTATGGTTCTTGTATTATCAAGTGGACCATCGAGATGTCGCCTTTGTCGTCTTATTTGCCGTATTTTGATTATAAGTATGGCTTATACGATGCAAAGGCGAGATGATGGTTTGTACCGACTGCGGTGGCCTGACGAGTCCCATATTAGGACGAAACAGCGCTGTCGCCATCTGTCGGACCCGGAGTTATTCCATACTTTGGAGTGCTCCGCACTTTTTAATACGAGAATCATGTAGATTGACAAATTTTCACGTCCGCTTCGCCAATATTTTATTCTATTTTATTTTAAATTACACGGACAAAAACTTATCTACATATTTATATATATATATATATATATATATATATATATATATATATATATATATATATATATATATATATATATATATATATATATATATATACCCACGACAAGCCGTTATTGGGATATTTAATTATTCTTGTCTGTTTAAGCTAGATGTTTTAAATTGTATTGATTTTTAGTTAAATTGGCAAAATTGATAAACTTAAATTTGAATTTTATTATCACCAAAGCCAAATAAATAACTTTCTTATTTTAAAGGGAACACCCTATATTTAATATCGAATTTATGTTCTAATTTTAACAGTCTTTAAAATTATATTAAGGTTTTCTTTAGTTTATTTGTAATTTAGTAATTTCAATTTTAGACATACATTTTTCGCAATTTATTTTTGAAAAGTAGGCGTTGACGGGGTTGACATTATTATTACTTACATAGATGATATGTTATCACTTTTCCGTTTAAAAAATAGTCCTAACCAGATTCATAGGAAATATATATTTTATTAAAGAGATACCAAAATTAATTTGAAAAATTTAAGAAACTAATGCTCAAACTGATGTCCATCTCTTTCAATGCATTTAGTTAACTTATTTGGGTATCTTTAACGGTATATCATAAAAATATTTTTAATATATCCCCATAAAAAAATCAGGAGTTTTTAGATCTGGAGATCCTACTGGCCAGTATTGTGTTCCTCACGCGCTATCCACCTATTAGAGTATTGAGTATCTAACTCATTTCTGATGATTTCATCACTTGACTAGGAGCACCGTTTAGGTGCAGTCATATGCTTTCTAGAATATTCAGTGAAACATTCTCCAAAATCAGACGATGCCTGACAGAGAAAAAAATTCCATTATCAGCAAGGATCTTCAGAAAAAGGTCCTACTTGACGGCTCATACTTGCGTAAATTTTTAATTCATTTTTCTCAAATTATTCATAAAAGTATTATATATTTATACGTTTAAAAAAAAATTATTTATATATTCAATAGCTTAGTCAAAAAAAAATTGTAATTTCATACCCATTTTGCTGAGTGTCAATGTGGTGGGTTTAACCCCTTAATATATTTAAATGCATGAACTGGTTCATACTTCCTTCAATAAAATAAATAATACCATGTCCAAGAGACAACATACACCCTATAACATCATTCTGCCTCCGCCATGCTTTAGCGTAATATTAATATTTTTTAATATCAGTTCTGTATTTGGCTTTCTCCACACTGAAATTTTTCAATCGGAACCAAACAGGTTTATTTTGAAAAGTGCCAAAATGAAGTACTCCTTTGGGATTCGCAAATCTCCGCAAACACAGGTGGCACTTAGCGGCGCGTTGACCCTTTGGATTCAGAACAGCATTGTCGAACTCCACAGATCTCGGACACTGGTACAAATTTTGTGCCTTTGGCAAAATGAGCACAGCTCTCTGCATTTGGCAACTACTTCTTTAACCAAAGAAATCTAAGAGCTGATTTCATATTTAGATTTATTTTGGTTTTATCAACAAATATTACTGTATTCCGCAAGTCACAATCTTTATTAATATTCTTTTGAGCAACTGTAAGTTTGAAGCCTTATTTTTCGGCCAATAAAAGATTTATGTCATACAGTAGTGCTATGGAAACGGTCATTTCGTAATACTCGTCGAGTTCTTTTGGAATTAGATCTTATTCGAATTGTTTTTCCAAGCTGCTTTACCACTTCACCTCACCGTTTTCGTGCAGTTCATGACAATCCACTTATGTCATCCTACCCAGCTTTCCGCTAGATTTAAAAATACAGTCAGTTTCGCAAGAAATAAGGTGGACGTGCAAGTTAGCAAGTGGTACCGATTTTATACAGCACACCTTTAAAAGTGAATGTCTGATAGTGCTTCTGGGAGCGCGCATTTGGGTACATGGAAATTTTTACGCAAAATTTAGATTCGGTCAAAAAAATCATAAACGTGGCCTTTTGAAGTCGGCCAAGATGTTTGGAACGAATAACGAAAACTGGATCTTAAGGTGGTAATCCACCCACCTGGCGAACAGTTAAAGTAAAAGGAAGCAAACACTTATAACTCTTTTTGAATATTTTTTGTCGTTTGTGAACATTCCCTGGTAGCAAACATTTCACAGTTCTGTATCAAATCTACATCTGAAAGCTTAATCGAAACCACATCTCGTCTGTTTCCGACTTTTATACATTTACTTACATAAAATACTGATGCATAATGACGTAACAGTAGCTTTGAGTAAATTCATCATACGATGTAAAATATTCCGTCTCTGATGTTCAGCATCTTACTCAGGTCTTGCGTATGTTTTACTTATGAATCTGCTTTACGGTTTCAAAAAATAAATCGGAAAAAACCTGCGTATTTCTGCTGTAGATCGTCTAGAATCTTTGATAGATTGCAGCGTTTTGCGAATTTCTGCTGTAAATATGCTCCAAGGATCCTATATCATTTCTGCACCATTATCTGTCGAGCAGGATATGTTACCAGAGTTGTACATTTATCATTGTTCCACAGTGTGTGATTAGAACTGCATATCTGAACTAGTTTGAACTTGTATCTCCACTCAATGCGCACGATAGGCACACATACTGCAAATTCCCTTTGAAATACCAATAAAGATAGAAACGTCAGCAAACATATGTCTCCACTAAAAATATTTCAAGACTGATTTTGTTTGCAAACGTTGATTAATGTTTGCAAATGTTTTGCGCTATTGATGGATCACTGCCTTTACAAGTCACTATGAATTGGCTCTCCCAATATCCCTACGTAAATCCCATAGAAAACGTCTAGGTCATTATGAAGGGCTAACTTGCAAGAATATCTGTTCACAATTTGAAAAAAATTTTAAGGGTAATTCGAAAAACTTGCATGCTCTTTCCACAAGTTGCGCCAAAAATTTCGTCAAAAGTTTATCTCGGAGGTGCCAGGCCATTCTTAATGTTGATGAGAAATATAATATTTATTAATTGATTGCTCCATTACATTTTACTTGAGAATTAGTGTGAAAAAAGTTTAATTAAATATCTTGATAAGTTTCGAAAAAATCTCTCCTCCTTTCTCGTACAAAAGACTAATAACATTCAGCTATACAATAATAATTTGATCTTTATCTGGGAGTCATAGTACGAGAGACAGACAAAGTTTAATCAATAATAAAGTTGGGGGAGCAAAGGGTATAAAACTAGGCCAATATGCATTTAAAGGGTGAGATAGGGTAAATGACCTTTTAATCAATGTGTATTTATATTTTAAACATATATTTTTATAAAGCCAGAATTAATAAAATTAGTTTCGAAAATTTTATAAATTTTTTCTGTTTCACTATTTTTATAAAAGAGTGTTAAAGTTGTAAATCTTGAGGAAGGTTTTGGTATATAATTTGATATTAGATTTGTTTTATTTTTTTAATCAGGCTGTATCTACCAAATGATCAATAATTAAGCTTTATAACTATTAATCATTATTTTTTTTTGTTGAAATTCGTTATAAATCAGCTTGATTGTAAAAATGTTATTAAATAAAACATATGGTGTACTAGGTATTAATAGGTATTCATCTTGGACCAAAATAGTAATATGTAAGTTGAAAGATCATCTATGTATCAAGTTCTTCATTCTTAAATGCCCTATTTTATTTATAATAAAGGTTAATATTTTAAAGATGTTCTAAGGTTTAACTAGAAATGCAAATAATTTCGCGAAGGGATAATATTGAATATTCACAAGACAGTATATAGGACGTGCATGAAATAAAATTAGTTTAACATATACAGGGATGTCCCACAACGAACTGCCGCGATTTCTCGAAAAATAGTCTTTTGAAAACTTTTAAAAATTGGCAGTATGCTAAGGTGCCCCTAGAATATAGGCAATAGGGCAATATATATATATATATATATATATATATATATATATATATATATATATATATATATATATATATATATATATATATATGTATATATATATATATATATATATATATATATATATATAATATAGCAGGGGCGGATCCAGCCTCTCTCTTTGGGGGGGGGCGGTGATATCACAAAAGTACAATATGGCAAGCGAAAGCAAGTTGTCGACGGGGGGGGGGGGGGGGACACCAGCAATATTCCCATTTCTAGTGTAAAAGGCAGGTTAGGGTCTATTTTTCTGAATTTAAAGCTCTGGGAGAGGGGGGGGGGGCGATCACAAGAAGAAACGAGTTGCCGACAGGGGGGAGAATGCGAAAAGCATACACATTCCTAGTATAAGAGGCAGAATCGGGTCTATTATCCTGAACTCAAAGCTCTTGAGGGGGGGGGGGAATTTTCGCAAGAAAAACAAGTTGTCAACGGGATGGGAGTGCTAGCAGCATACACATTCCTAATATAAAAGGCAGAATAGGTTCTATTTTCCTGAACTCAAAGCTGTTGGGAAGGGGAGGGGCAATCGTAAGCATACACATTCCTATACTCTATTCAAGAACTAGAGAGAGTAATAAAATTGTTACTGAAACCTCCAACGTACCTGTTCTAGTGCCGCAGGTAACTGAGGACTGCCGTAAATCTAATTATATTTAATTATATTTAAATATTATAAGGTTTTTTTAAATTTACTGCAACAATAAAATTTCTGATAGTTCAACTTAATTTCTATCACTTAGCAAAGTACACCTTACAGTTTGTCCTTAGTGATTTATCTTGTTTGTGCTTCTTTATTATATATTAGTTGAGATTAGTGAGATACCCAAAAGATATGGCATCTACATCTATATTTATTCCAAAATCTTTAAACCAAGGCATTTTTTCCAAACAAAATGTTAAAAGCTCTGTTGAGATGTATTCCAATATGACAGGAGTTGGAAAATCTAATATGTTCCGAATACTAAAGGAGAAAAAAACGACTGGAATTGTTAGTACTCCCAAGCCACATTCGATCACAGGCAGACGAAAAACCTCCTTGGAAGAAGAGATGAAAACTGCAATAAAAGGAGTTGTACATACATTTTATTATGAGAAGCAGATCCCAACCGTCGACAAAATTCTAACTAAAATCAATGAAGATCGGATTTGCCTGAAATTAAAAGAACTGAGCTCTGGAAATTGCTCAGAGAACTTAATTTTTGCTGAGAAAAACCATATAGGAAATCTGTTCTTATAGATCGTCCGGAAAATGTCCGTTGGCGAAGGAAATATCTCTCTCAAGTAAAAGGTAGAGTTGCTAGAAATAACACAACTTACAAAATTAGTTTTTCAACTGAACTTTTGAAAGATTTTTTGAATAAAGTTGGTGCAGAATATTGGGAAAAATCCATATAATAAAATAATAAAAGAAAATGCGGAAACTCGATCTCATGATTGGTGAGATAGAGAAACCAATTATAATTAATTTGAGGGAAGATGGCTTCACTGACTTTGATTTCGAATTAGATACATGAGTTTACCAGCGTAAATACAATTTATTACTTAAATTTTCTGTAACATATAAAAATTAATTACATTTCAATCCCTTTTTAGTATTTAATTGTAATTCTGCGTATGATTTAAGAAATAAAAAAACTGAAACGTCAAATGTCCTAAAAATGTTTTTAATTAATAATAAAATGACCGATAGCTCCAAAAAAATTTTGATATTATATGGACGAATTTATTATTTTGTATATGTTTAATTTCTTGTATTTTTGATAATGGGTATTTTGTAACTATTTAAATTATAACTTAGAATTTTTTGAGATAAACAGGCTACGTTTTACTCCGAATGTACCTAAAACGATTCCTATGTCAAAATTAAAAATAAGAAAAATACAGTTGTGATATGAGTTAAATATGTCAAAATTCTATATCTATATTTTCTAATGTATGTGAATTATTAAGAAATCATAAGAAATAAAATAAAAAAATAAAAACTTTTTATTTTGAGTTTATTACCGAAATAATATTCTATGCCATAAATACTTAGTGATAAAATAAACCTCCTTCTGACGCCTACGACAGGATTAAAATCCTTTTTAACACTTCACACATCCAACTACCTATTGTTATCCAACCCAAATATTCCATTATTATAGACCGGTATTTCTGATTATAAAATTTCTAACCTATTCATATGAAAAATATATGTGTCTAACAGATTTTGCTAAAGACACGGGGCTAAAGAACACAGGTAGTTTGCGAAGAAAAAAAAGGGTAAAAAATGATTTATTACTCTCTCTAGTTCTTGAATATACTATAGTATAAGAGGCAAAATCGGGTCTATTTTTCTGAACTCAAGGCTCTTGGGGGGGGGGCGATCGCCCCCACCGCCCCCCCCCTTGGATCCGCGCCTGTAATATAGTTACTTTTTCAAATTATTTTGATATTATGCAGGGTGTCCCAAAAGCTCTGAAAGTATCAAAGTAGTGTTTTTTTTAAATGAAACCTCCTGTATGTTATTGCATTTTTGCATTCTCTGATCAAAATAAGTACCTATTTTAATAAGGTTTATAGTACCTAACCCTTAAGGGTTTTTAAATAAATTGAATATTGACAAAATCTAACCTAATTTTCATATTTCAAATACTTAAGAAGTATTTCAGTTATGTACTCGGAATTTACAGTGAGGTGTAAAAATAAATCATAGTTTATATCCCAGTTACCATAAACTTGCTATATTATATAGGGTGTCCAAAAATTAAAACTAATCAAATAAAAACTTTAAGTGGCTATAACTTGATTAATTTAAATAGAAAGCTATACTTTTTAACTTACCAGAAAATGTACCTTTTAAATACCTATCGAATGGTATAAAGGTGTTCTATAGCTAGCCAAATAATCGTTTTCTTCACCATTTTATGTTTTTTGAAGAGATGTTCTAATGTATCTAGTTGCCTATGGCATTTAGAAAGGACAGATAATTCATTTAATCTCTCAGTTTAGTCTGCAAAGCCTGTTGCTATAATAGCGGTATTATTTTTTGACCTGTGAAACTTCATTTATTGAATTGAATTATTTGAATATTGTTGTGTTACTGCTTTGTCAAAATGAAGATTTATCCAAAGGAAGAGCGTATTGATATGATTTTTATCCTTGAAGAATGTCATCAAAATTATTTGTTGGCTTCTCGAGTATATCCTTAAAGGTTTCCAGAAAGAAACCAGTCGTTTTTGGGAGACTATTAAACCAGTTTCACGAAAGTGAAAATATCAGTTATAAACCTGTTATAAGAAAATCTGTCAGTGAGGATGAAGAAAATGTTTTTACTGTACTTGGTTCAGTGATCGAAAATACCAATATTAGTCAGAATCATATATTCGGAAGTACTAACATTAGCCAAGCAAGTGTTTCAAGAAATCTTAACAAATAGAGATTTCATCCTTATAAAATCCAGCTTTTTCAGGAACTGCACGGAAATGATTTTGACAACCGAACTGAATTCTGCTTGTGGGTATTAGATAAAGTGGCAGAAAATGGACACTTTTTTGATACTGTGTTGTTTAGTGATGAATGTACTTTTCATAACAATGGTTTCGTGAATAGACACAATTTCCATTACTATTCTGATTCAAATCCGCATGAATACAGAGTTATGATAAACCAAAATAGGTGTTGGGTTAATGTGTGGGGAGGAATACTGAATCCATACTTAATTAGACCCTACTTTTTTGAAGGACCTTTAAACGGTTTGATGTTTCGCGATTTTCTTTTACACTAACTTTCAGTGTTATTAGAAGATGTCCTTTTAAATATTAGAACAACTATGTAGTTTCAACTGGATGGAGCTCCGCCTCATTATATCGCGAGGTTCGGCAAATTATAAAAGTCAACTTTCGAGACAAGTAGATTGGGAGAGATGGATTTCAAAATTGAGCCCCGAGATCTCCGGAATTAGGTCCACCAGATTTCTTTTTATGGGAATACATAAAAGGAATTGTCTACAATGCGTCCCCGACAACACCACAAGATATTAAAATCCGCATAAGAGACGCTTTTCAAACTGTAACTCCGCAAAAGTTATCCAGAGTTAGTGGTTCCGAAAAAAGAATATGTAAGTTTTTGAAAATGAATGGTCGACATTTCAAACATCTACTATAAATATTTTGCTTCTGTTTTGTGCTATCGTTAATATGTTATTACCACTATTGCTGTTATAGCCTGTTGGACAACTATAAATTGCGTTCCGAGTTTCTGAACATTTGTAAAGATATTCCTGATTATTATTCTTATAGTTGTAAATTACCTGTCATTTCCAGATGCCATAGGCAACTAAATACATTAAATCATCTATTCAAAAAACAGAAAATGATGCAGAAAATGATTATTTAGCGTATTCTGTAAAAACGCGAAGACTTAACTATAGAACACCCTTATACTATTCGATAGATATTTAAAAGGTAAATTTTCTGGTAAGTTAAAAAGTACAGCTTTCTATTTAAAGTAATTAAGTTATAGTCACTTAAAGTTCTTATTTGATTAGTTTTACTTTTTGGACACCCTGTACAATATAGCAACTTTATTATAATTGGGATATAAAATATGATTCATTGTCACACTTCACTGTAAATTTCGAGTACATAACTGAAATACTTCTTAGATATTTGAAACATGAAAAGTAGGTTAGATTTTGTCAAAATTCAAATTATTTAAAAACCCTTAGGGTTTTTTACTATCAACATTATTAAAATAGGCATTTATTTTGATCGGAGAATCCAAAAATGCAGTAATATACAGGGGGTTCCATTTAAAAAAAAAACACAACTTTAATATATTCAGAGCTTTATGAACACCCTGTATAATATGAAAATAAATTTAAAAATAACTATATTAGAACCCATAAATTTTAAATAATGTGTCAATTATGAAATTCTAGTTATAGAATTGTTTATATTTTAAAATATGGCATAAACCCCATAGGTACTTCTAGTAATTTTATTAACATTGAGTAGTGAAAAGAACTATTAAAGTGAAAAACTAGATTCAAAAAACCATGTTTACAAAATTTATTTTTTGGACGTGTATCGTTTGAAAAAGAGTATTAAGGTTTTTTTTTTCAGATAAAGTTCTTTTATACCCTACTGATCTCACATTATAACAACAAAATTACTTTAAAAAATCGATTAAAATTTAAAATGGAGTGATAATAAATTCTAAAAATTTTTTTATTGATTGTTTGAGAGTTTCTCTACAAAAATTATGTTTTAGATAACGATGAAGTCTAATTTCGGTATGTCACGAGATTGTAAGGTCAAAGTAAAAAAAAACAAAGACAAAATTATTAAATTTTATACTGTCTGTCCTCTTGCTTCATTTTAAATACAAACAAAACCTTTTAACTAAAACAGAATTTTAAATTTCAGTACTACCATATTTTTATAAAAACACCTGATCCTGAATATTGATCGCTTGTATGTCGCCGATAAGATAAAGCTTATAAACATGCAAAAGGGTCAAAAAGGTCCAACGCGAAATATTTTTTATTAGATTTTGCATAAAGTAACTTACCGATAATGTCGTACACAATAATCAGTCATTTCTAAATTTCTGTTGGACATAATTTAAAAATTCACAAATATCTTCGAAAAAATATCAGCGTTAACTTTTCCACGGTGCGTCGAGACGCTCTCGCAAGGCGAAAGTGACGTAAGCGTTGAGTGTCGACATAAACGTGGCGCATGTGGAACAAAGGAGGGTGGTTGTTTTGCTAGGGTGAATTTTAAGCAAATGATTTGTACAAAATAATATATTAATTGGCTTTTTCTATTTGATATTAATAAAAACGGCAAATAAAAGTTAATCCGCGCGATATATAATAAATTTAGGAATTGCTTGTCTTTACACCGAATACCATATTGAGGTAAAGAAGCGATATAAGAGTATATAGGTGCTTCAAAAAACAAATGCCATCGCTAAGAAGAAGATTCCTTACCTAACTTACGCCAAATAGTATTTACAGATTTATAATGATATTATTCTTTGACTTTTTTCTTTTAGAAATAGTTTAGTAAAAATAAAAATTTTCTTTCTGATTAAAAATATGTCTGGAATTGGATGCAGAATAAATTACAACTACTACTAAGTTTTCATAGTGATGTTTCCAATGGTTCCGATAAATAAAGAATAACTGTCAAATTTGTCAGCATTAATTGCTCCATCACAGGACGACTTAGGGTCTATTTTATATTTCTGAAAGCCTGAAGGGAAAAATGGGCATTCTTCGGATTACATCTCTTTGAAAGACCTCCAATTTTAATGTTTTTATTTATGTTAAATTAATAAAGTATTTTCTCTAAAGGTTTTCTTGAAAAGTTACACCTGCATACTAAACCATGGACTATAAACTAACAACATATATATATATATATATATATATATATATATATATATATATATATATATATATATATATAAATATATATATATATATATATATATATATATATATATATATATATATATTATGTAGTGAAATGCGAACAGTAAATGCAAACTTCGTTCCATCATACCATGTTAGAGATTGCAGAATTTGAATAAATTGCTACAGAACACAATTCATTCTATTCCACCACCATCGAGATGATGGCCTGTACCACCATATCGAGAAGAAAGTCAAAACTTACCCTCCCCGCTATAGTGATACAGTAAAGGTACATGTTTCGCTTCTACTAGACTCATCATTTTACCGACACATGCACCGACGACCTGTCGCCGGATGGCGTATATTGGAATCCGTGAAAGCCACATAAACATATGTATATATATATATATATATATATATATATATATATATATATATATATATATATATATATATATATATATATATATACGCGATCGCAAGCATACACATTCCTATACTCTATTCAAGAACTAGAGAGAGTAATAAAACTGTTACCGAAACCTCCAACGTACCTGCTCCAGTGCCGTTGTAACTGAAAACTGCCGTAAATCTGATTATATTTCATTAGATTTAAATATATTTTATAAATTTACTGCGACATAAAATTTCTGATAGTTTAATTTAATTTCTGTCAGTGAGCAAAGTACCCCTTACAGTTTGTTCTTAGTGATTTATCTTGTTTGCCCTTGTTTTTATATATTATTTGAGATTAATCAGATACCCAAAAGATATGGCTTTCACCTGTATATTTATTAAAAAATCGTTAAACCAGGGCATTTTTTCCTCAACGAAAAACTTATTACGATGAATGTTTATGATGCTTTAAGATATCAATATCTAGATAATAATATTAAAAGCTCTGTTAAGATATGTTCCAACATGACAGGAGCTGGAAAATCTACTATGTACCGAATACTGAAGGAGAAAAAACGACTAGAATTGTTAGTACTCCCAAGCCACATTCGATCACAGGCAGACGAAAAACCTCGTTGGAAGAAGAGATGAGAACTGCAATTAAAGGGGTTGTATATACATTTTATTATGAGAAGCAGATCCCAACCGTCTACAAAATTCTAACTAAAATCAATGACGATCACGATTTACCTGATATTAAAAGAACTGATCTCTGGAAATTGCTCAGAGAACTTAATTTTTGTTTGGAAAAACCAGATAGGAAATCTGTTCCTATAGATCGTTCGGAAACTGTCCGTTGGAGAAGTAAATATCTCTCTCAAGTACAAGGTAGAGTTGCTAGAAATAACACAATTAGTAATTTAACTAAACTTTTGAAAGATTTTTTTGAATAAAGTTACTACGGAAAATTGGGAAAAATCCATATAATAAATGAATAAAACAAAATGTGAGAACTCGATCTCATGATCGGTGAGATAGAGGAACCAATTATAATTAATTTGAGCGAAGATAGTTTCACTGACTTTGATTAGGAATTAAATACGTAATGTTTACTAGTGTAAACACAATTTATTATTTGAATTTTTGTTTTTGTTGTATTTTATTGTTTAATGTTGTTTATATGTTTTTTATTTTTATATATATTTTATTTTAGTGTGTCCCATTCTTTAATTTTATATATATATATATATATATATATATATATATATATATATATATATATATATATATATATATATATATATATATATATATATATTTAATTCTAATTAGCCGTAAGATTTTAATTATTTTTTTATTGTATTTGTGTCTTTTTCTTAAGCGTGTAGAATTAACATGTTTATTTTATTTTTTTGGGGCTATCGTATTTCCATATACTAAAGTAAATTAAATTAAGATATCAGTACAATAGAAATAAAAATAAGTAGGTCTAATTTTAATTACAACATATAAACAGTAATTACATTTGAATCCCTTTTTAGTGTTTACTTGTAATTCTGCAGATGGTTTAAGAAATAAATAAACTGAAACGTCAAATGTCCTAAAAATGTTTTTAATCAATAATAAAATGACCGATAGCCCCAAAAATATTTTAATAACTAAGTTTGCAGTTACTGTTCGCATTTTACTTCATATACATATATATATATATATATATATATATATATATATATATATATATATATATATATATATATATATTGTAACAGACATAGGTAAACCAAGGTACTTTGCCGTCGAAGCGTCGAAGGAAGGTGGCTTCATCACCCTAGTTGCTGGAACACCATCTACCGTTATTATACCTGTACTGGCTACATTCTCGATTTGCAAATGTAATTATTACATCTGTTTCTGGTTTTCAATCACCACATGTATTTCTCCATATACGTCTTCTCTAATTTTGCTAATCTTCTGTTGCATTTCTTGTTCTATGCGCTTCATGTCTTCATTTCCAGTTTCATATATTCTTGACTTGTCTTAAGTTCCTGTCTCATGTCCTCTAGGCTTATTTTCAGTTCTTGTTTTATGCTTTCTCCATTTTTCTTAATGTCCTCTTTCCATTCTTGATTCATGTTTTCTTGACTTGTTTTCAGTCTTATCAATTCTTGTTTCATATCGTCTTGGCTTGTCTGTAATTCTTTTTTCATATCGTCTTGATTTGTCGTCATATCGTCTTTCAGTTCTTGTTTCATCTCTTCTTGGCTTTTCTTCGTATCTTCCTGGCTTTCTTCCATGTCTTTTATCATCATCAGTATCTGATTTAAACTAGTGTGAAGTTGTTCTTCGATTTTTGCTTTCTGTTTTCCACTTTCCAATAGCATCCAATTTTAATTCACTTTTTTTTCTATTTTTCTGACCTGAACTAACTTTTCTGGATTTGATCCCACTTCTGACACAATTTGTTCCGGACGCCCTATCTTTATACACAGACTGTTTTCTTTTTATAACCTTTATTGTCGTAACTATATATATATATATATATATATATATATATATATATATATATATATATATATATATATATATATATATATATATGTTTTCAAGGATGATGGAATGTGCACAGGTATTTTTTCGGTTTTCAATCCGTTCGTCAGTAGAAAAATCTTCACTACGTTTCGCCAACATCTCAGCTAACATTTTCAAGTGATGATTCCCCCATGGCTGCTCGGCTTGGAATTTTACCGACACGAATTGTTAGTAAACATTGCTCTCGTATTAAAAAGTGTGGAAAACTCCAAGATAATGGAGGGACTCCGAGTCCGAAGAATTACGATAGCACTGGTTCATCCTCATTGAGACTCATCAGGCCATTCCATCTGGTACAATTCATCACTTCGCAGTCGTGCCCCATCTACTATTTTTAAACAGAGAAAACAGCTGAAAAGACACGAACAGAAACTTCTCAAGAATCACTCAGTAACACAAGAACAACATCCACTAACAATGTTATATAAAACCGTCATGTGGTAACACGATAGTAAAATAAAAATAGAAATTTATCAACATCGTTACACGAAGCAAGCTGCAACAAAGGATATAGGTCGATAAAGTTCTATTTTCATTTTAACATCGGGCCACCACATGGCGGTTTTATACAACATTTTTAGTGGGTGTTGCTCTTATATTATTGAGTGATCCGTAGAGATCTCTGTTCATGCCTTTTCTCAGTTCAAAAATATTAGATGGCGCACGACTGCGAAGTGTTGGATTGTACCGGGTGGAATGGCCTGATGAGCCCCAATGAGGACGAAACTGCGCTGTCATCATTTTTCAGACCCAAAGCTGCTCCATTGTCTTGAAATTCTCCGCATTTTTTAATATGAGAGTAATATTTACTAATAATCCGTGCCGTGGGGTACAGTATAGAAGTCGTTTGGATTGTTCATGATTTTCAGTCCGGGAGTATTCAGGTGTAACATCCTACCGACACATTACAGAATGGGTATTTGAAATAGGCTGTTGTTTCCCCTCTTGATTCATTACAGCTCCACTGACGAGACTATTAGGTGGTCGAAATGTATATGAAGAGAGAACACTGAGGAAAACAGCTGCTTTCTCAAATTTATGGGCTGTGAAATTATTTTATAGGATATAGGACATTTATGTTTCCTGAAAAAATAGTTTTCCAGTATCTTATATCATATTCTATAAAATATTAACCCTTCTACCTACTAGCGGGCCCGTGGCAGTTCTATCAAAATGACTTTCTACCAGAGGTCCGATTCTGTAAGCATATTTTTTGACATTCCTTTTCCTTATCTCTTTTAGGGCAGTAACATACTTATGCGTTACTACAAACTCAAGAAAGATACAAGGTCCTTATTATGACTCTTTCCCTTTACTTTTATAGAATCGCAGCCCAGGAGTATTTTTGGAAATCTTCTAGAAAATTAAAATTTCAACTCTAGTTGTAAAAATCCGAGTATTAAATTTTGGTATTACACAATGCGTGTGTCAATTCCTAGACGAATAATAAATTTTAACAAACAAGGTTTAATATTTTTAGAAGTACATTTACTGTTATGTAGGTATTCCTATCACAAACAAATGCTACTTCCTAGATTTTAACAGGTTCAACTTGGAATATAATAGTTTACCAATTTTTTTTATTAATGTTTTATTCTTTATGCGTGGGGCCTGAACCTTTCTGCGGATTTAGTAACAGCGCAAATGCCTGAAGAACTAAAAAAAGAGGAAGAGAACAGAAATACAGTTATTGGACAAACCTGCAAGGAGACAAACTAAGATACTTCTGGGGAACTATAACAAGAAGAAATTCAAGAAACAGACTGGCCTGGTAAAAACTAAGTTAGAATTCTAACTGGGGCCTTAACAGGACACTGGCACCTGAGGGAGCAACTTAAGAAACTTGGACTAGCAGAGAGCGGAGAATACAGATTTTGCTAGAAATAGGAAGAAATCTCGATCTACATTCCTAAGGAATGCGTCGCCTTACAAAACCCTAGGTTGTGATACTTGGGAGTGTATTAAATAGAAGAGGGAGATATACTTAATGTGGAGCCATCACACATTCCCAATTTTCTAAAAGAAATATGACTGGAGGACTTGTTTTAGTCAGTAAAACATTCTCAAAGACTTAGCAGCAGAAGGGGGACAATAGATCCAGGACACATATCTCCATCTCTATACATACATAAATTCTCTATGCAGAAATCCAATTTCAAGTTTGATCTGATTAGGAGTTTATTAATTGAGATACCACACGTTTAGAATTGATTAACATTACCAAGAATACGAAAGATAATTTTAGAATATGCAATAGGAGGAAGAATGCACAAAATGCCCAACTTGATCGAATTGACATGTTTAAAAGCATTTTAAATTTATTACCTGAATTTGTGCCAAGAACAGATGCTTTAGATTAGTAAACCCATTGAAATATTTATTTTTTGTCACAGAACCATCAAATTTTATTTTTTTTTCTTATCGCTATTATAATGTTGTCTTTAATAACATAGTTGCTATTTTAATAAACTAATTAATATTTAACTGTCGATCATGTTATTCAACAATTTTATACAATACCAACTAAATGGCAAATTTACATTATATCAATTCAATACATATCTTAATGATCGGTCTTAAAAATTTTTACTACATCTACTGTATAAATAAACCTTTTATACCAACCAGCGTTTCTCAACCTTTTAGTGTTTGTGATTCGAGTTTCCACACCAATTTTAATCGCGCCCCCTTTTAATAAATTTTTAGAGTTCTAATCTAATTTATTTTATTCATTTTTTCTTTAGTCTCTATACACCAGCACAAATACAACATCTATTTTCCTACAAGTAGTAAATTTGCGTATTTTGTTACAATGCAAGGAGGGTGCACCTCACAGGTTGAGAATTGCTGTCTTATCCAACGCTCTGTGAGTCTATATCATAAAAATAGAGATGTTTTAATAGTAACAATCATGCAAGTCACAGAATAGTCCTCTAATCCACATTTGGCCATTGGCTTAAAATTTTAATAATGTAATTTAGTGTACTAAATTAATTTAATGCAAATTATTAATTCAGTTCTCTTAAACAATATAAACAGATAATAATATTCAAGAGAGAATATAATTATATATTTTTTTTCTAATGTCATAACTAACCCATAAAGTTATTTAATGCGAACTAGAAGTTGAATTCATATACTTATCCACCATTTTAACGCTTATTTCAAATCGGGATCTACCCTATCATACTGCATTAAAATTTGGCAACGTTGGTACACTAGCGGAAATTTGCTCGTGTCTACCTATATTCGCGGTTGTTATTATTTTTGACAATTATAATTTGAAAGTCATCTGAAACCGATTTTCAAAAATAATTTTTTGTATTTAAAGAAACCAAGTTGTGATGGCACCACATGGAAAATGTTGTGGAGATTCAAGTCATCAACACGAAGATCCAGAAAAAGGAATTCAGTACAGTTTGTATACCAAGATTAACACCAACGATCTGGAATGTCTTAATGAATCCCTTGAAGGTTCTGGAAAAACTGTGTTTAAGCCTTGGGAGGAACGGCTTAACAGAACTTCAGTAAGTTTAATTAATTTTTGTGGATTCTTTTTAAAAACTGTATCTGTGTGTACCTTTCCAATGTATTTTAAATTTCCCATAAGTTTATAGCAGTAAAAGAAAATTCACTGAACTTAATTTATTACTTATCACCATACCATAAATTTAACGGTGATTTAACGTCGAGTGTACTATTTTGGAAAATTGGTACTTTATCTTGCCAAATACTTCGTTATTCATATCTATGTATATGTTAGTTCAAATTATGGGGAAAAATACAATAATTTTACAGTACAGTATGAGAAAATGCTAAATAACATCCCAATTTCACTTCTTAATCTACAAAAAGGAAAAACAAGTTAATTTAATTTTTAGTTTGTTAAATCAGATGTGGATCCAGAGTTGTTATTCAACATTCCCTTTATTGGCAATGTTAAGCTTAAAGGAATTATTGTAATTGGTGATAGTTCTGATTCACATCCATCTAAAATGAGACTGTAAGTATAAATTTGAGAAAAAGTTTTTTGTAAATATGTAATATATGGCCGATGTAACTAGTTAAAAATCTATGAAAATATTAAAAATTAATAAAATAATAACAAAGATTGTTTCTTTTTCTGATATAAAATATTGTTCGATGAAAAATGTATATTTCTTTTAAGGTTCAAAAATAGGGAGTCGATGACATTTGATGATGTATTAACACCAGCAGACCAAGAGTTTGAAATGCAGAAAGATACTGAAGGAGTTTTGGAATATGCTACAAAGTATGAAATTAATTTTAAATAGTTTATTAGTATAACTATTACATTTAAATAATGTGTGTTTTGATGCAACAGTAAGTTGCCTTTGTAAAAGTATTTTCCAAAATCAGATATATCAATTTCATTCTAAAAAATTAATATTAGTAATAAAATGAAAAATGCTTTATGTTATAAATTTGACCGATGTTTAAAAAACTTTCCTAATTTCACTTTCACAATTGTAACTAACTAGATAACAGGATTGCTAAAAATCATTTTATAGCAATAGTATAGGGCATTACCATGGTCAGAAAAAATCTCTCTTTTCTACTTGTCCCCTCAAAAAAAGTTTAAAAATGTGTAAGTCTTTAAATTTTTAGGTTAAAAACAAATCGTCATATAATAATTTTACTAAAAGCAGTTTCCATTTTCAGGGTTGTTACATTTAATAATGTAAATCACCTGACCATTCATTTTCCAAGTAACTTTGGTGAGGAGCAAACAAATATATATTATATTGGATTAAAAGGTGAATTTACTGAAGCTCATAGACATGGAGTTACTATTTGCAACTATGAATTAAGACCAAATATGTCTGAACATAAAAATCCCTTGGATGAAAGTGTTAATAGGCCGATTTCTTAGTATTTTAGATTTATTAGACCTTTAGAACATATGTTTTTCTGCATTTTTATGTACTGTTGTATTTAATAAAAATATGAGAATTTTTCTTAATTTAAAACTTAAAACAAGTTGAACTTATTAGATGGTAGAATATACATGACACTTTCAGATGTATATTGGCGCAAATTTAGATTTTTACGTTGTAATATTTTTTTTATATATTTAAGGCCTTTGTAACTTTTCTAATTTTTAAAATTATAAAAATAAAGGAAGTCCCTAGAAAAAAGACTTATTTTGGGAATAAACCAGTAAAAAGTAAGGATCATTAGTTATTTTTAACATTTTGAGTATTTACATGGTTAGAATAATGAGCTAGGTTCATTTGAGACACATTTTGGAAGCGTAAAAAAAGATAAAGACAAAAGTTGATAATATCTTTTAAGCAGAGGCAGATCTAGCCTCTCTGAGGGGTTGGCGGGGATATCGCAAGAGAAAAATTACCCTTACCCCATTTGTATACAAGACAGTACAGTACGAGAAACAAAATGGAGTTGTTTAAGGGGGGTCAGCTACTGCCTCATTCCTAATACAGCAGGCAGGTGTCTATTTTTTCTGAATTTGAAGCTATTTGGGGAGTATTGCATCCACCGCCCTCCCTTTAAATCCTTCAATGTTTTTAAATTTTTATATAGGCGTTTCATTTGGTTCGCCTCTTCAACGTTTTTCCAAATTGATCTGCCATTAAATCCTAAATTGCCTTAGGGTCAAAGTTTTGTCCAAGATATATGAGTATATGTAAGTATACAGTGCATTATGATATAAAATAAATTCATATTTCAAATATACAAAGGATAAAGAATTTTAAGTAAGACTTAAAAATAGTAAAACATAGATGACATGAAATAATGTAATTTTTTCTGATCACACAACATCCAATGGGGGCGACCTACCCCCCCCCCCCCAAGAGCTTTGGAACCCGATTCTGCCACTTAAACTAGAAATATGTATGCTGCTGGCATATCTTCCCCCCGTCAACTTTTTTTCTTGCAATCGTCTTCTCATGAGCTTCTGATTTGGAAAAATAGATCCGACCCTGCCTTTTACACTAGAAATAGGAATGTTGCTGATGTCTGCCCCCTTAAAGAGAGAGGCTGAATCCACCCCTGTATGTGACTCAATAATTTGATAAATGTTTTGCTTTTCTTCTTCACTAGGAAATTCATTTTGTCTGTTTCAATCAGTTTCCAAAAACCATGTTAAAAGATATATTTTCATATTTATGTAATAGTCTACATACTTTACATAAAATTTAACATTTATCCCAGGAACTCTTTTTTACAAGAAAAGTTACGTTTGAAGGTTATAGACAATGTTGAAGATTTACAAAAATGTGGTTGTCGGACTTGCATTATCTTTATTTTTACAATGTTTCGATTAGGTTGTATCTCTAATTGTTATCAAGTATAAACTGAATGCTTTGTCTTAAGCTTGTGGTCTTAAGACAAAACATTCAGTTTATACCTGATAACGATTATAGATACAACCTAATCGAAACGTCGTAAAAGTAAATAAAAATAAACACAATGAAAGTCCGACAACCACATTTTAGTCAAGAAAAGTTATATTATTTACTATATTTATTGTTATTAAAATTATTTAATTTCTACCCTAAAAACTTTATTTTAAGAAAGTATAATGGTTAAAAAAAAAAGGAAAAAATATCCTTCATAATACTCTAGCCAATATGTCCCCATGCTTTTATTTGAAAAATTTACTATTAAATAAAAAAAAACATGAGCTTCTCATATCATCAGTAAGAATATATTTCAAAATATTCATAAAACAATTTATTTATTAGAACTGGACTCCTTAGCATTCTGAAGGGCTTGAGTGATGTACAACTTAGCCAAACTTTGAGAACAGAACTGTGAAATTGCTTGACTATAAGTATTAATTTGGCCAGCAATAATCATGGGATTTAACCTGGGTGGAACTGGGTGAGGCCTAAACAACTTATTTATATCTTCTTCAGGTAGAGGAGGTTCATCTTTAGCTGCCCTTGCAGCATTTTCTTGGGTTCTTTTTTGTTGATAACGGTGCTTATCTTGTTGCTGTCTACTCACAAGTTGTTGGTATCTATTAAATTTAATAGCTTCTTGGTTAAGCTCATCTACTCTATCCATTAAACACCTAAGTTGGTTTTCCAATACTGTTGCAGTGCCTAAATCTAAAAATTTAGATCCTTCTTCTTCTGGTACCATTTCAGCTAATTCAGACATCATAATATTTGTCATCGGAGAGTTTCTAATGTAAAATGGAACTTCAGTAAATAAGTTCTCAAAACCAACCTTAAGTTTCAGCAATGCTTCAGGAGTAAATTCACCTTCTTTATACATGTCTATAGCTTGAGGAGTAAGACGATAAGCTTTGAGAGTTAAAAAGCCTCTAGAAGACTTTTGTGTATCATAAATTACCACAACAGATTCTTCAATTGATGTTTGATAATGAAACTGAGACTCCAATAAAGGTAGACTCAAAAAATTTCCTACATCAGCACTTTGATACCAGCCAACATGAAAATGATCAACGTTAACTCTCCTTAATCTCCTCATCATGGCAAGTTGATATTCTTCTTCATCCATTGTTTCATCACTTTGTTTCGGAAATGGGAAACAGTTTGTTATTTCTAAACGGTTTTCTACAACTAAGCCTAGCAAAGCACCTTGTGCAATATCCATATTAGTAGTGGATTCCTCATGGCAATGTTTAACAATTTTCATTACCGCCTAAAAAATTAGAAAGTCGTAAAACCACGATAGGTTAGAATACAAGGATATGGGACAAATTAAAATATAAACTTACCAAGCCATCTGCTTGAACGTAAGCAATAGTTGGTTCATTTTCTGGAGGACGTCTTGCTGCAGCAGCTCTCGACGCCATTTTTTCTTAAATTGAAAAAGTAAGCACAAAACAGCCAACGAGCTAATAACTAGCCTAGAAAAGAAAATTGAAGAACTGACATCTGTCAAAATATTTTTCTTTTTATTAAGGGTAAAAATTTATTATATTGGCTATTCTTTTACAATGTAGCCAATAGTAAAACAATAAATTAAACAATTTTTAAGGGCTGGTCTAGTCCATGAGTTAAAAATGATCGAGAACATTATTGGTTAAATTCATGACCAGGTATGAATTTAAAGAATATAATATTTTTTTAACCGATAGCCCTTATTTTTATTTAAAAAAGACCTTTAGCTTTAAGCCGCGTCCACATTAGTAAAAATTTACGTTATGCGTGGCATGCGGCAAAAATTTGTTCGTACATATACAATTTATGCGAGTCCATGTCACGAATTTCGAAAAATAAAATGGATGACAGATCGAAATTGAGTTGTCAGACTAAAAATGTCGTAGTTAGGTCGTCGCCATATTGGGGTAAGTAATGTTTTGGCAAGTTAAATTAACTGTCAAAGGTGAAAAAATAGTGTCATTATGAATGATTTACAAGCCAGACGGCTTCGCACTCCCTCCAGGGATTATTCACTCATACCAGGCACACAAACGTACCAGAAGTATGAAGCTCTGTGGGAACCCTTTCCATGTTATCGGGTCCTAGGTGACGTGGTCTGCTGTATTTCCCATGAACTTTCGGACTGTTCGCGCGGTTGCTAGGAGAGTTGCTTTCTGCATCGGTTTATACAGATGCTCACTAAGACCCAGTCCCTTGATGTTCTGCAGGAGGTTCTTCGGTATCACTCCAGTTGTTGAGAGTATTATGGGAATCGTTTGGACGCTGTTCATTGCCCATTGTCTTCGGATTTGCACCTCCAGATCTCTGTATTTGGCGATTTTCTCGTTGTATTTTGGTCTTAGGTTGTTGTTGTTAGGTACAGCGATGTCGATTAGTGTAGTTCGCCTAGAAATTTTATCTATTAGTATAATATCTGGTCTATTATGAGCAACTGTTCGATCCGTCAGAACCGTTCGGTCCCAATATAACTTGAACTGGTTGTTTTCAAGAATAGGCTCCGGATTGTACTTGTAATAAGGCACTTTTCCTACCTGTAATAAGTTTAACTTTTCTGCTAACTCTTGGTGGAGTATCTTAGCGGCTGAGTCGTGTCTTTCCTTATATTCGGTTGCGGCAAATGCTTGGCATCCTCCAGTTATGTGCTGGACTGTCTCCGATGTTCGACAGCCATATCTGCACTGGTCATTCTCTATTGAGGGATCTCTAATGATGAACTTCCGATAGTTCTTCGTCGAAATAACCTGGTCTTGGATAGCTAACAAGAAGCCCTCCGTTTCTGGAAACATCTGTCCTGAAATCAACCAGTAGTTCGACGCTGAGTTGTCGACATTGTCCTGATTGACCTCATTTGGATGCCGTCCATGAAGTGGCTTCCGTAGCAAGGTTTGTAACTTCTCTTGGTCTGTTTGGTGGTGAGAAGTAATATCTTGTTCCCTCAACTGTAGCGGTGTTGAATCGTCTGCCTCGCATATTGCTCGATGTAGTGTGGAAGAGTCCGCCAACCTGTGGAAATATGAACGTAAGTTTATTATTTGTTGGTCGAGCTGCTTACCAATATCCACCAATCCTCTTCCTCCTTGGTGTCTTGGAAGCATTGTACGTTCAATAGCACTCCGAGGGTGATGTTTTTGTGCTTTTGTTAGGAGTGTCCTTATTTTTCTTTGCAGGTTTTGGATGTCCGTCCTGCTCCACTTTACAATTCCAAAAGAGTAGCTCAGCGCAGAGCAAGCATACGTGTTGAGCGCCTTAAACAAATTTCTACTATTTAAATTAGTTCTTAATACCCGCCTTACCCTCCTGACAAATTCGGCTGTCAATTCGGCCTTCATAGTGCCATGATCAATTCTTTTAGCCTGTTTCATACCTAGATATTTGTATGTTTGGTCTGCTTCCATTGCAGCTATAGTTTCACCGTTCTGTATTTCAAAAGCCCCCGGTTGTATCTTCCCTTTAACGATGTTCAAAATACGGCACTTGTCAAGTCCAAATTGCATTCCGATATCCCCGGAGAACTCCTCTACAATTTTAAGCATTTGTTCCAGCTGGCTTCTGGTAGCAGCCATCAGTTTAAGATCATCCATGTATAGAAGATGATTCACTCTGACTATCTCTTCGTTGTTGTTTCTAACACTAAAGCCATGTCTGGTGGAGTTCAAACGGCGTGATAATGGGTTCATTGCAAGGCAGAACCACAATGGGCTAAGTGAATCGCCTTGAAATATTCCTCTTCGTATCGGAATGGTGTTAGTTTCGATGGTGTCACTGGATGGCACTTGCAATTGGATCCTAGTTCTCCAGGTTGACATGATGCGTTCTAAAAAGGAAACAAAATTATTGTCGACCCTGTACATTCTTAATATAGTTTTGAGCCACTCATGTGGTACTGAGTCGAAGGCCTTCTTATAATCCACGTAGGCAGCAAAGAGGTTTCTTCGGTTGGTACAGGCTTGGTTACATATGACAGAGTCAACAATCAATTGTTCCTTGCATCCCATTGCTCCCCTCGTGCATCCTTTCTGTTGAGTTGCAATGATGTTATTTTGCTCACAATGTGCATAGATGCGTTGGGTCAAGCAGGAGGTGATCACCTTATACAGTGTGGGTAGGCAGGTGATTGGCCTATACTTAGCTGGGTCTTGTGTGTTGTGTTGGTCCTTTGGTAGGAGGTACGTAATACCTTCGGTCAAGAACAATGGCATTTTTGCTGGGTTAAGAAAAACATCATTAATAAGATTAGCCAGCTGATGGTGCATACACCAGAACTTTTTGAGCCAGTAGTTCTGGATCCCGTCGAGACCTGGAGCTTTCCAGTTATGGGATTCCTTGATTATTCTTGAAATTTCCTCGGTGGTAAATGGCTCAAACTGCATCTGGCTGTATTCTTGGCAGATTTGGTGTTCTTCATTGATCCAGCCAGCTGCGATGTTACAATCGGCTGGTGTGGAAAGTTGGTTTCCCCAGAACTCTTCTACCTGCTCTCTATTGGGATATCTATTATCTGCTATATTAGGTGGAGAGTTTAGCTTACGGTAGAAAGTCCTTTCTGATCGTTGGAAGAGCGCATTATCTCGTTTTCGATTATTGCTGGTCTTGTACCTCTTTAGCCGTCCTGCGTGTCATCGGAGAGTATTCTGAATACGGTTTCGTAGTTTTTCGTGAGAACCACGCCCACTTTTCATCAAGATGATCGTTCTCTCAAGAACGAGAATAGCTACCCAGAACGGTTTATGGAGTATCTTCCGACTATCCTGTTGGCGCATGCTCATTACTATTTCTTGGATTGCAACCTAACATATAACTCGCCAAAGTACCAAATCTATTATAGATTTGTTTTTCCATTAAATGAAAACCGTTATTTGCAATATTCTAATCTATTAGAAAAATCTGCACATATTTTAGTAAGGTTATGTTACAATTCACAAGTTTAAAACTTAACACTACCATTTTATCTCTCTCTACTATCCGTTTCTTTCAACTACTTATGAAAATATGAATACGAAAAGCTATGCGAATTGCTTTTATCTTTGTCAATTAGAGATAATCGATTATATTTAGTTCGTATAATTTTCCTACAGCGACAGCGTATTCACTGTTATTATAAGTGAACTTTCCCCAATATGACGGATAGCTTGATCCGGACATTTTCAGTTTGGCTATATTCTTTTGAGTAATTATCAATTGATCAAAGTGAAACTGATAACTTCATGTTCTTTTGAATATGCATTTACTTGTCATTGGGCTGAAGTGATCATGATTACTTCAAGTGATAGAAGTGAAAGTGATAATGATTCAAAAGAATAGCCCTTTTGTTACACGATCAATACACTTACTTTACATGTGCGTGGTCCACGCTTACATAAATTGTATATAAACGCACTAATTTTTGCCTCATGCCACACACAACGTTAATTTTTACTAATGTGGACGCGACTTTAAATTATGCCAATCATGCCAGAATCGCCAACCCAAAAACTACAATTTGTTGTGTCAGCTGAATTGACATCTGTCGCAAGTAACATAGGTGATTGGTAGTTTTTCTGTTGTCACTAATTAACATCGTATTCCTTATTTTATATTTAAGTAAAATTTTTAAAAATGGCCCTATTAAATAAAGTGACATGTCTTTTATGTTTAGTAATAGTTTGTGGACTTGCACTTCTATCGTGTAACAGCAATACTTTGGCTGAAGAAGAAGTACCAGTCTCAAAAATTAGCCAAAATGTTGGAGCCCCTACCTTGAAATTTTTATATTGGTAAGCTAATGAGATTTTCATTAGTAACTAATTGAATTATTTGCATTTCTTATCTTTATTTCAATATATTTAATTCTTTTGTAGTAGCATTTATTCAAGGTTTAGTAGATTAATAAAAAACCGAAGTTTTTTTTTTGTCATAATACAATAAATAATATTTGAATAAAAAATAAACTCGTTCCTTTTTTCGCTATGTTATACATGTTATTATAAAAATTTGTTTCTTTAATCCTTATAAAAACACCTAAAATAAGTAGTTAACCCTTTGATAAATAAATTGAACCTTTTTCACTCTGTAGCTTTGAAATTAATTGTATGTGGAATAAGATAAAGCATTTTAAGAATTTTTGATTTATTCTGTTTTAACTTTAGTATAAGGGCCACTATACGTTGGTGTGTGTAAAATAGGTACTTTCAGTTTAAACTATAAAAAGGATAACTAGCCAATTTCTGTTAAATGTAGTTTAACAATTGTGGTTTTACAGTAGTCCTCAGTTTAATTCATTATCATTATATAATTTGTTAAGTCATGTAATTGCTTATACATTATATGGCTCTTCCAGAGCAAATTAACTTTCCTGAGATCATATTTAACTTAGACTAGGGCTTCCCTAGCTAAAAACTTTTAAAGTAATGATGTTAATCCAGAAGAAGAATAGGACTATTGATTTTTGTATTTATTATAGTTTTTAAAAGATTTTTTATGAATTTTCATAACAATTCTTTGATATTTACCATTCAAATTCTTGCTGTAGATGCAATCGTAGTACAACCATAGAATATAATCACCGTTATAATCACAAAAGGAAAAATCTCTCAGAGAAACCTGATTTTATATAATTTATTTTTTAATGTTTATATAATTTACATTTTTCTTTTAGTTATTCTTGTGGGTACAGAAAAATGTTTGACCAGTATGTTCAGCTTATTAATCAGAAATATCCCTATATTCTTATTGATGGTGCCAATTATGATCCTCCCGGAATGTATATGCTATTGGTGCGCGTAATTGTAAGTATCTACTAGCTGAGTTTGTAATTCTTTTAAATAATATACATACAGTTCTCTGCTTTACACTTTAAATTGTCTTCCACCCTATTCATACCAATAAATACATGTAATAAGTTAATTGTGTATAGATTATCTCAATAAAATTATGATGATTATTTTGCATCAGTGAATAGGGAGTATTGAAAAACAGTCTGTATGTGTTTTAACTATTTGGTGCTATAACACTTTATCTTTTATAATTTTATTTTCTTTAAAATGTCTAATTAATTTTACTCTTCTTAATTTTGTACATGAATGGATACGAACATCTAGAAATTACTAGCATTCCACTTGTTAATTACCTTGTAATTTAAAGATCAAAAGGCTCCAGACTTGCTTTCAAGGTCGTAGTATAGGAACTGGTGAATAATTTGTTCAAAATATTTTTATACCAGTTGAAAATTCTTCCAAAGGCATTTAATATATGTACAAAGTAGATACTCTCAATATGATGGAGCAACCCTGGTCACTGTGCTACCTGTATATTTTTTAAATCGCAAAAAATTAAATTGAGTTGTGAAAAAAAGTTGACAGGCTTCCTGGTTGGTTTTCACTTAATGCCAGGCAATTGTAAAGTTGCATTATTAAGTAAAGAAGTTAAACATCCAGGTACATTAAGAAGGTTTAAAAATAAATTCATAAATATAAAAGGATATTAAGCAGAATAAACTAGAGATAAATTCTTGGTAAGAGTTGTTTTTTGAAAATAAACAAAATTTTTGAACAATATAAAAACAATAAATATAGAACAATATAAAAACAATAAATATAGGCTGTTTGGATAGTCACAACAATGTAAGAGACTTAAAAAGGTATTTCATATAAATGCGACAAAAAAAGTGAGTGAGGTTGCTCCACCATATTCTCATATCTTCTGGTATCAAACATTTTGAACATGTTGTGCACCTGTAGTGACTCATGAGTTGTGTATTAAATCTTTTAAAATAGTATTAAGTTATTGACAATTTGCCGACGTAAGGATTTTTCAGAAAAAAGGTTTTATATATATATATATATATATATATATATATATATATATATATATATATATATATATATATATATATGCTAAACAATTACAAAGCAAAGAAATGTCAAAAAGTGTTAAGAGATGAAGGTTATTAGGGTATTTTTAATTTGTAATTGCCAACTATGTAGATGTACTATTATTATTATACAAAGAACAAAACTAAGTTTAGTAAGAGATAACCACATCATTTTATTTTTAGGGCTTCTGATAATAAAAAATATACCATTAAATATGTTAATAAAAGTTTCATTTAAATTTTACAGTCCTCTAATTAATTATTCTTTTATAATGTTTTCATTTGAGAATTCTCTACTTTTCTATTTTTGGGCATATATATATATATATATATATATATATATATATATATATATATATATATATATATATATATATATATATATATATATCGGAATTTCCTAGTTTAAACTACCTGATAAACATAATAATAAATAATTCATTAAATTTATGTGTAAATGCTTTTTAATATTTTTAAAATTTGTCACTTACTATTGATTTCAAAATCATCTACATTATTAGAAATTATAGACCCTGTCTTATATACCCTTTGATTTTGGTGTGGAATCTTCAAAATACAGGCAAATATAGACTTGACTTAAAAAAACAAGGCGGCTAAAAGGTATTGTGTTCAAAACTAATATAAATGACTTCAGTACAGGTAGTGTATACTAACAGAATTGGGAATAACTCCTTGATAATTTCTTTATAATATATAATTTTTTTACCACCTTGCCTTTATTTTTTTGGTATATAATTTTGAACCGAGAGTTTAAAGACAGAGTGGTTAAATAAAGTGATAAACCAAACACAGCTCACAATGTTTTATTTTAAATTTGTCCATGAGATTCTAGTTTTATTAAACAGGAATGAGTAACAATATTAACAATTACTCACATATCTGGATGAAACTATGTACACTCATTCAGGCGGTAAATTTTGTGAGTGGGTATGTTATTTCTTCATGAATAATACTCTAAAGAAACATGACGCAACAAAATATGTTTCCAAGGAACGTTGTAGAATTAAATGCCTTTCAGTTCATTATTATTTTTCATACGGTTGTGAATTTCCATCTTTCATCATCTTGTATTTCAAAAAAGTGCTGTATGCATAGAGAGTTAACCCACTGTGTACAGTTGATCTTTGCACAACTTGCAGATATTTGTACCAGCATCCTTAAATATGTAATCAAGAGATGTCTGACTGACACTGATCTGGTTTTTCTGAAAAAGAACCACTAAGCTTATTTGTACATGATTATAAAGAGAAGAAATAAAAACATTATGAAGCAATGATTGAATTTTCAGAATATTTTTTTCAAATGTAAGTTAATGTTGTAAATGTGCAAAAGAATAAAATCTGAAAAGTGATTCAGAAAAGAGCGCATTTCACTACTGTTGGAAAATTATTTTATATTATTTTTTATTGCAAGAATGTTTCTTGGAAATCTGATATTTTTTATAAAAATCAATTGAAAAGTTTGAATGGTAAAATAGCACTCCAATATGCATTTTGAGTAATGGCACTGACGACGTGACACTTATAGTAAACAAACTAGGCTAAACTATTGTTTGTTTTCTTGAAATTTGTATTTGTTGATCCTCAAAATGGTTTATAAATAGTGCGTAATGCCACAATGCACATCAGCGTCCATAAGAAGTCTAGAAAAGGTTTTGGTTTCTGTTCCAGTGGATCATAAAACACAAATATAGTGATTGGAACCCCACTTAGAACTGGGTCGGAGAGTCAACTGTATGGTAATTATCGTTCATGTACGATAATTTCAGTCATTGAACGGTAAACTCGTCAAACCAATTACTGTACTGAAAGGCCACGAAAGGATAAATACACCAATTTGAGAATTTTATAAATAAAAGCATCTGAAAACCAATTAACATACTTTGTCAATTTTCTCTTTTCAGGATCTTTCGTCACATAGCGCAAATTAGAACCTGTCTAACTTAAAATTCCCATATATAAAATAGAGGTTTTTAGTTCTAATTAGGAAATGTTTATGTTAAAGTAGAAATATATTTTTTAAATTTTCTTACCATCTCTAAATGATATAATTATTATAATGCTGTATTAAGCTAAAAATAATTTTTGGTTTTTAGTGTTGTATTATAAATTTTGAAACAGTAATGAAACCTTTATTTAGTTTCACGTCTTGTGTAGGCATTAAAATTATGGTTAAAAGTATAAGTAACAGGATTTTATTTGTGAGTAAAATTAATAACAATAACACAGTTTGTTCATTCGCAGTGCAACAATTTAAACTTGCCTTTGCAAAAAAGATGGTGTGCAAAGGGAAGATATGTACACCTAATGTAAAATTTTAAAGTCAGTGATTGGCTGCATTAAAAAAAAAACAAGTATAAAAAGGAGGTAAATTATCTACCTTTTTTTTTTCTCGTGTCTGGACTCGCTCTCACTCTACATGAAAAATGTGCTGGTGTAACTAAGAGTATGTCGTCCCCCCCCCCCCCTCGCAAATATTTGAATGCGCCCTACTATTTTCCACCCGTTTTGATCCTTCATATTTATTAATTTTTATCAAGGGTTTATAGGGCGTCCCCGGATTGGCTCCCCCCCCCCCCCCGCACTGCTGTGTCTGCGGGGTTGTTATTTAGGCCACTGGCTAGTAAGTAATTTTGGGTCATGTACGGTAATTTTTATGATCCAGGTACTAAAATGATAATGTTGGCAACACTATAGAGACTCCAAATGTTTGAAGGGATTTATATTTATATATTACTGCAATATCTTAGGGCTGAACTGTTACAAATTTTGTTTAATGTTGTTTTTCTAAAACTTTATCACTTGTATATAACCTACATAGACTTCAAATTATAGGACAAGGAAATTATTTTCAGGGATGAAAATGAAAAGCTAAATCTTAGCAAACCTATAAAACAAAAGAAATTTGTTATAGTCACATTTATTATTTATGACATAACTTCTATCGTGATTTTGTACTGAAGTCCTTCGTGATTCTTGGGTGATTTATTTAAATAAATATGTTGCATGTAATACATGGCCGTTGTCAGATTTTTGAGTTCTGTATCAAAAACGTAAGAATTATTTTCAAGTTTGGGCATAAGTGGAAATAGAAAGGTTAGTATTGTCGGTTTGCACAAAATTTATCTTCATTTTGATATTTATAACAAAATAACTTGAAAAAGAACTAAATTATAACATTTTCGTAAGAATATATTAGTAGTTAACTCGAAAATCGCCCGATAACACCATGAATTCTTAAAATCGTGTATCAATAAACTGGCATTGTTTGTTTACTTATATGTGACGTCACCAAAGCTGCAACGAATTGTAGTGAGTTTTCCATTACGTGAAGAAAAACTTTATTTAATTTACGTTTTTTACGGAATATAAACATATTTTATTCAGAACGCTGAAATCTATTAGGATGACAAAAATTTGTAACATAATTTTATTAGAATGAAATAGCCCATTCTTCTATATTCATATACATTTAGATTCGTTTTGGGGAAAGGTAAAAAAACACTGGTTCAAACATATATATATATATATATATATATATATATATATATATATATATATATATATATATATATATATATATATTTGAAAAAGTTATTTTATTCTCCTTACGACCGTTAAGAAAGGGGACAGACAGTGTATTCTCTGCGAATTCCACTCTGGTTCTCTCTCCATACTAGTTTCGACCACCTAATGGTCTCATCAGTGGAGCTGTAACGAACCGAGAGTAAAATGCACAGAGAACAAATGTCTACTTAAAATCCCCATATCGTAAAATATCGGCAGGATATTACCTGCAGAACTTGATGCCGGACTGCTATCTTAAACAGTACAAACGAACATCTGAAAATACCCCGGAGCGGTAGGAAATTTATTAAAAATAAACAAATTCATTTTACAGCTCCACTGATGAGACCATTAGGTGGTCGAAACTAGTATGGAGAGAGAACCAGAGTGGAATTCGCAGAGAATACACTGTCTGTCCCCTTTCTTAACGGTCGTAAGGAGAATAAAATAACTTTTTCAAATATATAGACCGTGAATTTGTTTATTTTTAATATATATATATATATATATATATATATATATATATATATATATATATATATATATATATATATATATAAATCCTTTATTTAGTCATAGACTAATATAATTACACACAAATCTTAACAACTAAATTCATATTTTATGTGTTCAGTTTCATTCAGATTGGTAATTGACAGTTGGATGGTGTTACTTGTAAGTGTCAAAATATAGTAATTTTTGACATTGACATCCAAAAAATATATATATTTTTTAAATTTTCAATTAGTTGCAGCATCTTAATATTGCAACGTGGAGGAAAATGATTTATCTCAAGTTTTTATATTTTTTCAAAAAATAACAGTTGCTGATTTACTTATAACTCACAGAGGTGTCTTTGTGAAATAGTTTAGGTTTGTTCCTGTGTACTTATCTATACAGGCTGCAGAGTTTAAAGTGTTACAAGGTTATATCTAGTGGAGTAAATACAAAATTTTTTGGTGATATAAATAGTTTCACAGAATCGAAATCTGTGAAAAAAAAAATAAATATTTTTTATTTTCATTTGATATTTGGCAGTTGCCATTCGTCATTCAATATCAAAAGAGGGAATAAATGTAAAATCTGCCCCCTCTGTCGCCTTATTACACCACTAGGTTTTTATTTAAATATCCGCAACCATCTTCCCAATATCACCATGTAAAATTCTCAAATTGTATATTATCTGTTTCACGGCAACTTAATTTTATCTGCGATTTTACAGAAAACATTAATTATAGTTAGCCTTTATAAGTTGCCTACGATGAACATATACATAAATTAAATGACTATTATATCTAAATATAACTAAAATTTAAGGGATCATAGGAACTTTTTATATATAAGCAAAGGTTGTTATTGTAATCTTTGATATAAGGGACAAATCACAAACAAATAAGTATATGCAAATATTTCCTAGTAGAAATAAAATCATTGCCTTCCCTAGGAAGATACTCTTAAGGTACTGTTCTGCAAAAAGAGTTATATTGATTATTGACAACTAACTATAGAATATCACAACTATAAAAAATGTTAATTTAAAATATATGTGTATTTTTTTTTAACAGGGAACTCTCAAAATGGTCGCAATCGTCTGTATTCTCGGAGGAGTTAACATTTTCGATTACTTCAACCAACCACAACCTTCATGGTGGCAATGGTGCATAGAAAACAAAATTTATGCATGTATGATGTTATTCTTTTTATCTAATTTACTTGAAGGACAGTTAATAGCATCAGGAGCTTTTGAAATTTATCTTAACGATGTTCCCGTTTGGTCGAAACTGGAGAGTGGAAGAATTCCCCAACCTACCGAATTGTTTCAAATTATTGACAGTCACATGCAGTTTACAGATACCACGGTCGAACTGAAGGGATTTGCGAAATAATTATTGACCAGAATTTCGACTATACTAAATTTTTGAAAAATGATGAGGTATGTGAAAATTCAGATTTGAATAAAGAAATAGTATTTTGTGATAATGTAATAATTTTTAGTTGTAAAATAATATTTGTTAACTGTTTTCTTAAAAATTTGTTTCAGATTTTGTAAATTTTGTTTCTTACTGCCACTTACTTATTTCCAAAAAAACGAAGTGTAAAATTTTCACTTACAAAATTTAAATTTTGTCGAGTAATGGTGGATTTGGTTTTTTTATGTTTTAGATTTTAAGTTTAGAATACTTGGTAGCAGTGGTTATAAAAAATGAATCAATAATTATACCTATACTTTTTTTTTCAAATATGGTGCTCTAAACAAATAAAGTAGAAGTTAATAGGAAAATTCATCCAGTAATAAAAAGACAGCGTGATTGTATATAAACATTTTCTAATTTAAACGTCGATAAAATTGAATTCCATTATAAATTGTTTTCCTTACACTAAATGGTTGATAAGAAAAGAATGTTAGATATGCTTTTACACTTGGCAACTTTTTTTATCAGCGTTTAAACTCATTTTGTTAGGTAAGGAAATGCTAACTCAGCCTAAATATAATTTTATCTAATAACATTCCAGTTTTATTGCCTGCAATAAAAATTTCTATTCAAAAAAGTTTCCACATGTAAGAGTGTTTTTAACGTTGCTGGTTTTAATGGTCAAGAGTAATATTAACGAGTGAAGATTTAAAGGAAAACATTTTTGTTTTTAGTAATTCAACAGAAAATCATTCTTTATTATTCACAAGAGTGATTTTACTAATTTTATTGTATCCATGAGGTAGCGTGTAATTTTAAATGTTCTGGAACACCATAGCTACAAATATGTAAAGTATGTTAGATATATGAACAAATGTGTCCACTTGCAATTTTGCAGATTTTAAAAGTCTACTTGATACAGGGCAAACATAATGTTTAACAAGTGTTTTTAACTCCTTTTGACCAGTTAAAATCAGTTTTGACCGCTATTCTAAACAAGCTCCAAAAAAAGTAGCCTCTTTTCCAACTAAGGTGGCTTTTCTTCATACTATTTGATATTGTAAGGTATTGAAATTTTAATCGGGATATGAACTCGTTTGATGGAGGCTTACTTTAGAAATTTCACTATTTCTGATCGTGAAGCCCCATCTAGTACCAATCCGGTCCAATTAATCACTGTTACATTAATTTGCCTGTATTATTAAAGTCAATAAAAATAACAATTTGCCTCAGTATAAAACGCGTCGCATCTAGTCCAGTATTTCTAATTTAACAAATTTTACGGGATTTAAATCAACAGGATATGTTTGGACTGGACTGACTTGGTAGTGTATTATGCCTTAATATAAAATAAAATGTTAATTTGTTTTTATACAGAGACAGAAATTAGAGTAATATGCTGTGAATTAGTATTTCATTAAGTTTGGCACTTGTTTAATGCAAATATTAAAAATATTTGTGTTTTGCTCAAAATAAAATTTCTTCTAACTGTACAAAGAATGATTTAGTTTTATTATTTTGCGAAAATAAATAAAATAAAATCAAACTAAAATAAAAGGATTGACTGCAATATTGTATAAATATATGTGTAAATACAGTTTTTAAGGAGTCTAGTTTAAATTGTTTTTTTTTAGAATGTAATAAAAATTATCTATAAACTATGTTTTTTACTGTATTTCTCCCCATTTTATTGCAAAAATAATTTTTTCGTTGATTTTATTCCCTTAAAAGAAAGCCCTCATGATAACGAAAGAAATGAGTATTTATATATTGATACAGGTTTTTTTGTTGCTGACAATAAGAGACATTAATTTGTTTATGCGGAGATATATTTGTAATTAACTTATCGTTTTACTCCTAAGGCCTTTGTATTTTCATACAATCCCCCATAAATTGAAATGTTTCAAAAAAGTTGCATTGAAACGTTGATTGATTGATTTATATTAATTAAAGACACGTCAACCCATGAGGGTTTTTTGGTGTCTATAGAGGGAAGGCGTTAAAATGAAACTTCATTCCTCAGTATGCTGTTCAAAATAAATATACAAATAAATAAATAAAATATTAAACACATATTAGTAAAAACGAGGGACATAAACAGGAGACAAACAGGGTTATATATTAAAGAACTAACATGTTTATACATGTATGGGTTAATTAAGGTTTATATATGAGGTAACAGAGAGGAGTCTCGAAGGAAACAGAAAATTTTCATAGTGTTTTCGTAAGAGAGTTTCTCCTTTAAGGTGCCCTTGATGTCAAGTTCAATCAGTTTACGAGAGTATTTAGGGCAGAAGTCCAGAATGTGTTTTACTGTTAGAGCTACCTCACATTGATTACATAGAGGGGGATCAGAGCGATCAATAAGATGACCGTGTGTTAATCTAGTGTGGCCAATTCTGAGTCTGGCCATAACGGACAGGGGTTTTCTAGGAAGGCTCTGAAGAGCAATATTAGTTTATTTTCTTCCAATTGAAGATCCCATTCTAACTGCCAAAGAGCTCTTATTTTATGCTTGGAGAAGATACGAAGATCTCCGAGACAGAAGGTTAGATTAACAGAAAGAGAGGTGGGGTCACCCTTTGCCAAAGTGTCGGCCTCTTCATTTCCTCCGATGCACACATGACTAGATATCCATAGAAATGATTCTTTATTTTTTTGTATGCTTATTCTTGTCAGGTTGTATTTTATGTTTAGGATCAAAGGATGAGTGGGATTATATGATTTTAGAGAGGTAATAGAATTTAAGGAATCAGTGGCGATAGTCCATAATTTTTTGTGGGATCGTTTTATTATCTCAATGGCCTTAAAAATCGCAAACAGTTCTGCAGATAGGATACTGGAGGTGGGATGTAGGGTGTAAAAAGACAGCTGCGCCAAATCTAGAATCGGTCAGTAAATACCATTGCATGATCTCTGTATTTAGTGTGAGTGAGTTCATTAAAGTACTTTCTAAAGAGTTCTCTATTGCAAGTCTCCTTAGAGTATTCCAGAAACGACAGATCTGTTATTATGGGCGGTGAGTTCCATGGAGGGAATGTGAATCTTTCATGAGTGATCGGGTTTGGGAGCGGATGAGAGGTGGTTTGACACAATGAAAGGAATCTCATATGTGAACCAGACGAACTATTATTGTGAGGCGAGGGGAAATGCAAGAAATATTTGGAATGAGGTATAAAGGGTCTGAATTTCAGAGAGTTTGCATAGTTTAACAGCAGTAGATTTATTCTGTGATGAAGGGGGAGAAATTCTGACTCGCAGTATAAACTGGAGGTGGGACTGGTACGGAATGCTCCCAGAGCCATTCGTAATCCGTTATTATGGATGGGATCTAGTTTTTTGATAAGGTAAGGAGGGGCAGATGCATATGCCACCGAGCCATAATCCAATTTTGAGAGGATGAGAGAGTTGTGTAGTCTTAATAATGAGGTACGATGGGAACCCCATTTAATGCCAGAGAGCATTCTTATAATGTTGAGGTCTTTGGAACACTTGGCCTTAAGGTAGCCAATATGTCGTCCAAAGTTTAGAGAGGAGTCGAAGTATAGACCCAAGAATTTGTGGGCAGGGGGGTTGGGAATGGGATTGGAGTTTAGGAGTATAGAAGAAGTTTTAAGGCAAGATCTGCGTTTACAAAAGTGGACAGTAGCTGATTTGGAAGGGGAAATAGATAATCCCAAGGAAGAGGCCCATTGGTTGAGGTTAATAAGGCTCGTTTGAATCTCTCACTCAACGATTTGTCCGAGGAGGCGTGATAGATTAAGATGTCATCAGCAAATAAGCGGAGGGAGACTTCAGGTGGGATGTGAGATTTAATGCTATTCATAGCAATGATAAATAGGGTAGGGCTCAAGACCGATCCCTGGGGTACACCGGAAGGTTGTGGGTAGGAGCTAGATAAGCAATTGTTGATTTTTGCTCGGAATGAACGATCTCTAAGAAATTCCTCAATGAAGCAGAGCATATTGCCTTTAATACCACAATCTTGTAGGGAGCATATGATGGAGTTTCAACAGTGTCAAAGGCAGCTGTTAAATCAAGAAAAGCGGCGGTTAAGTGATGCTTGTTGCGGAATGCTGTTTGTATGTCGATTTCCAAACCGACCAAATGATCAAGGGTTGAGCGCTCCCGTCTGAAACCCATTTGTTCTTTCAGTAAGATATCCCTTTTTTCGAGGAACCAGGATAGACGAAAGTTAATAATTCTTTCCAAGATTTTACAAAGATGACTGGTTAGAGCAATCGGACGATAACTAGAGGGGATGGTTTTGGGCTTCTCTGGTTTATGTATGGGGATGAGAAGGGATTCCTTCCAAGAGGAGGGTAAATAGCCATTTGTCCAGATTTAATTATACATATTTAGGAGAAAGGTTAGGCCTTGGGGGGGGGGGTAGGTTTTTGATGTAGGAAGTCCTAATTTTGTCAGGACCCGGTGCCGAGTCCCTGCTTTTGTTAATGGCATATTGTAACTCATCCATGGTGATAGGGAGGTTGTATGACAAAAGAGGAATATTTTGCGAGCGGGTAAGGTGATGGAAGGGTCCATTAGTAAAGATGCTGGAGTAGTGAGTCGCAAAGATGTCTACCACTGCATTGGGATCGGTGATCCAATTTCCTTTTAACTCAATGCCAGATATCGAGTGGTGGCCTTTTCCTTTGAGTTTACTGATATTTTTCCATAGTGTGGAGCTGTCTAGGTGGGGACCAATTGATTCTGTGAAGGAGTTCCAGCAATTATATCGAGCTTGTCGGATGGTTTTTCTAGCAACTGCTCTGAGTTTTTTATATTCCCTCAAATTTTCCTGGGAGGGAGAGTTTTTAAGTTTATTTAAGGCTCGCTTTCTGTTTTTAATGGAAAATTTACATTCATCATTCCACCAAGGAACTGGGGGCTTGTTGTGTCTTAATTCAGCCTTAGGTATACTTTCCTCGACTGAAGAAAGAATAGCATTGACGAAGTTGGTCATGGATATATCAATGTTAGATGATGGGGTAGGAGTTCTGAAAGAGGATTTAAAAAGATCCCAATTGGCTTTTTTAAAGATGTAATAAAAAGGAGGAGGTGAAGACGCATTAGAGGAAGCTATTTCTAAATATGTAGGGAAGTGACCATCACTGCCATGGTTATCATCAAAAACACTCCATTGCAGATCAGAGGATAAACTGGGACTACAAAAAGACAGATCTAGACATGAAAATGTGCCATGTGCTGGTGAGATATATGTGGGAGATCCGTCGTTAAGGAGGACCAGGTTATGGAGGGAAATAATGTCCGATATTATCTTACCCCTGTTATCTGTGTGCTGTGATCCCCATAAAGTGCCATGGGCATTCAGATCTCCCATTAAAATGATGGGAGGAGGGAGTTGAGAAATAATGTTAGATATGCCTGTCTGAGATGGGGAAGAGGATGGGGGAATTGAAACGTTTCAGCAATGATGATATGACACAGAAATAAATGTTTCTGAAAGGATTCCAAAAAACGTTTCGGCAATGTTGCATGAAAGCTTAATGAAATATAAATAAACGTTTCCTAAAATATTGATGGAAGATTTAAGAAATATTTTAACCAACTTTAATGCGAGCTCCTTAGTACTTCTGGAAAAGTTGAAGCAAGTTTTTATAAATGTTTCCAGAAACGTTTCATGAAATGTTTAAAAAATCTTTGAGTAAGATATTCACTTGCGCATTAAGCACTTCGTGAAATATTTCATAAATGTTTCGTCAACTTACAAAGAAAAGTTCCGCGAAATATCTTTAAACATTCTATGTATTTTAAGTTTATATTTAGAAGAAACCAACTGAAAACGCCTTATAAGGACAGGCGTGCTTTGTTTTGGTTAGGAATCACAAGCACTACTTCAGATTGCAAGAAATTACCAGAAAAGGTAGAAATTGTTCCCATTGGTAGTGTACCGCCATCTGTAGACTTGTTTCGAACTCATTAGTTCTTGTCAGTACAAAGCAGCCAAGTACACTGCACCATATGAAAATTGAATATTTTTAAACAACTTAGATCAAACTAAACAATAAACTCAATACAAGCTGCACCATCTCTCGGAATTTCATGCAATCTGAACAGAAGTCTCTTACGAGATCTATTTAAATAGCAAATGAAAAATAAAAATATTTCTGAAAAGGTTTATGATACGTCTCATGAAACTTTTCTCGAAATGTTTAGGGAATGATTTGGAAATCTTTTTCGCTGCCTGTTTGTCGCACTCATAAAGGCTGTTGGGAAATATTTCGAAAAGGTTTCTTGAAAGTTTTGGAAGATGGTTTGTATGGCGTTTCCCGAAACGATTCATAAAATGCTCCTTAATTATTTCCGAAACATCTCGACTCGTTTTTAAATTCACGAAAGCTTTCAGTATATCTTTCACAAAGGTTTCGAAGACATTTTTCGAAATATTTCTGAAAAGATTTATGATACGTTTCATAAAACTTCTCTCGAAACGTTGATGGAACCCTTTGAAAATCTTTTTTGGTGCCTATTTGTCGCAATCATAAAGGTAGCTTAGAAAACTGCGGGAATATTTCGAAACGGTTTCTTGGAAACTTTTAGAAGATGGCTTGTATGGCGTTTCAGAAAACGATTCATGGAATGTTTCGTAAATATTTCTGAAACATATCTTGACTCGTTTTTAAATTAATCATGAAAGCGTTGCAAAAACGTTTCTCTAAACATTTCATGTTTTATTTTTATGCGATTTCATGAAATCTTCAATGAAATATTATCTCAATGTTTCCCTAATATTTCATGAAACACTATATTTTACCGTTTTGAGTTTATTCCATGAAATGCTATAGAAAGTTTCATAAAGATTTCACTGAAACGTTTCAGGGAAATGTTTTACCAACATTATTGAAATGTTTCGAAATATTTTTGAAAATTTTCATAGAAACGTTTCAGTGAAATCTTTGTGTAGAAACTATTGCCAAAAAATGGTATTTTTCAGCTTATATACAAACAGAGCTCTAGTTTCCAACTATTGATTGTATGCCATTCTAGTTTCGATATTCCTGTGGCTGGATATTTTCCTCAGACTTAACAAAAAAGTTAACCAATAGAAGAGTTACCGATGTTTTTTTTTTCAAAAAATCGCTGTGGCTTTGTTTGTAATAATTAAGAAACTGGCCGCTGGCCTTGAATAATTGAAAGATTATATTTTTCATTGCTGTCGACTTAACATATATTTAAACATATTGAAAACAAATGTGAAAATACGGGGGCAATCGCAGCATGCTTACGCTGCGTTGGGGTAATCGCGTGCTAGCTACTTGGAAACGGGGACGGCGACTTAAATACCAGAGGCGTTTAAAAATTTGCTTTATCTCGGTTTTATTGGGCTAATCGGGGCACTTCTCTTTTTCTGAATTATTCTTGATGTGAAATAATTTTCACTGATTTTGCCCGTCCATTTTTATACTTTTAAATGTTATCCAATGATTGATCACATCAATATTAACGATTAATTTATTTTTAACGTACTACACCATTGGCCAACCATACTTCAATTGGTAAATAAGTTCTCAGACAATATTGGGCAGCTGCAGGTTGTGTTGACGGCCAATTCTCCAATTTGAAGGACGATTTTATCATCACAAGTCATTTAAAGAATGTTTCACTTCAATTTTTTGCTCCAGTTGTTAATCGAACTTGGTAGAATACATTATTGTATACAAAAGAATCGTAGAAACATTTTGCTAGATCAATTAATTTGTCGCTTTTGAAATATTCTGTTATTTTATTTTTACCAATGTTGTATAAAATTGAAGTCGTATTGCAGCCAGTAAAAATGTATAAAAATGTTATTATCTCTTTTAGTTGTAGAAATTTGAAGCTATTGCAATTGAAATATTCTATTGGTGTTTTACCGGTACTCATTTTTTACAAAAACCATTTTTGATTATTTTTCTGCTAATTCGACAAATTATGAATAAGTCTGTGTCATTGCCAACTGTGATGATATTCTATTCATCGCATTTCGTTGCGTCTAGTGTAGACTGTACGCTTAGAACATCTGCGTCTTTGTCGGCATGTTTAGTGCGGTAACCTGCCTTATTTAATTTCGAAGATAATAATTTGAAATTGTTTTCCTCGTTTGATAAAAATTCTGTTGGCCTCTTGAGTTTTAAAATATTCATATAATCGTATGTCAACGTCGTATCTATCAACACCCCCATTAAGACCATATTGTTTGAGAAAGCACTGTAAATTTCTGTAGCTAACATTATAATATTTTCTATAGTACCTCTATTCTTAAGGTCCTGTGACTCTGGTTGGGCGGCTATAATTAAAACAACATCCCTTGTTTCTATGGCTTCCAACAAGTTCCTTCCTTTACGTTTTACATTTGTTGAACCCCGTGTGTCATTTTGTGTGTTAGGATCACCCATCAGAACAAAGTTATTACCCAAGGTATCTAGAATATTTTGAAAATGTCTAAGTCTTGTAGATTTCCGGGTTTGTGTACATGTTACCTATTCTTATATCCCCTATTTTGATTATCAAATAATCAGTTATGTGTGGGAGATTCAGATTTACTTTTATTTGTTTGAAGAAAAACTTTTATCTGATTACACTAGCAATTCCTCCTCTTCCATCCGGTCTGTTATCTATTTTTAAAAATGTTTCATTGTCATGATAACTGGATTTAATTAATAATGTCAAATAAGGTCTTTGTTAGAGCTAATACCTCTAATGTTTTACTAAATAATTTTCAGTTTGGGCCTAAGATTCATCATTAGGAGTTATGTAACCCTCCGTATGAGTTGAGGATTCGCCCTATGTTTTGGGATATATCACCCAAAAGATGTTATTTTTCTATGAATTTTTCCCCAGGTATAACAACAACGTCTTCCATAACTAGGCTTTTGATTTGGCAAAACTGTATTTACAACTTGCTAATGGGACTATTTGTTTTTATGACTATTTCAATCCTATCCTCGAAACTCTGGAGAGATAGGAGGCAGGGACATTCTCTTTTCCTGCAGTCTATCTGCATATGACTCAACTTTTATATCGTTTCCTCTTTGAATGTTTTTCTTTTGTGAGACATTAATAATTTCAACTTCTTTGTGAGGAAATCTGGGGAATTCACTGTGATGAAGAATGAAATTGGGTCCTTTGTTAGGTATTTTCCTTTGAGATTCCTTTAACTTATTGTCTTCCACTGAATTGTAATTTTCTTTAGAATGAAGTTTTCTTGCTTCGAAGTATAAAATGTGTTTAGGCACTATAGTCTTTTTAATATTATATTGTCTATTGTATTCCCTTCTTTTTTTTATCTGTAAGTTCATGATTCTCTTTGTAATATTTACAAAAGCTTTCTTGGATATTGTGTTGTGATTCTGTTACATTATGTTCTTCGTCACATCTTTGATATCATTTTTTTCCCTACACTGATTCCCAATATGACCAAATCTTAGACAATTTAGACATTGCAAATGTCTGAGAATAAAAAGATTGACCTTGGCGTCATAATATATTTTAATGAATTTAGTTAAGCTGGTACCTAAATTCTCCGTATCAACGTATTTAATAAAGTTCTTATGAACGATATTTTTACTAATATATCTTGCATCAATTAGTGAAATCATAGATTTAACCTGAGAAAGGAATGCGGTATTAATGCCCCTTACCCGCCGGTATATATGCTTGTAAAAATCTGAAAAACTTGCTTCCTATGTCGAAATGGCCAACACTGGACTAACTAATAGTTTTTGTGGAATAAGTGACAAATAGGAAGATCAAGAAAGATTTTAAGATTATAATTTATTCCATTCTTTTTGGTTATTTATGTATAAGAAATTATAACACTAACATTTTTCTGAGGTCAATAGCAAATAAGATCGCTATAAAAAAAAATTCGAAATATTGGAATAAAAATTGCCGACTAAAAAAAGTATTCTCTACGAGCGTTCCATATTTCTGCAAAACAATCGATTAAATAAAATTAGGTTCTAGGTTTCTAACAATCAAATACGGTTATTAAAAACAGTTTGTGTATTTTTTATTTAATATATAACAGAAAGAACATTGCTTTATTTTTGGCAGTGGATATACACTTTGTTAAACAAAGCGTCGACTCATATTATTATAGTTATAAAAAAAAGCATTGGAACACATGTTATCCATTAAAATTAATATTAATAACTAGATAATCACCATTCACTTTTTATTATCCTAGCTTAAAAAATAATATACTTTACTACAATTTCTAGTTATATTACAAGCTTTTTTTAAATATGGTTATTTTACTTACTTTTATTCACAAATGAGCAAAAATATTGAAATTATTGGTGATCATAACTAAATTTTTACTAGAAAAAAATAAGTAAAATTCCGTAACACCATATACTTATCACTTATAGATAGAAATATACTTATTTCATATTTTATAAATGGCACTTTGCGAGATTTTTTACATACTTACACAATTAAAGTTTTTGTTTTTATCCTATCATTAATTATAATATGTAAATAGCGTCTGTGAAAATGTGGATTAATTGAAGGGCTAACATGATAAAAACATAAACTTTCATGAATATTTTGAAACTAATTAAAGTACTCTGCCAAAGTAGATAGAAAAGTTCCCAATTTTTTACATGGATTTTTATTAGTGATGTGAGACTATTTCGGTAAATACACAGACATGACATTTGGCACAAATAAATAAGTACTTTGAAAGTAGGTTCTAGCTTTTAAGTTAAATATGTTGCAAGGTTTCGTTACTATTCATTTCCCTAAGTGCTAATACGGATTATTATCAACCTTGTCTTGCATATTGTGATGGTGGCCTACGTCGCCTCGCTACTGGTACTCTTCCTGGTACATTCAAATTTCTATATTGTGGATAATTTCCACCGTATCCAGGTTGCCCCGGTGAGTATGGAGGTACATTATATGCGGCAGGTGGCGGTTGATTATCTTGTCGGCTTGGTCTTCAAAAAAAAAGATATATAATACACATAAATTTAGAAAATAAAATTGGATTTTTTAATGAAATGTAAGTTCCTTGATTTATAATGCTTTTAAACTTCTGTATTTGATTTACTGCGTAAAATGAATTAAGGATCATCGTAAATTTTGTGATATCGTTCTTTAGATCGCGACAAACAAAACCAAACTCAGTTCTTCCAGAAGACATTTGTTACTGATGAATATAAAAAACGTGTTTAGCTTAAGTTTTTTTTTCAGCCAATAGTAAATAAATAACAAATTTTGCCTAGTTATCTTATTAAATATTATTTATATATTCACGCCCAAACTACGCCAAGGAATTTCTAAATTTAATAGTTATGAATCAGGAAAAAAGAATGTAATAAAGTGTCCGAATACTTTTTAAGCATCTGTGATACTGACACGTATCAGAAATGGTGTTCCCAACGATAAATTACATCTGAAGTTCACATAAGCTCATCTGTTATTCCAAGAACGTGGAATAGGTTTCTGGAGACCCCTAATCCAACAAGGAGGCCATATGAACCTCGTGCACCCTTTAAAACCTATCGGTCAGTGAGGGTATCAGACTTGCAAAGCAACACCGTCCAAATCGTCGAGGGTTCTGTTGCGAACAACTGGCTGAATAGGAACGACAATGAATATTGTTCTGTCTCATTTCCAAATATGTAGTCCTGTTGTTCAAACTTAAATGTATAGGAAACGAGCTGGAAGTATGACAGCATGGTTCAAGAGGTTCGCCGTTTTAGAGAAGAATCAGTAATGGTGTGCGTAGAGGGGGGAAGGCATTATTTCTAATGGAAGAACCAAGCTCGTCATTCAGGGTGGAGATTTGACAGATCGTCGATACCTTATGGACATTATACAAATACCCCAGGTCACAACTAAGTGAAAGAATTTATTTTCAACAGAATAATGCCCACCCTCATATCGCCATAAAGGCATAAAAACAAGGAAAACTGGAAGAGCTAGGTTAGGGAATTCACCTAGCATATTCTCCAGTGATAACATCTTCCGTTTGCCAATATATGGCGAAAGTTAACGATGTTACAGATGCAATAAACTAGTTTATGGCTTCGAAACAGATCAGACTTTTCAAGAAAGACATCGATAATTTATGTAAACGCAGGAAAGCAATTGTAGTAAATGATATTAGCCTTTCTGATTAAAGTACAAATGGTATACTCTGAAGTTTGGTTATGTTGACTTTAAATTTCACGGAGACTGTGAATCATAGTACGATCAGCTTCACTACTTTAGTAATAAATTGTAGAAATTCCTGTACGTTGTGTGACTGTGTATCTGTTCATGATAACTTGCCAAATATTGCGAAACACATGGCAATTTGGCGCAACAGAAAACAACATGGCGACTCTGTCCAGTCAGATTTAGAAAGCACTCAGACTTGGCCATTGCAGTTAGAACAAATGGCGGAACTATTTGATTTCCGAAAAAGGTAATCGATCCTAGGAACAAAGACGATTAATTCATATTCATATCATATAGACATAATGGTGTAATGGGTCATTATATTTTTACATGATATACGTATTATTTCTTGGAAAACAATTTATTGACGAACGAGACGATTGTAACAGAATGCATGGTAATAACAATGACAGCTTTAACTTCTAAAAGATCAATTCAAATTATGACATATTCTTATCGTCAGTTGTACTTACATCCTTCTTAGACACACTGCACATCTACTAATCTTAGTAGTAAGGAAACCTGATTTTAGCGTCTGAGGAATAGGTTTCTTGAATTGAGAATATTCATCAATAGTTGCCAGCCAAAATGACAAAGCAGTAGCGTAGTGGTTACATCTACCGTGAGCATGACATTCAATGAATGGTTTTGTTCTAAAATCTTCCAAACATGAACCTGGAGATACTAATGATTGCGATGAACCACCACCTCCACCATCGGTACTCTGAAAAATTAAGGTTAATTTAATTTTTATATCTTGATCACCTAGTTCTGAATAGTCTTTTAAAGTTAGGGTAAATTTAATGTGAAAATTAATAGTTTAAATTAAAGAGAATCGGTCAAAGTATGTTTTGACTGAAAGATATAGTAAAATAAAACATTTTGTTGCATTTGGGAAAACACACTTTTTTTATTTTTAAGTATTTTACCGTTAATTTTCACAAGGAATAAAGCCCATTCCGTTAATGGTCTTCTAGAAAAAAAGGTTACTTTTTAATTGATTTTGGATCTTTTATCTCTTTTGGACATTTATCCTCTAGTTCCCTAACATAGTCTAACGTTAAAACCGATATAATTTGATAGTAAAAGATGAATGCTATAATAAGTCAAACAAGAATAATATCCCGTTTATTTGTTGACATATGTAATATAAATTATAGGGAAAATAAAACTAGAAACCATAAGATTTAACTTCCATAGAAATAATTTTTTTTTTCGTTTGAGTAATCGACAATTAATCAAGTTTTAAGTAAATTACGGAAACATTGCAAAGAAAATAACTCGATTTCTGTCTGTCGTGCTCAGCCATTAGAGATATAATTGCCTTAGAATATTCTCGCAATTTTTTAAAAGCTTTTAAAGTTGCTGTGAAAAATTGTCTTAGTCCGTACACTTTTTCCACAGAATCATTCATAACTACCTTATTCATTTTCGGATGTGTATCTCCCTTAATTTTTTTTTCTTACTCGATTGCTCAGATCCATCTCAGTTTAGACAATTTCTCTGTAACGTCTCATATCCTTGATCCTCTCTGAATTTCCTCATTTGTGATTCTAGCCTTTAAAATGATGCTCACGTTTCTATGGTGCGTTGAACAGTTCTTAGTTTATTATTTTTTTTTGAGAGCACATATTTTAGTGCCATAAGTAAGAACCGCAAGAATAGATAACAGGTAGATTTATTTTGCTGAGGTAAATAGATCTTTCAATTTGCTGAGTGCTGGCAATGCCAACGATATTTTTCTTAAATGTTATAACTGAGAACGTAATTTTTTTATTTCAGATTTCTGTTTGCATTTGTTTATCTATCTCTTTGTTTTTATTATATATACAATTAGAACTATATCGCGGGTGAATCTAAGGTGGTTTAAGTATTCCTTTCTATTTTTATATCCTTTTCTTTCCATTCAACGCTGTGTTATCAGCTACCTGACGTTTGTTTATTCAGTTTACTGAAATCGTTTCCAGATATATTGATTGGTATTTATCTACTTTCTCTGTCAGCCGTTTTGTTATTATTTTTGTAAAAAATTTATATAATACTGAGAGCCAAATTATTGGTTGTTGAGTTTAGTGCCGTTTTTTTTTTTTTTTTTTTTAATGAGAGTCATTAGAGCATTTTTCCAGATTTTAGAGATGTCACCCAGATATAGGCGTTTATTTTACAATGTTAACATAGCTAATACTAGTTCTTCTCCGTATTGCAATTGTTCCACTATCATAACATCCGCGCTAGCAGCTCGAGCCTTTAACATTTTTCTTAATGAATTCTTAATTTCTTTCTTATTGATATTTACAATATATTATATTATTTGTCTTTTTCTTCAAAGTGGCCTTGATTTTCTTTGATAAATACATTAATAGAATTATTATAATTAATTAATTTGATATTCTGAATTCTGGTTAATTTTATTTTTATTATTTTTTGGCTATGTCGCATTTCTAAAGTTTGTTTGATATGTTTGTTTATATAATTTCTTAAGGCATTTCTTCTTATAGTTATTCTGTAGCTAAGTTTTGATTCTTTTACTAGCCTTGATATTTATGACTCAGATCGACGGTCTTGTTTTTGAGTTTTCGGGTATTTGTATATTCAATGAATGGGTTCTTTCGAGAATTTAATATTGTTTTGAATGCATTCTGCTATTCTGTACTTTTCCATTTTAGCACTTCTGTTTTTATTCTTTCTTGTTTTGGTTTCAGTAATTTAATTCACTCTCTTCTTGTATCAAAATGTATTTTGCTCAAACAATTCTATGCTAACTTCTCATATTAATGATGATGTGACATCTGGGCTTTGCGACTTCTATCATCTATTTTCACCCTTTTTAAAGTATATATTCAGTGTAGGACGGTTATTGTCTTGTACAGTTTATTATTTTTTGTCCTCTTTCATTTCTTGTTTCAATCCTACACACTTCTTTTCCATTCCCACGGAGTCCAATTTAAACTTTTGCATTAAGCTCAACGGCTATGTTAATTTAATGGCTGAGTGTACAGCAAGTTGACAAAGCAGTCAAAGTTCAACCGATCTTCCTTTAAGCTGCACAACCCCACATATAGATCAGATTTTGCTTAATTAAGAAATTTGAAAAAGCATCTGAGAGGACGTCATTTTGCTGACAATACCTTCTCTATCAGTTGAAAGGGGATGATTGTAAACCATCAGCAATCAAAACGACAACTATAATATACCCAGAGCGGTAAGAAATAAATAAGTTTATTATAACCTATGGTCTAGTGTAACATCTTGTCGACATACTTCAGAATGGTTATTTTAAATAGGTAGTTGTTTTCTGTGAATTCCGCTTTTGTTTCATTAGTGCGGAGGGAGTATCAGCGTGGAATTTGTAAAACACAAAATGTATTTTGAAAGGTATTTAAGGTGGCGCCTTTCCGCTTACCATCATAAAACTCCATCCGATCCACAGGTCATCCCATCCTGCTGGACATGATGGGACCTCGCTTGATTGACTGTGAATTGCTATGGCTCTAGTAGCTGCTTCACATACAGAACACCTATAAAAATGTAAAATAATGGTTATAAGAATGAAAATAAAAAATTGATATTATCAGCAAGCTATACACTGGTCAACAAAATTTTATAACGACGAACTAATTACTAATTCTGATATGTCAGATTCTGATAACAAAAGCATATTAGTTTTATTTTGCTCAGTTCTCAGTTATAAATGTCACTACTATTATATTTTTGTAACTACCGCCTTTGTCGTGCCGGTACTTTCATTATTTTGTTGTATTGATTTAATTATCAGTTAAGTTGTATTATTCTGGTCCTTTAGTGATTTTGTAAATATGCCCAGAAAGTGTACAAATCACTACCACCACTTTTGTTATATTCGCTAAGAGTTAAAAACCTTTTGAGAGTTTAGAAAAAATTTCATATCATTAGTAAAATTATACTTAGATTATTTTGCTGTTCCTGTGAAGCATGCAGACAAGGTATGACTCCTTCACATCGTCATACAGGCCTTTCGAACTTTCTATTATTTGAACAGAACCAGAAGACTATTCAATGGACTGTTATTTATGTTCGACCAACACAAAAGCGTCACAATAAGAATTAAAAATAAAGTCAAGTATCCAGATCTACCCTTTGCATGGAGACCAATGATCTACAGTGAAATTTCACCAGTGTCAAAACTAATCCAAACTTCTTACCTCAGTACTGGATGGATAAAAGTAGATAAAGTCACGCTCGATTCTGACTTTCAAGCAAAGATTTTATCAAATGAACTACACGAAACTAATCTACTAGTCAGGCAATTAAAAAGTGAACATTGGGAGCAGTTCTCTAAAAGAATGGAAAGAGACTTCTATAGTGTACAAAAACAAATGTGGCGACTGATAAGACAACAGCGCAAAGAAGTATCTGAACTCTCCGAAACAAACAAAATATCAGAGGAGAAATGGATAGACTACCTAACAAAATTATTTGAGGGAGATGCTAACATTGGAAAAAACAACATACCAGCAATAAGGAATAATGTGGAAGTCACCATTCAAGAAGTAGAAAAAGCTATAAAATCCTTAAAAAATAGAAAGTCTCCCGGACAAGACGGAATTCATAACGAATTGTTGAAATACGGAGGACAGCGACTAACACAGGAACTCACAAGCTTCATTCGAAAAATCCTGACACAATGCAAAGTACTAGATAGGTGGAGAACCAGCACAATGATGCTTATGTTTAAGAAAGGTGACAAACAAGAACCAGGGAACTACAGGGGTATTAATCTACTGGACACAACTCTGAAACTCGTTACGAAAGTAATCAAAAATAAAATTAATTCAGTTACAACACTGGAAGACGAACAGCAGGGATTTAGATCAGGAAGGTCTTTCGTGGATACAGTATTTATTCTACGACAGATAGTCGAAAAATCTATAGAATACAATAAACCAACATTTTTATGCTTTATAGATCTAACAAAAGCATTCGATCGCATAAAGCTAGATGACGTAATCCACCTGTTATATAAGAGAAATGTTCCTATCAATATAATTCAGACCATCGAAAACATATACGCAAACAATAAAGTTCAGATTCGCACTAACGGTAAATTATCAACACCCATACCAGTCAACAGCGGTATTAGATAGGGAGACTCGCTTAGTTCTTTGTTGTTTAACATGATAATGGACGAAATAATAAAGGAGGTACGACTTGGTAGAGGATATAAAATGGGTGATACAGAAATAAAAATTCTCTGTTACGCTGATGACGCTGTGATATGTGCCGAAAATGAAGACGACCTCCAGAGATTGTTAAATACCTTTAATCTTACGGGAAGAAAATATAATATGATTATCTCAGCCGAAAAAACTAAATGTATGACAACCTCAAAAGAACCCCTCCGATGCAAACTAGAACTAGACGGTCAAATAATACAACAAGAAATGAGTTTCAAATATCTAGGAATCGATATAACTAGTTATGTCAACATCGAAGATGAAGTAAGAGGGCAGGTGGCCAAACTAAATAAAGTGGCGGGTTGTCTCAACGACGTGATCTGGCGAAACAAACACTTACAACAAGAAACAAAAGTTCGGATCTACAAAACCACAATTAGACCTATTATGACATACACCTCAGAAACACGGCCAGAGACGACAAAAACGAAACAACTATTGGAGACTACAGATATGAGAATACTTCGACGAATAACAAGAAAAACGCTACTAGACAGAGAAAGAAGCGATAACATTAGGCAATCATGCAACACAGACTGCATTAATGAGTGGGTCCTACAGCGTAAGACACAATAGAACAAACACATAAGCCGAATGACAGAGGATAGACTGGTAAGGATCGCACGAGATAAATCGCCTAGTGGTACACGCAGTAGAGGTCGACCACGAAAAAGGTGGAGCGATAATTTAAGTCCAGAATGAGGAAAATCGAAGAAGGAACAGGTCAGGAACCTATTATAGAAGGTAGAAGAAGAAGAAGAAGAACTACATTTGCTAACGCAAAGAAACTGATCTAGTACGAGTCAGCACCACAGCAGTCAGCATGTGGATCTCAAGGCATTAAATAAAATTATACCTCTTGTTCAGCATGCGCTGGAGTATTGTCTTGATAGCACTCGATCCCATGAAAACTACAACTACATTTATATCGGTAGTTTCTAGCGCGCTTCAAATCAAGCGCTTTCTACAAGTTACTTACACGGGTGAAATTATATTTGAAGCCGCCTTGGGTTTTTTTAGTCAAGCTAGAAATGATTTAGGGTTGGTTGGACCCAAGTGCCTGTTTAGAATGTGAAAAAAACACTTCAAGCGCGCTTGAAATCAGCTGTTGAGTTCAGAACCGTTATGTCATGCATCAAATGTGTCTTAGTATATTATTTCGATTTATTTTTAATTTTCAAAATCACTTAAATTAAAGGCTAAGTGCAGAATAAAATGATCTACCCTCACAATAGTTAACACTTGGTTTTTAAATGAAAAAATATCAAGACAAAGCGTTATTTTGAGGTTAGGTACAGAAAAGGCGCCTGCGCATAAAGTTTTGCGAAAGTGACTTGAATCTGGCTTGAAGCTAAGGTGAAGACACGGTCAAGTCTTTGATATTCAGAAGTTAGAGTTCAAGTAAAATTTGAAGATACTGTTTTACATGGTTTTAGAGTTTAATTTTACGAACAGTAAAAACAGTTACCGAGAAATATATTTTTGTATGTCATTGCCATAAATCGGAGTCATCGTCATAGGTACAGGTTCGGTCGTGGACAGCCAATAGCTGTAGTCGTTAGTTCTGGCATAATCACAAACATCATTCAAATTACACAGTAGGTATGGCATAGTGTTAAATCTTCTGACACAACTGCCAGGTGCACCTAAAAATAAAAACAATATTTAGTATATACAATTCTACTACTAGGTTAAGCTGACTTTAGTTCAGAGGCGTGTTACACGGCAGAAACAGAGAGGGAAGGCCAATAGCTCTATATGCTATCTCTCTCGCTCTGAACGCGATTGTTCGGCGTGTGCTTCCGAAGTATAGGCAGAACAAAATTATTAGAAAACTATAACATAATGATTTGAAAACACATTACTTTGCCTGAAATGTTTTATTGTAGTTTTTTCGATAAATATGTTAAAGTGAATATTAATATAAATTATATAAAAATATACCCAATTGGCGTAAAAGTTTGTGCTTTACCATAAAAAAAATGTGAACTGTATTGAATGAAGAACATTTTATGCATTAAAGTTACTTGAATTAGTGATACTGTTTTTTTTTTAAATTATGAAAGACGACTAGGCCTGTAGTTCTCATGGAGATTTGAAACACAGTAATATTGGAGAATACGTGGTTAAACCGAATACTAGCACACTTCTAACTCTTGTTAAGAAGCATATTTATAAATTAAGAAAATACGTAACTGTAGCTAATACTGACTATGAGAAACCCTCTTATTTTTGTGAGGACCAGAAGCTAACTTAGATTGATAGGGATTTACGAATACGAAACGGCTTAAGCAAGTTTCTAACTCTGTAGAAAGCAGAAGCAGACGGAATTTACAAGTCAAGGTTAAGAATTGTACCAAACAACTGACCAATAGCAAATCGCCAAATAGTCCGTTGTCGTGACGACGGGAACCATCTTGGTTTCTGGCAGCATCTTGATCAAAGGACATTTATAGCTTTCGACATCTTTTTATAAAAAACAAATAGTTAAAAATAAAATAATAAGAAATGTAAGTTTGTTTGGTGTCCATATTTAACGCATTTTGAAGATTAGTAAAATAAAAAAGAAACACATTATCATATAGAAAATATAATATTAATTATATTTATTGTCGTGACTTGCTTCACAACATTAATATTAAACAACAAAATTAAAATTGCGTATCCTCCCCAGAACAAGAAAGTTGTTTCCTCAGATTGCAGAATTTTTTTTTTTTTTGAATAAAATATATCAAACAATGACTTGAATGTTTTTGTTCTTACTGATGCAGGCGCGGATCCAAGGGGGGGGGGCGGTGGGGGCGATCGCCCCCCCCAAGAGCCTTGAGTTCAGGAAAATAGACCCGATTTTGCCTCTTATACTATAGTTTATTCAAGAACTAGAGAGAGTAATAAATAATTTTTTATCCTTTTTTTTTCTTCGCAAACTACCTGTGTTCTTTAGTCCGATGTCTTCGGCAAAATCTCTTAGACATATATATTTTTTAAAGCAATGGATTAGAAATTTTGTAGTAAAAAATACCGGTCTATAATAATAGACCATTTGGGTTGGATAACAAAAGATATTTGGTTGTGTGAAGTATAAAAATGGATTTTAATCCTTCTCATTGGCGTCGGAAGAAGGTTTATTTTTTTTACTAAGTATTTGTAGCATAGAATATTATTTCGGTAATAAACTTAAAAGAAAAAGTTTTTATAATATTATCTTATTTCGTATGATTTCTTAATAATTCACATACATCAGAAAATATAAATAATTTTGACATATTTAACACAAGTCACAAATGTATTTTTAATTCTGGCAAAGAAACCTTTTAGGCACATTCAGACTAAAACTTAGCCTTTTTCTCTCAAAAAATTCTATATATATATATATATATATATATATATATATATATATATATATATATATATATATACTTACAAAATTCCCATTGTCAAAAATACAAGAAGTTAAACAGATATAAAAATTCGTCCATACTATATTAAAATTTTTTTGAGGCTATCGGTCATTTTATTATTAGTTAAAAACTTTTTTAGGATATTTGACGTTTCAATTTATTTATTTCTTAAACCATCTGCAAAATTAAAATTAAACACTAAAAAGGGATTCAAATGTAATCAATTTTTATATGTTACAGAAAATTTAAATAATAAATTGTGTTTACGCTGGTAAACATTACGTATCTAATTCGTAATCAAAGTCAGTGAAGTTATCTTCGCTCAAATTAATTATAATTGGTTTCTCTATCCCACGAATTATGAGATCAAGTTTCCACATTTTTTTTTTTTTTATTGTTTGGATTTTTCAAATTTTCGGCACAAACTTTATTCAAAAAAATCTTTCAGAAGTTCAGTTAAATTTCTAATTTTGTAAATTGTGTTATTTCTAGCAACTCTTCTTTTACTTGAGAGATATATTTCCTTCTCTATTTTCCGGATGATCTATAAGAGCAGATTTCCTATCTGGTTTTTTTTTCAGCAAAAATTAAGTTCTCTGAGCAATTTCCAGAGCTCAGTTCTTTTAATTTCAGGTAAATCCCGATCTTTGATTTTAAATAGAATTTTGTCTTCCAATGAGGTTTTTCGTCTGGCTGTGATCGAATGTAGCTTGGGAGTACTAACAATTCCAGTCGTTTTTTTCTTCTTCAGTATTCGGCACATAGTAGATTTTCCAACTCCTGTCATGTTGGAATACATCTCAACAGAGCTTTTAACATTATTATCTAGATATTGATAACTTAAGGCCTCATAAACATTCATCGTAATAAGATTTTCATTGAGGAAAAATGCCCTGGTTTAACGATTTTGAAATAAATATAGATGTGGAAGCCATATCTTTTGGGTATATCACTAATCTCAAATAATATACAAAAACAAGCACAAAAAAGATAAAGCACTAACGACACACTGTAAGGTGTACTTTGCTCACTGACCAAAATTAAATTGAACTATCAGAAATTTTGTTGTTGCAGTAAATTTATAAAAGCTTATAATATTTAAATGTAATTAGATTTACGGCAGTCCTCAGTTACCTGCGGCACTGGAGCAGGTACGTTGGAGGTTTCGATAACAGTTTTATAACTCTCTCTAGTTTTTGAATAGAGTAAAGGAATGTGTATGCTTACGATCGCCCCTCCCCTTCTTAAGAGCTTTAAGTTCAGGAAAATAGAACCGATTCTGCATTTTATATTAGGAATGGGTATGCTGCTGGCACCCCCCCCCCCCCGTAGATAATTTGTTTTTCTTGCGCGATAGCCCACCCCCAAGAACTTTAAATTTAGGAAAATAGACCCGATTTTGCCTCTTATACTAGGAATGTGTATGCTGCTCGCATCCTCCCCCCTGTCGGCAACTTGTTTTTTCTTGTGATCGCCCCCCCCCCCTCCAAGAGCCTCAAATTTAAAAAAATGGACCCGATCCTGCCAATTACACTACAAATGGGAATGTTGCTAGTGTCTCCCCCCCCCCCCCCCCCCCGTCGACAACTTGCTTTTGATTGCCATACTGTACTGTTGTGATATCACCGCCCCCCCCAAAGAGAGAGGCTGGATCCGCCCCTGTACTGATGTCAGTTGGAAAATATTATAAATTTTATAATGCTGTTTTTTTCAAATGTATAGATTTTTATTGTTAATCTGGCAACGTCGCAGAAAATTATAAAAAAATAATTTCAGGACCGTATAAGGGAATTTTATGGGGACCTAAAAAATATATAGGGTGTTCCATTTAAATTACTATTTTTTGTATATATATATATATATATATATATATATATATATATATATATATATATATATATATATATATATATATGAAAGTAAAATGCGAACAGTAGATGCATCATATCCTTTCCGTGTTAGAGATTGCACAGTTTGAATAAATTGCTATAGAAAACAATTTATCCTATTCCACCACCATCAAGATGATGGCCTACCTGTATCACCATACCGACAAGAAAGTCAAAACTTTCCCTCCTCGCCACAGTGATAAGGCAGAAGTACATGTTTCGCCTCTACTAGACTCATCAGGGTACCGATATGCACTCGTTTGAGCAAAGGACAGATCGAAAGGGAGTATGCAACACTAAACGCGGCTTCGCCGACCTTCCACCAGATGGCGTATATATGTTTATGCGGCTTTCATAGATTCCTCCGTGTGAGATGCAATAGCCAATATTTTTCGTTATTGTTAAATTCGTACATCTGTCAGAAGAACATATGTAAAGTTTCATGTTAATTCTACAGCGTTTAAAGTAGACGCACTTTGTGATTTTTTAAAAAATGGAAAAAATGGAAATCTTGCAGTGATAAATACTTGTATAAAAAAGATTTATCCGGGAAAAATTCATGAAGTGAGGTGAATGTATTGGACGAGGACGCTTCTTCATAACCAACAGTGAAAAGATGGGTGGCTGATTTTTAACGTAGTCGTACCGGTATTGCACATATAGATCATGAAAGCCGTCCAAAAAGCGCTACTTCTTAAGAAATCGTTGACCAAGCATAGCATATGGTAATAAAAGACCATCGATTATCTGAGGATGAATTAGTGAATTAGCTGAGGCTACAGGTATTTCACACGGTTCAATTCATGAGATCTTAATTAATATTTTGAGTATGAGAAAGCAAGATGGATGCCGCATTTGCTAATTTTAACTTCTCAAGAATATTTCAACCGTTTTATACGGACTAAAATTGATTCTGTTCCCCGATTTGTAACTAAAGATGAAACTTGGGTTTACCACATTGATCTTGAACTGCAATAACAAAGATCCGAGTGTATTGAGCCTGGTTGTTCCGCTCCGAAGCAGACCAAAGGGTCAAAATCTTCTAAAAAGACTATGGCATAAATTTTTTGAGATGCCGAACGAATTTTGTTGATGAACTACCTCCAACCTGGTAGAACAATAACATGGTCAGCTGAATATAAAAAATGGTGAGAAAGACTTGATTTAGCAAAGATAAAAATCATCTTTCATCGTAACAATGTACCTGCTCACAAATTTGCCTTAACCAGCTCTAAAATAACCGAATTGAAGTACGAATTGTTGAAACATCCATCTCATTCACCAGATGTGGCTCTATTCCCACATCTGAATAGATTTCTGTGTGGAAAGCATTTTTAATCCAATGAAGAAGTAACTGCAGCCGCAGAGGGGTATTGGAAGGCCTTCCGGAAAACCACTTCAGGGATGGGATGTAATTGAACCTAAGGGAGATTATATTGAAAAATAAAATATATTTTGAAACCAAACTCATAATTTTTCGTTTGTAGGCCCGATACTTATTGACTAGCCTAGTATAAAATATGTTTTTCTTACTTTGATAACAACAAAGCATTATTGGGCCACCCAAAAACAACAAAGTTTAACTCCAATTTTTTTCTTTGATACTTACCAAGATCTTGTCCATGGGTTCTCTTTTCACTGTGAATATGCAACAGAGAATATCCATCCCATAGTTTAACAGTATTTCTTGGACACACAGGTATTATTTCCGACTGGGAATGTCGTACGATAGCAAATCCCCGACTCCTAGGCAGTGATGCTGCTGGTGCAGGTTCTCCTCTTGGACCTGGAAATCCTTGAGCACCCTTAACACCAGGTCTCCCAGCTAAACCTGGGACACCAGGAAGGCCTAAAAAATTCAGATTATTATAATCATTTACCGAAGCATACAACAATGTACCAGCTAAATTAATAAACCTCGATTGGCCTGTGTAAATTGAAAATAATTTCTTAAATCCCAGTAATTCAATTAATTTATTTATTATTAATACTTTTTAAATTTGACATACCAGTTGGTCCACTAAATCCAGGCAGTCCTGCATCCCCAATATCACCTCTCATTCCCTTTGCTCCATTAATTCCAGGAAAACCAGGTAATCCATTTCGACCAGGTAGGCCAGGAATACCATTTAGACCTGGTAGTCCAAGGTCTCCAACTTGTCCTTTATATCCTTCAAAACCGTAACCACCTGGTTCTCCTTTAGGTCCTTTTGAGCCAGGAAGTCCGGGAAAACCTGAAGGACCAACATTTCCTGGAAGTCCAATTTCACCTCGACGTCCTGGTTCTCCTGGTATGCCAGGAGAACCTTCAATACCAGTGTCTCCTTTTTGACCATCATAACCTGGCAAACCTGAAAGGATGACATAAACAACAAATGATTAAAAATTCATTTTAATTTTAATTGTTTTGGTTTAAGTATACATTATTTTATCAGGTGCGGATACAAGGGGTGGAGGGAGATATATATTTATATATATATATATATATATATATATATATATATATATATATATATATATATATATATATATATATATATATATATATATATATATATATATATATATATATATATATATATTTAGTTGGTTATTTTCTTGGGAATATGGTTCATTTTTATATTCAAACTACATATATACAGTAGTCATACTTATTGTATATATATATATATATATATATATATATATATATATATATATATATATATATATATATATATATATTTATTTCTCAGGACGTTTCGATTCTTTCGAATCTTTTTCAACTGATGCGGATGCAGAACAGAGATTTTTGTTTTAAACAATAGTTAATTACATCACAAACCAATTGTAGTCACTCACTCTTTTGTATATTCACTTTTTAAAAGTATTTTTAAAACGCCAGTTAGAAGAATGGGCACTACATTTTTAACCCTATAACTGTCTTGACTGACCAGTCAAGTCAAGTGGTTTGACCATTATTTCAAAAATGAATGAAGATGTCATCAGAGATTAAGAGGGACGCCAAATTTATCAAACAATTCTTTTATGTACATCGGCATTTAATCGTCTTTTATTTACTTAAACACATTCAACTTGATTTTAAATAAATTTGATTTCCTCAATGTACCCAACGTTAAAAAAATGACGTTAAGTAAAATATTCTTTTATGTGCTAGTTTTTCTAATTTGGTCTATTTAGTTGAAAATAATGAGCTTTTAAAATAAAAGGGCTAGACAAACTAAATGAGGGTTTCTAAAATCTAAATTAATATTATGAATACATACTAAATGCCCACTTTACTTGGGTTGTACATACCTACAAAACCAGTATCTCCCCTTTGCCCCTTGAAACTTGGAGCAGCAAAACCATAATCTCCTATTAGTCCCTTTGGTCCTCGAGGCCCTGGAAATCCATCATCCCCTGGTCTTCCTTCTAAACCAGGTGGTCCTCGTATACCATCAAATCCTGAGTCTCCAGGCAGTCCTTTCGCTCCTTCAAATGAGACACCAGGTCTTCCAGGAAATCCAGGTATACCATCTGGCCCAACTTCACCTAGAGATAAAAAGCAACAATAATTAATATGGCCGTAAAAAGTATAACATAAAAGCAGTACCAGATCTATAATAATATAAAAGGGAACAAATTTATACTCAGGTCACGTGATTGCGACATAAAATACATTAGGTACACTGGCTACTTAAAATATGCATTAGTCCTGGACGTCATTAAATAAAAGTATACGTTAGGTCTATTTGTCAATCATGGCATATTAAAACTGAGTTTGCCCAAAACCTAAGGTCAAGTAATCCGACTGCAGACCTGCTTATATAAAAATAAAACTGAATGTAAGTCACGTCTCGTTACAAGCCTTTGCAAACAGAATATATCTAGCAGCAATCGATTATCTATCACAGTGATAACCGAACTATTTAGCCTAAGGGCTATACTAAGTGCTTCACTAAGTCCCACGGGCTAAGACCTATTCTATGGCGCAGGGCTCGGGGGTGGACTCCACTCCGATCGCAATTTTGATTGGTATTTAAGGGTAAATGTCAAGGATATTTCATTGCGACAGAATAACGGATATGCGTGCAGTGCGTTACGTATTGTTACGACTACATATGGCCGTCTTAAATGTATGTCTTGGGGAGAGTAGAGAAGTTAAATTCAGGACGTGGCAAAGCTACAGTAGTACCGCGCAATCTTGTGGGGAGTAGCGGAATTACACAAAAACGTCAATTATGCTTGGTTAGTCGAAGTATACAACGTCATCGTGTAGCGAGTAGCAGAGCTAGAGCATGTTCTGGAAAAGTTCCACTGCTTGATTGTCGGGAAGATTCCAGTATTTTCAAGAATTTTAGAATATGCTCTATGTATTGAGGAAACATGGTACAAAATTGAGAGATATCCTAGAGTTGGACAGTTCCAAAATTTTAATTCAACGCGACAAGTGCGATCTGAAAAGCGAAATATAGTGCGATTAATGTTTTGCGACTACAGTTTTTTCTTAATGAAAATACAGTGTATTTAATGTAAATAAAAGTGTTTTAAAAATATATCCAATTCATTCTGTTTACTCAGAACTTCTGGTTTTAATAGAATTAATTGGCATTATTTTGATTTGAATTTACATCCCTTTTGAGTGCATTTGTATAAATATAGAAAAGGAACGAGAGTTAGATAGTGCAGAACATTTAAAGAGCAATGGACATATCAATATTTCGTGAATGAGTCAAGCAATAAGGTAATATATAAAGTTTGCAATGACAATATCTGTTCTCAAAGAATGCAATATAAAACGTCATTATGAGGCTAAACACTCTCAGAATTATTCCAAATTTATAACAAGCCCACGTTTAGAAAAATATGAATCTTTAAAAAGCGGGTTGAAATCTCAGCAATGTTGTTTATACCAAATGGTGGCTACACTCCCCCAGTCTTTAACCACAGATACTTCATAAATTTTAAATGAAGTTTCTCAATAACTACTACATATTTGTTATAAATTGGAACCCAAAAAAGTAACCGTATCAAAGAACCACAAACAATAATTTTAAGCTTTTAGTATATTCAAATGATCTAAAGTTTCTAATAATTAAAGCTTGCATTTGATTGGCTTCAGATACTATTCTGTTATAATGACGATTAAACCTAAGTTTTAAATCCTATACAATACCCAAATTCAAACGAATTAGTAGATATCTGTTGAACTTCCATTGTCTATATTTTTTGTTGACTATGGGATGTTTTGGCTAGCAATTATCCCTAGCCATTTTTAAGTAAAATTTGAAAAACGTTTGTTTTTAAATCATCAGCAAAAGGCAGAAATTCAAATTCATGAATATTAAAAATAAAAGGGGCCTCAAGTTAGAACCCTAAGGTACTCCTGAAGAGGTCGCATGATATTGAGATATCAAGCCATTATACTAGGCATACTGACTCCTATTAAGTAAACAATATTTAGAAACCTGTATGAACTGATCAGTAAAACCAAACTTGACAAGCTTTATCAAAATCACTTATTTTGTCATAGGCCTTTGAAAAGTCTGTAAATACCACATCAACATGATCGCCGCACCTTCAACGTGCGCTATAAACTGCAAAAAAGATCCCAGATGTTGAGGTATCTCGTAAAAAACCATACTGTTTTGTAGATAATAAATGTTCGACTTTGTTAATCACAAGTACCACATATCAAAGAATCTGACCTGTAATTTTCCACTTCGGTCACATTTTTGCTTTTAAAATGGGACATAGTTTAGCTACTTTCCATCTCTCCAGATACATTAGTTGTTTAAGAGAGACATTAAAAATTTTACATAGAAGAGCGAGAGTGGTCAAAGTATTTATATAATCTTGAATAAGAAAATTTGGAACAAACCTGCTAGACATTTCAGATTTAAGCCAATTCGTAATTTTTATTACATCTTGTTTTGTAAAGACCGGAAACTCAAGTGTATTACTGCCCAACCTCCCAGACTAACCTTATCAGCAGGCAATACTTTACCCTTGAATCATCACTGCGATTAAAAGTTTTACTCTGATAAAACAGTTCATCAGGAATAGCAAAGCAATATTTTTTTACTGAATATGTAGCCAAAAGGATTTAGGATCATTTCTAATTTGTCACATAGCCAATGTAACATTGCTGTGAGGTCTTAATCATCTGAATGTTCTGTGCCTTCAGCAGTTTGAATTTGTTGTAATAAGTAGCACTCTTAGTTATCCTATATTTTCAAAAAAATGTTGTTTTATTTTAAACTACGGAAAATATCTGCGTCATACCATAGAGGAAAAGATCGGCCCTTATTTTTAAAGAGTTGCACAGATTTATCCAATATGTTATACTTTTCATAAAACTTGTCGCAATTATGTTAACATCTAAGTATTGATCAGTATGCATGGGGATAATGAGAAACAAAAAAATATTTACCTGGTGCCCCTTTTTGTCCAGGGCGACCTGGCAGTCCTGTCAAACCATCTTCACCAGAAACCCCAGGTTCTCCTGGTTCGGGATTTTGACCCGGTAAACCTGGTTGTCCGTTTAATCCAGGAATACCACGTAAACCAGGTCGACCTATGGGACCCACTTCTCCTTGTATTCCCTTAGTTCCTGGATTACCCTGTTGTCCTCTGGAACCTGGTCTTCCTATTAGACCAATATCGCCAGTAATTCCCTTGATACCTAAAAGATAACCAGTTTACATTGTAATTTAACGATGTATATGATATTTTTATAGTTAAAATAATATGTTATTGTGTTTGCTTTTTACAAAATTTTGTATCAAAATGACTAAAGAAAAATATGCTGTGGTATTTCTTTTAATGCTATTTTTAAGCTAAATTTTACTCCAGTCTTATTCTAGGCTTAACTCACAAGAATATTTGTAGAAACTTTACTTACCAGTTAAACCAAACATTCCAAACTCTCCAACCTCTCCTTTAAAAGCAGTTACTATCGAGGCTGAACCAGGTAAACCTCTATCTCCTTTTGGACCTTTTGATCCAAATGGACCTCTAGGTCCTTGTTCTCCCGTCGGTCCAGGCCTTCCCGGAAGACCAATTCTTCCAGGTTCTCCATCCATTCCTAATTCTCCAGTAAGTCCTGGTAATCCTTGAGGTCCTATATCACCACGTGCGCCCTGTGGACCTGTAATATTGGTTACAATTATTATTATAATAAGAAAGCAGGCTACAATTTCGAGCCAATGAATATATAGGGTATTTCAAAGGGTAATTGGTCAGTTAGAATTACATCGTTTACTTAGGAATGGTTAAAAACCTACTCCATAAAAGACAAATATGTTATAGTTAACAGTTATGCTATCAAGATTTACATATTTTTTATTATAGATCACATTTTTCCAAAAAATAACTGTAAGAAAAAGATTTGTTATTTTTAACCGACTTTTAAAAGAAGGAGATTCTAAATTCGAACGCTATGTTATATATATATATATATATATATATATATATATATATATATATATATATATATATATATATATATATAATTCAAGGGGTTATTACTTGGACTATTCTAAGGATATTTTGTCCTTTAATAATTTGTGAAAATGCGTTTTGTTTCGAAGATACAGGGCGAAACAAATTTTCAACAATAAAAACAATTTATTACCAAAAATTACATGTAACATTTCTTAATTTACAAGAACTGTTCAAAAGGACTACCTCCAGCTCTGATGCATGAATCCAATCTTCTTCTAAGTGACTGCTGAACTCTTTCAAAAACACCGGGGTCGATTCTTATTGAGTTACACCCACCAGTAATCCGATTTTTTAAATCTTCCACTGGAGTAGTATAAACTAATGACTTTAGTTGACTCAAAAAGAAATAATCCAGAGGGTTTAAGTACGGGAATCAAGCAGGCTATAAGTGAGGTCCACCTCGACCAATCCAGTGATCCTAATGTTACTGTTAAAAACTCTCGAGCAACTACACTAAAATGCGCTGTTGCACCATGGTACATAAACCGCATTGCATTTCTTGTAGCCAATGGTACCTCCTCTAAAAGGTAAGGTAACGTTTGTTCCAAAAAGTTGCGGTATACCTCGCCGGTAAGTCTTCTTGGTGGAAATACCGGTCCAATTGACGAGTCATCCACAATTCCAACCCAAACGCTTAATTTGATTTGAAAATTGATGTTGAAAACGATCTTCAAGTACTTCATGTGGATTTTCTTCAGCCCACACATGTTTATTGTGGAAGTTCCTTATTGCATTTCTTGCGAAACTGGCTTCATCGGTAAAAAGAATCAGTGGTTGAGAGATTTGAACCAATGTGTGGAAAAGTCATTGACATACGTGGAGGAAAATCAGCAGGAATAAGTGCCTGAACGCGTTGTATGTGGTATGGGTACAACAAATAGTCCCTAAGAATGTTGCAAACAGTCCCATTACTTACATTCAAAGCATTTGTACTTTTTCCAGTAGAAGTACCTGGATCTTCTTCTATCATGTCCAGCACATTTTCTTCTACTTCTATCGTTCTTACTGTCATTTGCCTTCCTGGTCCTTCACTTCCCCTCAAGATTCCTGTTTCGCGAAGAGGTTGATGAATACTTTGAAAGATTTTTCTATCAAGAACATTACAGTTAGGAAATCGTTCACTGTACAGTCGCCTAGTTTCTAATGAATTGTCATCGGCAAGTCCATAAATGAAATGCATGTCAGCCATCTCAGCGTTCGTATAGCGATTCATGATAGAGGACTTCACTAACAATAGTTTCAGTACTAGGGACAGAAAATATACGTCAAATAGCCAAACGTCAATCAGTCTCAACAAATTCGACACATACAAAATGATCAACGTACTCAAATTCAATGTCTGCAGCCGTTCGCAGTAATCGGAATATTGTTAAAAGATAAAAGCGCATATTTATAAATTTTTTATTACTTGGTAAGTTCAATGTAGTACGCCATACTTTTATTTCGGCTACATTTATAATTTGACAAATGCCAAAATTAGGTTTGTCGAAAATTTGTTTCGTCCTGTATCTTCGACACAAAACGCTTTCTTACTAATTATCAAGGGAAAAAATATCCTTAAAATAGTGAATTTTTGTCATATGTTTAGTTATCACCCTGTATATATATATATATATATATATATATATATATATATATATATATATATATATATATATATATATATATATATATATATATATATATATATATATTACTCTGAAACGGCAACACCGATTTGAATGAAATTTTTTGCGTTATGTTCAGGAAGTTGCTGTGGTGGTGCCTTATTATTTGGCCGATGCCGGTGCTGATGCGCTGATAATACGGCGGACAAAGAAATTAATTTTATCCAAAATTGGTATAGGGAAATATTGGATGTCGTACTGAACGAATTTATAATTACTTTTAAAAAATTGAATATGGTGGATTTAAAATTTTACCTCTCGATTTTGATTGAAATGGTATTGGGAGTTTTTGGGGGTGCAAATTACGAATTAAAATTATTTTTAAATAATTTAATATGGCAGATGTAATATGGTGGTATAAAAATTTACATTTCCGGATTATGTCTACAATTGGTACTAGAGTTTTTTCTAAGTGTAGATGATTAAGATTAGACAAAGAGTTTTAAATTATTTTTTTTTTGAAATTGATTACGGCGTATTCAATATGGTGGGTTGAAAATTTTATGTTATTCACATTTTTTCACAATTAGTATAAGGGGGTTTTTGGGGTCATAAGTTACGAACCTAATGTTAATTTTTTACAATTTAATATGGCAAATACAATATAGGAGACTGAAAATCTTACATTTTTCCGATTTTATCCAAAATTGATATTGGGGATTCTTGGGGGTATATATTACGGATCTATTTCTACAAATTCAATAATCAGGATAAAATATATCGAACTAAAATATTTACATATCTTAAGTTCCTTAAATATTAGTTTGGGATTTTTAGGAGCGTTGATTACGAACTAAAATTAATTTCTGAAAAGTCAAGATAGCGGATTTACTATGGCACAACTTTGGACAAAATGGATACCTCGACTTTGAAAATTTCGTTTAGTTTGTAGTTTCAATGATTTATGGATATTATAACGGATTCTAAACTAAAAATCGAAAAATAAAATTTTTATAAAGAAATTAAAACCACTTTTAAAAGTTCGCTAAAAAGCGAAAAATAACAATATGAATTTTTATAAGGAATTAAAATTATTGAATTTGGCGCCAACCTACTAAATGAAATAAATAACTTGAACTAACATAACATACATACAAGCTACGGTAAGAAAGCAATTACAAATAAAGATCGTAAAATTTTGTATTTTTTACACAAATTTGCATAGAGATTCTATTTTTAATAATATTTTTAATAGCTTCAAACTAAAGAATGGCCGCAAAAATAGGTGAACATTAACCTCTTTCATGGACTTCGTATTTCAAACCAAAATGTGTGCTAATTGAAAGTTTATGATAAAATAATACTCTAAGAAAAGTTTCAAGATGAAAATCTATTTCAATTTTGAGAAATTAATTATCAAAGTTGAGAAAATTGAGTTGCAAAATGTGTTTCAGTTAAATAAAAGTTTTGAGATGAAAAATCTAATATCTCGAAAATGAAGAAAGAAAAATAAGTTTATCTTATCTCATTCTAAAGCTTAGGTTAATGTCGTTTATACATAGATAACGTAAGTACGTGCATCAGTTGGATAAAAATAAAAGAAGACATGTGCTTCTTCTTCAAGTGCCGTGTCCTTTCAAAGAGGAGATAACCATTCGTAAATGTCTGTGCTACGTGTCCACTATATTGTACATGGATTAATATACAGGTGTGGAAAATCCAAAATAGAACCTCTAAATAATGGAAATGTAACAGAAAGAGACGGACAACCCGTTTAGCTCTGTTGAAGAAGCGAAATAAAGCATACTGTTTTATCGTAGCTTGCTTCCTGATTTTCAGTAAAAATGGTCTGGGGTCGTCAAAACATAGTGGGTCGAAAGCACGATTTCATATTAAAAATAAAAATCGGATACAACATAGCAGATTGCATCTTTAAAATCATCTAATGTGGTTCAATAGCTGTTAAATATGCAATTTAAAAACAAAATAATAGGAATAAATGCATTTCCATGAATAAAATATTGCGCTTGAGTCCAAGGTGCATTTTAAAAATAATACTATAATAATAAATACATGGATATCAATAATCGTTAAAAAGGCGAAAGTACTTTTTCCTCTGGACTTAGGACTTTCTTAAGAAATTCCAATGTAAATAATTTGTAAGTAATATAATATTTAATGATTCACATAAATGAATAAATAATACGACCGTAATAAGAATAGTAAAAAGGACTTTTTAATCATTGCCTTCTTTGTTAACAGCTCTTTTCCCATTCTCCAATACGTACGAATTGTTGTCCGAATCTTTACGGTGTCAAAAAACAGTGTAAGGATCCATCGACGCCAAAAGTTTTAGAACACATCCTCCATATTTTTTGTCAAGAAGATTTTCGGGCAAAGTCTAGGCGACACTTTCTCATCAACTTGTCCGTTGATTTTTATGCATCTTTCGATAGTTTACCTATCGATAATATTGCAAATGCTATGATGTCTAGTTAATGGAATAAGTCATTTGTCGATTCCTGTTGGCGTGTTGTACCAAGAATATCCTTTGAAGAACAATCTTGGTGTTTGAAGTGTGTATTCCCAAATCTTCTCTATTGTAGTTTAATGTTCGCTTTCAATGCTTTGCAGAAAAACGGGAAACCGGAGGATCAGTTTTCGCTTTACTGTTGTTATAATAGCTGAATCATCACTGTTCTTGAAAAAATGTCGAGCTGTGTTGCCATCGTTAGTGCTTCCTAACCCTTTCTTTGGCATGTCAACAAGAAGTCTTAATCGCTCTCCTTAGAGGCCTGTTAGATGGTAACCTTTGTCTGTGCTTTCACCTCTTTGTCTTTCTGCTTACGGGCTTGCCACTGCTGTGAGTCACGTTGATACGACAAATACAAGCAGAATTCGAAGAATCGAATACATACATGCGTGTAGCCAAAGCGTTCACCTAGCTGTCTATCATAGTCATAGATAAGTTTACTGTACTGAAGCTGGGGTTGCAAAGAGAAATCTTTTATATGGTGCAAGTTGTCTAGTTCGAGTTCATGATTTTCTATTTTTTTTTTAAAGACTTTTGTTTGGTTTCCTTAATAAATTTAAATTTCAGAGGCCCGCAATTCATAGTATAGGAGGGTTTGGAATTGTACAACAGAATATGTTCTTGTTGTTTCCGTGTTCACACCTGCTAATTGAAGTTGAATAAGAGAGGTGAGGAATAAGTTTGTGTCAGAAATATTCCGATCAGTGAATTTCATTTTGTACTGACCCTGACCTGACGTGCCATCGAAGCCCCATTTGCAAATGAAACTTATATTTACAAATCTAATTTATTGAGTTGATCAAGGGTGCTTAATTAAAACAATATAATTCGCTACACTGTGTGATCCAGTAAGCCTTGGAATTTAACCTCGGCTTTTAATTTAATAGAGATTCGATAATCATTATGTGGATAACATGCTTTTTTTGTATTTTACACACCAGAGTACTGCGAAAATATATTACTGCCTTTCTGTTTAGCCCAATTTCGTAATCGTTGATATTTGTTTCTCGACAATCCAATGTCAAATAGAAGAGCGGCGCACAAATGTAACTGGGCACGACGCAACCACAAGACTGTTGCCTTTGACCCGAGACGAAGCTTTAGAAAGAAAAGACTGGCCCTTCATATTACCGACATTTAATAGAAACGTTACTATAGCCAACCTTCTGGTTTAAATTTCTTAACTAGAAATTATTTTGGCCCGTTTTCTCAAATTCTGACCCACTAAGCCCCTCTCGGGACAGAAGAGCGTAGGGAACGCCTACGCGCAATATTACCCCCGCTAACGTCTGTGCGACACGAAGACGAGCAGTACCTTGAAACGAATGAGAGGGTGTGTATTTATTTTTCGTCTAAATTTATAACATAATCGACGGAATTTGGAATATTTAATGACTATTTGATACATTGATTGTTTTAAATGCATCAAATAGTCGAAATACAAAAAACTATTTTTTGTTGACCGTTGAGCGTAAAGAAAATTTCTTTACAAAATAAACATTTATTCTAATAAAAATACTAGTGAAACGCAACGGTAATTTCTAAGTAAATAAGTTAATAAACCACTTTAAAATTAAAAATCATTCTCAAAAATAAACTTTGATTCTGGTAAAAAATAAAAGTAACACGTTCAGTAATTGTAAATAAATAAACAAATAATTAAGTTCAATTTAATTCAACAAAAACACCTAAAAGTCTACAAGAGATGTGCAAACAGGCCTCCACTTTGAGCGAGACAATAACCCAGTATATTGTAAGATACGGTTCGCGTATTTGCCAAAACTTCAGGGGTTATATCCCTATTAGCCCTTTTCATCATGTCCTCACAAAACACCAAACGTATTTCCTGGTCTTCCGGAAAAATTTCTTGAGTTTTCGCAATTTATTCCGCTTTAAAATATTTCTGTTCGAGCATTCATATCAAGTTCTTCGCTAATTGTGGTACTATTGCAAGGAAAATTAATTTCTGCTAAACTACAAACGTCAGTCTCCCGATTTGCTCGTTCTTTGGTAATTTGAGGAACCGGTTGCTCCTCATTATTATCAGTGCATTTTTTACAAAATTTTAGGCAACCGGTTGCCTCAAATTTTTTAATAATTTCCGAAATTCTAGATTTTGAAGGAACAGGACGATTTCCGCACGTAAATGCAAATCTGCCGATTATCTCATCCATACCTTTACCAAAATAGTACCACTTAATAATCTGCACTTTTTGTTCCGTGGAATAAACTACCATTTTAAATAAAAATTTGGCGCGAAACACGGAAATACCAATACTCAGTACTCACGCTTCAACGGCCTAAATAAAAGCAAATAACTTGGAATCCTCTTGTTGTGCTAGGGCGTGGCGTATGCTGCCGCCTGCTCTCCATTCTGATTTTATTAATAATATAGGATTTTCTTTATCTTACTTAAGAAACGTCCAGATTCCGGTTTGGATTTTCCATACCTGTATATTACTTTTGTTGACCGTGTTATTTTTTATACAATTTTATTTCTTTAAATGGGTTGCGATCAATAGCTGTACAGGAAATTAAGTGAAATTAAAGCATTTTTGTCTTCCACTAACGTTTCGATTTATTTTATTTAAACGATCTCCATAACTAAAAAACGAAAACATGATTTTTTTAATTGAAAATTCTAGAAATTAAATATAATTTGCTTACCTTAAAGGATATTGATTTGAAAACAACTTATTTAATTAAAACTAATATTTGTTACATTTTTCTTAGGTGTAGTATTTATATAAGTTTCTGCTTCTATTTCTCTAGGCAAACTAAAGTTAAAGTTTAATAAGGGTATTTTTTTTTAAATAAAAAAGAGTTTTGCATCTCAGATCCAATATAAATATACTCCATAAAGAGGGTGTATCTCTGAAGCTGAACTTTTAATCGATTAATATCCTCGAAAAAGGATATTCGCCAGTGGTCAATTTTATTTGCGAAAGTAAAAAATATTTTTTAAGCCTTTAGGGCACTTCAGATAAACTAACATGAACTACTTTTTAAAGCGAATTGAAAGGGTGAGGCATGAAGTAATTTATTTTAATATTTGAGATTAGAATTTCAATTTTTATTTCCAGATCTGTTATTTAGATTGAAAATTTTTTTGTCTTCAGTTATTTATTTCAATGGCACTTGATCGCAAAAAAAGTTTGGCCGTGATTTATTAACGGGAACCCACGCTTAGCGCGAAAACACAGTGGTGAGAGAATTTAATTTTTTATTTCCGTCTTTCTTTTTTTCAATTATTTACTTCAATGATACTCACCCTTAACCTAAACTAGGGGTAAGATTAGACTTTTATTTTTTATATACAACTCTGTAGATTAGATTGAACGTTTTTTTTTCTTCAATTATTTATTTCGATGATACTTGACCCCCAAAAAGTTTGACCTTGATTTACTAACAGGAGTCCATCCTTAGCGCAAAATAGGGGTGAGATTAGAATTTTATTTTTTATTTTCGATCTTGCAGGTTAGATGGAACGTTTTTTTTCTTCAATTATTTATTTCTATGACACTTGAATGCAAAAAAAGTATGGCCGCAATTTACCTATAGGAACCCACGCTTCACGCAAAAAATAGGGGTGAGATTAGAATTTTACTTTTTATTTCCGACCCTGTGAGTTTGACTGACAGTTTTTTTTCTTAAATTATTTATTTTGATGATATTTGATTTCGGAAAAAGTTTTGCCGTGATTTACTAACAGAAACCCATACTTAGCCCCAACAAATAGGGATGCGATTGGAATTTTATTTTTTATTTCAAACCCTATAGGTTTGATAGGCAGTTTTTTCTCTTAAATTATTTATTTCGATGACACTGGACCGCTAAAAGAGTTTGGCTGCGATTTATCAAGAGGAACACAACCTTAGCACCAAAAAATCGCTGGATCACTAATGGATCTTTCCTTAAAAGGGGTAAAGTCTTGCTACTTGATGATTATTTAGTCTATAACAACTGAACACATTTTTTCATCACCACCAGGCCTAAAGTGGCCGTTTTTGACTCCCTGCGCTAACAAAAAGGCCACTTTATGTCTGGATTATGATGAAAAATCGTAGAACAAATAAATAATCCCTAAGATCGCATGTTTATCGCGATCTAACGGTGCGAATAAATATGGTGAGCCGAGTACGTGACGCACCCGTGACGAGCTTACAGCGCGACAGGTTTCAAAGGAGATAATAAATACATTTGGTATACAAGAAGTCATTTTTTATATTATTTTGTTTGGAAGTAGCGCAACCGAGACTTTTTTGGTGAGAAGGAATTTTTCATTTAGTGGGACAGGTTTATGACACGATTTTTCGAAAAAAATTACTTTGCATCGAGACTGCCGACACATTTTTTTTTAAATTTTTTTGTTAATTGATTACAAGTTATCGATAAGTGAATATGGAGTAGTCCGAGGAAAATATGTTGAGTTTAGAGGAGACCTGCAAACAATTCCAAAATTTGTGAGTTAAGGACAAAAATTTTAGAAAAGAAAAGAAGTGGATGTGTGGAATGAAACTCCGTCAGAAAATTTGCAGAGACCAGCAAGAAGAAGATTTATATTGTCTGTCAAATGTCTGCTCTTTTTCTTAAGGATAATTTAGGATTTTGTTGTACTGAGTCAAGAACTACCAAGGTGGCTTCTTAATATATTTCACATCCCCAGTAGCATCAAATTTTTGAATTAGTTTTCACACGGCTTGTCGAGTTACGTAGAGATTTAGGCACTTTTCCTTGAATATTTCAATAACATATCGATAAGATATATTTCCAATTCCATAATATTTCATCAGGTAAATCCGTTGTTTTAAGGCTAGCATGGTCAATTTGTTATTTAGTAACTATTTTTTGGAAAACACAAATAATATCTTTAACATTGATATTAACAGAAAAGTATCTATTGTCGAACCAATTTATCTATTTAATCAAAAATATGAATGCCTTGCCTCAAAAATTTTATTTTTTGGTCAAAATTATTATTTTTTATTAATCTGTGTATTTAGGCTATTTCGAAATAACTTAGTTAAATGAAATTTGTAAAAAATTACAAATAGGAATATTTTATGTAAGATTTGCACAACATTATGAGTATTTTGGACACAGTGTATAGGTTTCATGACCGTGATCAGCATTTTTGAAATCCGAAAGCAAACAAAATTTTTGAACAAGGATGACTTTTCATCGAAAAATCAAAAATATTGAAGTTTACTAGAGTGCGGTACCTCATCCATGGTCACACTCTATACTTGGATTAAGGTTCATTGCGTGCACGTCATCATATTAATGACTCTGTTCAAGACAACGTGCTCACATTTCTACTAACTCTAATTAAGATAAGGCAGAAGCTTCAAAAACAAAGAACGTATATCTAAACGGAAATAAAAATATGTCCCGTGATAAAAGCATATATCAGACAAAGAAAACTAATGTCCACCGTTTAATGCATCGGCATTCCAGACTATTGGCGTCGTCATTTTGTGTTTTTGACTTTATTTTATGTTCCCAAAATTATCATAAATTTGTTTTGTTTCACTTCCATCCCCCTAACCAAAAACAAAAATAAATTAAATTGTCTTTTAAATTATGAATATATAATACCAAAAGATTTTGTTGAAGAATTACCCAATTTTACGAAAGAGAAAGAGAAAGCCCATAGGCACTAGAAAATGTTTAAATAAAAAACTTTTTGCCTAGGACACTTTAAAAAAATATTAATTTTTTAATATTTTTAAAAATAAATTCACGAGCCTTTAAAGAAGATTTTGTATTAATAATGTATCATAGACATTTATTTACCATATATTTATAATTAATGCAATATTCTTATATATGTATAAGATTTGTGACATAATCACCAGGTGGACATCAAATCAACATGCTATTATCTACTTTACCTTGGCTTTATGTTTTTTTTCACTTTACTTAAGAACTTTAGATGATCGTTATCAAATACTCTAAACTTATTATTATGTGTTAAAAAGGGTAATAATATAGATGAGACAACCTTTAACACAATAATTTGAAGAAACATTACTTCGCTTGATATTAATAAAATATAAATTATATAGATAATGACTAATATTAAACACAAAACCATAAATATTTTGTGTAACCTTAGATTCTCAATTTTTGAAGATTTATGAGTAACTAGGTACTGAGAAAACTTTCCTGCATTTCATTATGGGTTTACCCAGACACTTTTTATTATACAGTAAGTTCAGTTATTTTGTCTATGTATTTAATTTCCTTTTATAACTTTTACCTAATTGATTATTTTTTCTGCTAGAGTAATTTTTTTTTACTGGCAAGTAAAATATCAATAAATGTTTTTGTAACCATCAAAGTATATTAAGTATTCTCGTTTGGCACATTTAAGATTAGTCTTAAGTGATCTTTGATAAAAAATGTTCAAAAATTTATTCTCATGATTACTAAGTACTGTCTAGAATAAAATATATGAAACGATAAATATTTAACAATAAGATCTCGAGTTAGGGGCGTGCGAAGAACAGCAGGGCTTCTGGAATAACCGCTCTACTATCGACGGTATATTTATTATCAGACAGCTGGTTGAAAAATCTATCGAAAACGATAAACCGCTGTTCATTTGTTTTGTGGACTTTACACAAGCGTTCGACCGAGTTAAACTGGAACACATAACAGAATTACTGCGAAAAAAACAAGTAGACGAAGTAATCATACGCACAATATACGAACTGAATTCCAAAAACACCATGGTAATTAAAACAAATAACACTCTAACAGAGGAAATCCCTCTATCCATAGGAATAAGACAGGGCGATAGCCTAAGTCCAACACTTTTCAATGTAATCATGGACGAAATCATTGATGAGGTAAAAAGCACAAATATTGGGTACCCAATGGGAAACAACACCGTTCAGATTATATGCTTTGCAGACGATGTTGTCTTGACAGCAGATAGCGAGGACAACTTCCAAAGAATGCTTTTCCATCTCAATCGAACAGCCAAACAGTATAATATGAAGATATCTGTGAAGAAAACCAAAGCAATGGTAATAGCAAAAGAACCGGTAAGATGCAAACTAATGGTTGATGACAAACATATCGAACAGGTTGGGAAGTTTAAATACCTAGGAGCACATATAACAAGTAACAGGGCAGTAACAGAAGAAGTACGCACACAGGCCAACAAAGCGGCCATGATATCAGGCCAACTAAGAAACATAATCTGGAACAATAAACATATGACGGTTGAGAGCAAAGCAAGAATTTACAAAGTCTGTGTAAGACCGATACTGACCTACGGCGCAGAAACAAGAAATGAAACCACAAAGACAAAACAAATTATGAGAACCACAGAAATGAAAACGCTGAGAATGATCACGGGAACAAGTTTAAGAGATAGAATAAGAAACGCAAAAATTCGCGAGTACAGCGGAGTGGGGGATGTTGTGAAGTGGGTTCGAAACCGTCATAGGCAGTGGAGAGATCACGTGGAACGAATGGACGATGACAGACTAGCAAAAACCGTGATGAGAGAGAAACCAAACACCAAACGGCCGCCTGGACGGCCCCCCAAAAGATGGAGAGACAGCTGGATTTCGACCTCAAACGAGGATCGATGAGGCATTGTATAGATAACAGAACTTGGTTCTACCTAGAAGAAGAAGAAGAAGAAGAAGAAGATCTCGAGTATATTGCAGCACACCTTTGCTTAAGTAGTTATAAGATTAAAATAATCTTCAATAAGTTATTTTTAGCATATCCATGAATTTTTGCAATAATTGCATTTTAGTTTTTTAAAGCGATGTGGTTGCAATATCCTCCCAAATAAGTCAACACGGGCATATCTGGTTTTAGGTTATCCATTAATGTTTTTCAATATACGTATTTTTTGGTATTTTTTCAATCTCATTATAATGGTCTTCGGTATTGTCCTGTTTGTTACATTCAGATGATAACAGATATGTTTGTCAAAATTTTGTAATAGCTCAATCACGAAAGGATTAAAAATTTGCAATATCAGTATCACATTTTGTCTTGCACGCTAGATGGGTAAATATTTTGGACAACTGGGAAATTTACTTGGTAAGCTGTGCGCGTTTAATTTTGGTGTATATAATTTTAAAGAAACAGTATCGCCCGTTTTGGAGTCTTGTTAGGATATCGTAAAATGGCACTGTAAATTACGTTACTTTAATTAATCTAAGGAAAATAAGCTCTTTATAGCATAATTTACAACTAAAATTATCCCAAAATATTAGTCAGAGTATACTATAACATAAAAAATTGGGCGAATTTTACCCCATTTGACGATAGTAAAATATAGGTATCAGCGTCTATATTTTTAAAAATAAGTCATTATTATTATATTATATTATTATTTCCCATTTTTCTGGCCATTTATTTAAACTATATTCTCGTAAATTATTTAAACTATATACATTATTCTTTTCTTACTCTATTTTTTATTTATTCTTCTGAAAATTAATGAAATTTCGGCTGCATATTATGCCCTGTCATTTAAAAGTGAAAATCACAACTTCGGTTATTTTTCTGATATTTCGCTAAATAGAACGAGTTTCGATATTTCTACGATGGATATATAATTAGGCACTATACTCCATAAAGTTGTCCTAATTTAACCATCCTTGAATCTCTGACTCATTCCAAAAATTTTAAACGATCTCAAACATATACATGCAAGTTATGGTTATTTATAATTTTTATTTATTTTCCTAACCTGGTAGTCCATCAAATCCTGGTGTACCTGGGGCACCTGGTATTCCGGTATCACCAAAAACTCCTTGAGCACCTGGTGGACCTGGTTCTCCGATTTCCCCTTTAAATGCAAATCCTCCAGGCAATCCGGGAAGACCATCATCTCCTTTTTGTCCTGCGATACCTGGTCGACCATAGGTTGACGCGCCTTTATCACCTTGAATACCTTTTACTCCTGGTAATCCAGTTCTCCCATCAAATCCTGGTGGACCCTGAAAGCCTGCATCTCCTATTTCTCCTCTCGGACCGCTAAATGTATTTTGACCCTTTTCTCCATCTCGGCCAGGTATTCCCGAATCTCCTCTTAAGCCAGGTTTTCCAGGTTCACCCTTTAAATTTTGTATAAATTAACTTTAATGTAAAAAATTAAGAATACTTATTTTTTAAAAATTAATAAGTTTGTTTCAGAGGACTTCTTACCGGTAATCCTATTGGTCCATCTGGACCCCAATCACCTCTTGTTCCTTTACTTCCAGTAGGTCCAAATAATCCTTTTGGTCCAATTGGTCCTGGTAGCCCAGGATAACCCATATCTCCTCGATCCCCCGGTTCGCCTATCAGTCCAGGAAAACCTTCAACTCCTGGATAGCCAGGCACACCTGGAGCGCCCTCCTCACCTAATAAATAATTAATGTTTTAAGCTAGAAAGTAGTTAAATGAAAAAGTATTAAATTATTCAAATTACCTTTTGGTTTTAGGCACATTATATATTTATTATAAAATTGTTCGCTGTGTTTTTAGGCACACTATATTAGAGTTTTCGAAGATTTTTAAAGTGAAAAAAATTATAGGTAATTTTTTGAAATTTTTCTAGCCAAATACCTTTAAATTTTTTTTTTTTTGACTCACTGTTTAAACTTACCTACAAGTCCAATTCTACCAGTCTGTCCAATGTCGCCCTTTGCACCTGATAAACCCGGATATCCATCATCACCGTCGTCTCCTCTTGCTCCAAAATCGCCAAATTGTCCAGGCGTCCCTGGATTTCCAGGTCTCCCTGAAAGACCTGGCGGTCCTGGTATGGTAGCACCCCTTTGTCCTTTGATTCCCGGACTTCCCGGTAAACCTGAATATCCAGGTGCGCCTTTGGGACCTATTAAATATATGCGTTTATTGATATTTATTGTTTAAAATAATAATCTATGTTGAAATACCTCTTCCTCCTTTTAGCCCTGGTGAGCCAGGGAACCCAGAAAAGCCTTCTGGACCGTCATTTCCAGGTTCTCCTTTATTACCATCAGGTCCCTGCTTTCCCACTTCTCCAAATAATATTCTTGGACCAGGTTCTCCTCTATCTCCCTTTTCGCCAGGGAATCCTGGAATTCCATCCGTACCGGGTGTACCAGGAAAGCCGGGAAGTCCTCTGGGACCTTCGTCCCCAATTATTCCTGGATAGCCTTTAAGCCCGTCTGGTCCAGGTAAAGATATTCCTGGGATTCCTTGGTCTCCGGGCAAACCCTGCCATCCAGCATCTCCGGGAAGTCCTTTAGGTCCTTTTAAGCCACTATAACCTATACGGAAAAAAAATCAGTTCACGAAAACAAGGCAAATCATCCTAATTCAGTCTTTTAACAAATTTATTTATACACATATAAGATTATTTTCAAATATTTACCTAGACACTGGCAAAAATATAAAATATGTTTTACCTGGATTTCCAAATGGGCCCTTAGGTCCAATATCTCCGTCACGATTAATAATCATTCCTATGCCTCCAGGTGCACCTGGGAAACCCACTGCACCCCGATCTCCCTTAGGACCCCTAAGAAGAAAATGTTAATAACTTTAAGGCGTTAATGAGCATAAAAGGGGCTCGTGGTTTTAGGGCTAGCTGGAGTGTGAGATGATATAAAATTTATTTAAAAAGTAAGGTAGCTAGCTAAAGCTTAACTCTCAAGCTTCATTATATTTATCTGAAAAATCTACTCACTTAAAGCCTTTTAGTCCTGAGTCACCTCGAAGAAATTGTTTGAGATATTCATGCCTTTCACCCTTTTGGCCTAAAGTGCCTGGTAATCCAGGAATTCCATCTTTACCCTGAAGCCCAATAAGTCCATCATCACCAATGGGACCCCTAACACCTTGATTGCCATTTTCTCCTAGTGAGCCTTTTGATCCAAGATCCCCAGGAGGTCCTATTGGCCCAGGAGTACCTGATTCACCCATATCCCCTAACAGATATAAACAAAAAAGTTAAAATGTTTAGAATAACATTAACAATTTCAATATTTCATTTATTCTGTAAAAATTGTTTCTTCATTAAATAAATATTAATAATTTTTAAAATACGTTCCGTCTGGAAATAAACGGAACACAAGAAGATTTTATTTATTTTTTATTCAAGGTTTATTGTTCTAATTTCAAATGCCCCCGCGTAATCACAAAAAAATTCGGACGATGCCCTATCAGACGAATGCTTGTGGAATGATTGAATTGGATTTTTGGCCAAAAACTTCCCAACATTGAGTGAATTGTGGCCATTATCGTGGTGCAAAAGCCACATTTTTGCGGTTTTTTTGTGAGGGCCTAATATTTGTTATTAACCGTTTTGTCCTCAGGAAGTAATTCCTGGTGAACCAAACTTTGATAATAACTAAGCACGACTTTGACCAAATAATTGCAGCTTGTTTGCAAACATGTACAGCATCATGGAATTTCGCGTGATTGTTACAATTGTAGCAAATTTCAAAAAGACAACATACACGTAGTTCAAATTATAAAGACCCTTATATTTCCGGACAGAGGGTATGTGTAATCTTCCTTTTGTCAATTAATATGCATTTTCTAGATTTTATTTTTGAATATATAACTACTCACCTTTTTCTGCAAACACGTCAGGACCTATAAATACTACTAAGCCTTTGGACCCTTTGGGTCCTTGAGTACCCGGTAAACCAGGTTGACCTGGAGTACCATCCAAACCTTCTTTTCCATCAGGTCCAGGTTTACCAGGGAAACCCGGAGGACCCCTGCCACCTGTAAGACCTTGATATCCAATGGTACCTGGCCGTCCGTTTCTTCCTGGTTCTCCCCTGTCACCTTTAAACCCTAGGCGCCCTTCGAAAAAAATAAAAAATTTAATATAAAATAGTATATATATATATATATATATATATATATATATATATATATATATATATATATATATATATATATATATATATATAAGGTTATTTTATTGCAATAGTAAAGAAATTTAATCCACAAATGATTTTAACTTTGCTGTCTATGCAGTTTTTCTTTTAAAGTGTAATTAAATAATGAAATTGATATTTCAAATTTCATTTTACTTTATTCATTAAGTAATTTCGTTTCGAGGACTTTGATATTATTACCTGGTCTACATATACCACAATCATCTCCTCTTCTTCCTTTCAAACCAGGTGGACCATCAAGTCCAGGTATTCCGGTATCTCCAGGTAGTCCAGGTCGACCTCTTGATCCAACATTACCCGGTGGTCCTACTTTTAGCTCACCAGCACCTATAAAAGTCCATAAATATATATATATATATATATATATATATATATATATATATATATATATATATATATATATGTATATATGTATATATGTGTGTGTGTGTGTATCTTAATAGCTATCTTGGTGTTATCGATTTATATCATTCAGGGAAAATAGAATAAATCTTAGAGGACAGTAGAAAAGTTAGTACCACGAACTAATCATCAGGGTATGTCAGAATTTTCAAAAGCAAGAGTTTCCTTCCATGCTTAAACTTATTTTATAAAATAATGCCTCAAGATGATTTGTTATTTGGTAAGCTTCAAACAAGACAAATTGACGCTGTTATCGCAAATAAAAATATATTATCATTTGAATCAAAATTAACAGAAATTAGAAATAATATTACCTCAAACGACGGTGAGCCATCTTCATTTACTTTAAAATGACGTAAGCTCGATGATTTCGCGGAGTTTTCTCGAGAAGCAAAAGAAGTTTGTGATATAATTATTTGTAAGCAAAAGAACGATTTAGCTTTATAGGTCACTCGATAGCAGCCAGTCTTTTTTTTTCGGAACAGTATGTCGAATGTAGTACATGTTTTCCTGAACAAAAATTTAAGGATACGATTAAAATTTACTCCCTTACTGACCGTCATATATGAAATTGAAGAATTTAGATCAATTTCGGGACTTCTAGTAGTTTATGACTTTAGCAAAACATCGAGCTAAGTGAGACATTTCGTGAAGTTCTAAGATTTTAAAAAATTTTAATTACTAATCCGATAGCATCGGCTGAAGCAGAACGGTGCTTTTCGACCCTCAAACATTCTAAAGAAAGGGATCTTATCGGAAGCATACCTGATTTCAATCAGCGGGGTATTAATAAGTTTGCTAGTGCCAAAGATCGGAGCATTGATTTTCTTTATAAATAATTCACACAGTAAGTTATACGTGCATTTTGTTTTGACTGCTATATTTTTAAAATTTACTACCTTCTTTATGTTTAGTTATTTAAAATACACTGCGTTATTTCATACTAACTTAATTTTTAAAGACTTTTATTTTTCTATCCATCGATGCCTATGGCAGATTTTATACATAACTGTGTTTTTAAGGTACCATTGGAATTGCAACCCCTACTTTTTTAATGCACCAGCCGCCACTGATACATACCCATACCCATACGTAAAAGTTTTGGTTATTTTTGGTATCTATCTAAACCGCTGAAAAACATTTCATTATATATTTAATTTGGATACAAGAAGAAGTTACCGAGATATTATAGGAGCACTGTGAATCATTACTGAAAAACTTTTGACATCTACCTAAACACATTTGTGATTTCGTGGCAGTTATATTGCATATTGCTCAACTAAAATGTCCAAATTACAAAATTATACTTTTATTGTAAAAACACTGAACACGTTGATAAGCTAAGCTTGTAAGGTATTTCAGAATATTTCGAAACATTACAGGGCACTTCATGATATTTCGACGCATCTGAGTAAATGGCGAGATATTTCAAGGAATTCTTGAATAATTTTTTTCTTATTCTACAGAATATTTCTAGTTATTCATCCTTTCTCTAAACCTTAATGCAAAATAAAGAACTTGGGTTAAATTGAGATATAGGTAACTATTATTACCTGGATATCCTTTTAGTCCCCTGTCACCAGGATCGCCCCTACTTCCTGGTGGTCCATCAAATCCTTGGACTCCTGGGATACCAGGAAATCCTTGAGGTCCAACAACCGTTTCTCCTTTAAGTCCTTTTTCCCCTGTTAAACCCATTGGTCCGGGAACACCGGGCGGACCTGATAGGCCAGGCACACCAGGCATACCATCAGTTCCTCTTTCTCCTTTAATGCTTATACCTATAATGGTAAATTAGTCAGTTTTTTCGAATTAAAAATTTTTGGTCTGTGCGATAAATATTTTTAGAAATAATAATTTTTATTGTTTGGTTTTTTAATTTCGGAGCAAATTTTTACCTCTAATGCCAATTAAACCCATTTGTCCTGGTGGACCAGGAAGTCCAGGGGGTCCAATAGGTCCAGATATTCCAGGTCTTCCTGGCACTCCAGCTAATCCAGGAAGACCCTGATAACCTGGTGGTCCTTGCCTTCCAACAACTCCTGCCATTCCTTTCTCATCCAGAAAAGGGTTGTAGACACCAGGTGGTCCTTCCGGTCCCTGTTCTCCTGTAATGCCTGGTTGACCTTCTTCACCCTGTGCTCCTAAATAGCACATAGTTAAAGAAAATAATCAGTATTTATGTGACAAAAAAATAAATTAAAATATACTTGCTATAACTCAAATTATAGCTTGCTAAATCCCTTTAAAAAAAAAATATTAGTAATAAGTATATCTTTTCTAGTAAATATAAAATAGTTTCATACTCCGTTTTTTAAAACTCAAATCTCTACATATTTTTTATTAATCATACTTCAAAAAGTTTAAAAGCGGGTTAAAAGAACAAAAGCTACGTATTTTCTTCTTTACCTTTTCGTCCATCGTCACCTGGTGTTCCTTCAAAACCTGGAGCACCTTTGTATCCTTTCTCTCCTGGTTGGCCTGTAGGTCCGATTTTACCTTGCTTTCCTGGTGGTCCATCTTCACCTACTTCACCTTTAAAACCTCTTGCTCCTTTTATTCCAGGGAGACCCTAATTTAAGAGATGAATATTTTATTCATATTTTATTAATTCATTATTTCAAATTGTATTTTTAAAAGTAATCGCAAATGCTTAAAAGATAAAACATTAGGCTTATTTGCTTCTTTAAAACTATATTTTATATATTTTAGTTTATTAGCATATCGTTAATTTTTAGATTATAACAAAAAATATATGTAGATTAAAAATGTAGTCCTACCGACGGTCCTTTATCTCCCCTATATCCCTTCCAACCAGTCTGTCCTTTTTCTCCTTTTATGCCCTTATCACCGACTTTTCCTTTTTCTAAAACAACATCTGGTATACCAGGTTCCCAACGACCAGGTGGACTTTCTCCTGTTCCTCCTTTATGACCTGGTTCTCCTTGTTCCCCCTTATCTCCCGGAAGCCCTATACGACTATCTCCGGCATCACCACGAACTCCTGGTACTCCTTGTTCACCAACTAGACCCTATTGGTTGAGATATAAGCAAATTTTTAAATTCATATTTATATAAACATACATAAACAGAAAAATGGAGGATCAGTTTAATGAAACTCAATAAATCTTGGGTTCGAATTCTATTGTGTTATAATTTTTTTACCATGATTCCAGGAGGTCCTCTATATCCGGGTGGTCCTTGAGGTCCTGGAAGACCGGACAATCCAGGAAGTCCATCGTATCCCGAATCACCTCGTTCTCCTTTTGTTCCAACGGAATTGCCACCACCGTCACCAGGTTCACCTCGCAAACCTTGTTGTCCTAGGGGACCAATGAGACCACGAACTCCAGGATATCCTCGAGTACCTTAAAATTTATTAAAAAATTATTTGTAGTAAAGAAACAATCATTAAAACAATCGTATAAGTTTCATTCAATTTTTGCTGATTTTTTTTTAATAATTGCTCAAACAATATTGGATTTTTAGGTTTAAATTCTCTTTTAGCATGAGTTTTAATCACATCAGCCGTTTCACTGATTCTTATATATACGGGTCTTCGGGAAAATGTGGGAAATCTTCCGGATATGAAAAAACACGTGAAAGAAACTTTGGACAACGTTTTTTACATACTTTTAACTATTGACTAAAAATCTACATTCATGTTCCTAATCCTAACCGTTTTCGAAAAAACGTCATTTTATTTACATTGTTAGTCCCTTAACTTCTGTCAGGATGAATATGAAAAAGAGGAATTTTCCCCTGTCACCATAGTTTCAATAAAAATTTAAATTAACTGCTTAGTTAAAAACTTCGTAAGAAGGTACAACATGGGTTCCGCGGGCACGACAAATTTAGGACTACTGTACCCGCCACAATAACTCAGCATTGTATTTGATTACAATGAAACGTGATTCTCCCTAGAAGTTCCTTCCTACTATCGACCGGAGTGAATTACATCAAAGTTTTAAGATGTCCGCACATATAAAAACTCAACGGCGTTAGGTCGGTAGATCGTGGAGGTCAGGCAATAGGTCCTTCTCTGTCTATTCAACCGTTTGGATATATGGGTTTCAAGTGGTATGCTACGGGTGTGAGACATGGACCCTCACAAGGCATAACGAACTTCTGCTTAAATGTTTTGAGCGAAAAATGCTAAGGAGAATATTTGGTCCTGTACAAGACCCAATTACGGGACAATACCGCATAAGAAGTAATGCTGAACTAGAGATGTTGTACCATAGCCCAAATATAATAAAAACAATAAAATCCCAGCGACTGAGATGGGCAGGACACGTCCAGAGATCCCCTAACAACCGACTAATTAACATGGTATGGAATCAAAACCCAACAGGAACTAGACCCCTTGGACGACCAAAATTAAGGTGGAGAGATAATATAGCCAAAGACCTACAAACTATGGGTGTCGACAACTGGAGAGAAGCCATGATGGACAGAGACCAGTGGAAGCAAATCGTTTCTGCAGCAAAAACCCACGTAGGGTTGTAGCGCTACTAGATAGATAGATAGATAGATAAGTGGTAAGTGCTCTACTAAGTCAAAAAAAGGTAAAAATCAAACGGCGTTAAGTCGGGAGATCGAGAAGATCTGGCAGTAGGTAGGTCCTCCTCTACCTATCCAACGGTTGGATAGACGTTATTCAAGTGCTCCTGTACAGCAATGCGCAAATGAGGTGGTGCCCCATCGTACATATAGTACATATTTCGGTGCGTTTCAAGTGGTAAGTGCTCTACTAAGTCGAAAAAAGCGTTCTGGAGGAATTTCAAATAAAATTCTCCATTCAGTCGTGGTGGCAGCATCAAACAATTGCCAATGATTCCTGTCCAGACATTAATTGATTGGAACTGATGTTCATGATGCGAAACAATAGTTACATGAGGATTTTCATCAGCCCATAGATGAGTTGTGTAAATTTATGATATCATTTTTGGTAAACCCTGCTTCATCCGTGAACAGAATAGTGCTAATGAAGTTTACATGATGTCGTTTCTGATCCAATAGCCAGTTTGCAAACTGTATTCTACGGGGAAAATCTCCAGGAATCAGTTCATGCACTTTTTTCAAATTATATGTATATAATAGCTGTTCTTGAAGAACTTCATGTACTATTGTTTTCAAAGTATTAAACTGCGCAGATAATTTTCGAGTGTTCGTTGAAGAAGTGTTATTTAGAGCATTTAAAATATTTTCCTTTAATTGCGGCGTACGCACTGTTCTTCCCCGACCAGCATTAATACTTCTTTTCCCAAAATTTCCTAAAATTAGGAAGAAATTTATTAATATTATCTTATGAAAAGGAATCGCCCACTATTCTCCCTTAGACGATGGTCAACTGGTTGAAATGTTTTCTGATCTGGAAGAGTACGATTAGGATATCTGTCGTGTTATAACCTACTGGCTTCCAAAGCATTGCAAAATGCAAGACCATACATCATATACGTATCTGCATACTCAATAAACGTGTATTCCATTTTTCGAATTATTTTACAATTAATTTCACTACGAAAAAAATCAGTAAATTATTATCCAAGTAGAGAATCAATGTGTCAGCCATGTGAAAGTTGACAAGTTGTAAAATGCAGGATATTCTATTCTTTAGTGCCTAGCAACGTTTACAACAATACATTGTTGTTGGTGCCGATAAAATAAAACGCACATTTTTTGTGAACCTAAGTCGAACTAAAATTTACAGAATTAGACGTTTTTAACTAAAGAGGTACACTCTAATTTTGGATCGAATTTTTTTTACCATAAGGTTGAAGGTTGAACATTTAATAGACACAAATTCATGATGTGAATAAAATGACGTTATTTCGAAAACGGCTAGGATTAGCGACATGAATTAAGAGTACATAATTTTTAGTCAATAGTTAAACGTATGTAAAAAAAACGTTGTCCAAAGTTCTTGTTATATTAGGGTGTAAAAAAGGGGCCATGAGTGTCACAGCTAGTCCGTTCCTGCAGCTGTGAGTAATTCACAACACTTTCTTGGATAGTAATTTGACGGGCCTTACTTGGTATACATTATATTAAAAAAAATTGAAATATACTTGGTGGTTCAATAATTATGTGTAAAAAACTAGAATCCATTGCAGCTATTTGGGAGCCCATATCTCCGAAGAGGAGACCTATACGAAAAAAGTTTATATGAACTTTTAGTATTCCTTTCACGTGATTTTTTCATATCCGGGAGATTTCTGACATTTTCCCGGACACCCTGTACAATAATAAGGAAAAAAAGAAACTTACAACGCAAGGTAGTGAAGACCTTATCATAAGAAAGTTTCCGTGTTGTCTTTATTTAACTCAAAATGTATTAAATTTCTCCTCCACAACTAATGAAAAATATAGTAACAGTGTTTCCAATTAATGGATCATGTATTGTGAAGTCTCGTGAAAAATTTTTAAAATAAAATAAAAAATACACGGTGTAACCATTGAAAAAAGTGATATATTTTAATTTAAAATTTTGAGAATTTGAATCGGTGTGTTAAACACCCTGCAGCTTTTATTGCATATTATTTAGTGGACACACCTAGCCTTGGTCTTCCTTAATTATAAATCTGAATATATTTCTCGCAAAATTAAGAACGGCATTTACGGTTGAACGAATGCTTGAAAATGTGACTTTTTTTCTTAAACACAATTATTTCAAAAACTATAAAAAAGTTTCAAAATTATATAATCGAAAACATGATTCGTATACGTATTCGTAAAACATATTCGTATACGCAAAATTGATATTACTTCATTTGTTTAGTTAGTTTTAGTTATGTTATAATTAAAAAAAAAATAGTTTTTACTAGTAAAAAAGACATCTAATAAAAAACACAATAAATGAAAAAAAACATTCTTTTATTATACCGTAGGTAGAGATTATTAGTTCTTCAATTCTACCCAATGTTTACCCAAATGTAGGATATATATATATATATATATATATATATATATATATATATATATATATATATATATATATATGGGGCGTATTCGTTGGCCAATTAGGTTACGAGTTTAGCTGCGTGTCATCGGCCCTCTTGCCAGTGATGGGGGTGGTGTCGCCAAGTTTTGATCCGTTTCTTTGCCACCTACTACTAGTCAATGTTTCATTAGCAGGTTTTTCCAAATATTAGGCAACCGCTGACTATCATCTCTGCTATCTAAGTTGTTGGGTCGCTTTGCAATTTCGATGGCTTCCTTTATAACTCTTGTAGACAGGTTTCCACATTTCCTGAGAAGTTGGTCTTATATCCTGTGTTTAACAAATGTTGGACCAGTACAGAACAAATTTTTTTTTGCTTGACAGCGTTCATATGTTCGTCTCTTTTAGCGCTCATTTTACGATTGGTTTGACCTACGTAAGATGAGCTGCATTCTTCGCATGGAATTTCGTATACTCCCTGGTTTTCTAGAGGGATATTTGCTTTAGGTATTGGCATATCTTTTACTTTACGGTCTGTGGTGAAAATAGTTTCAATGTTGTGTCTCTTGAGAATTCTTGCGATTTTGTCTGTGGTACCACTGACATAAGGAACAAAAGCTTTCGCAACTTTTCGAGGTCAAGCGTTTGTTTTTTAAAGCCCTGTCTATATGTTCATGTTTGTTACCATTTTTTGTTAGGGCGTCTTGCAGTAAGTTCATTTCTTTGTGGTAATTTTCTTGATCTGTAAGGGACTGAAATCAAAACGCAAGTGATTTCACTACGGAAAATAATTGGGCGGGGTCGACTTGTAAAGCTTGGGTATTTGTTGTAATTCATTTACACAAGAAGAAATCACTAAACTGGTTTACACTACTAACATTTATGTACGCACTATAGATTAACTACTAATTCATTTAAATCACTCGACGTTCTTAAGCTCATCGTAAGAATATTCAGTTCGACTTTACTATTCCTTATATGTGACTGTGGCGTTTTTATATCGGCAGACATTATTCTCGTTCTTTCGTGCGTATTCGGGAAAAGTCTTGGATCGCTGAAATAGAAGTTACCAGCTCATTCGAGAATGTACTCGCATCGCCAGCTGTATAGCGATTTGTCGCGTTACCGATTATTGCCTGCTGCGATATTCCGCTTTATAAAGCTTGCGAACCCCTGGGGGTTTGCCAACTTCCGCTTGGGATGCTATTTAAATGTTTTATTTAAGTAAAAAATTCTTAATAGAATACTATTTTGCGTCGATCCCTTTCAAATCAATACCAAAACATTCATTTTTTGTCGACACCTTTGGGATAGCTTGGAAAAGGTAAATATACGTTTATATTGGCTCCCTAGTTAGAAATAGTTGATGTTCGCTTTTGGACTAAGCTTAACTCGTTTCCTAGACAGCTTGTATGTTTTTGTAATTTCGGTGGTGTTGGTTAAGGTAGTTCATTGGATGTAATCGTAGCCAAAGTATGCTCTTTCGTATAACACGTCCCCTATTTCTCCCCTGAATTTTTAACGCTGACTATGCACTTTCACAGAACGAATCATGTGTAAGAATGATTCGGTAACACTGTTTGAATTATAATTATTAATGTTTCTATTTACCGTCTACACCAGGTCTGCCATCGGTTCCATTACATCCATCTAGTCCAGATGCACCTTGATATCCTATATCCCCAGGTTGACCCTAAAAAATTAAGGTTTTAAAAATGAAAGTCATTGTAGATATGAATAAGAAAGAATCCTGCAAAAATCGATTCAAAAATGTTTTTTTTAAATATTCAAATATATAGTATTTTAAAGAATTTTATTTAAAAAATAGAACAAAAAGACAAATACAGGAAATGTTTTGAGTTGTTACTATAGTTTATTAATAGTTTTGATTGAATTGTGAATAGGAAGTTCTATCGATATTGTCAAAGAACTTTTTTTGTAGATTTTAGCAGAATGGTCAAGTTTCTTGTAGACTCGATAAAAAATTCCTATTTTAATGAAATCTATCACTGGAGAACATTTCACGCCTTGTATAAAAGATAATTACTGAATTCAAGATTTGTCCTCCAAAGTCCGCCAAAGTATGGCGTTTGAGTTATTTGTAATCTCTACGGAAGTTAATAAAAATGTATATTTTTATTTATCTTACAAAAACCTGAACTTTTAGATGTTTAATTTATTAATACTTTTAATTATTTTTTCGACAATTAGAAATTTTAATAACATCAGTTGTTTTAAATACAAGAGAGACTATAGTAAAATAATATAATGGTTTCAAATATCTCAAAGATTACCATTTAATTAAAAAAAAAACTAATAATCCTATGGTAGGTAAATACTAAGAGTGTTTTTTTTTTATTTTAAACTGTTTGTAATTGTATAATAATTATGTATTTACTGAATGGGTCAAGTTTATATCTGTCGGTTTCTATTTCCTAATTGTTAAATAAAAACGACATAACTTACCGGCCTTCCCGACATTCCTTGTGGCCCCCTGTCACCGGCATCACCCTAAAAGACAAAGTATATGAAACTAACACAGTATTTTGAAAAGGTTTTTTATTCAAATTGTTTCTATATTTGCTAAAATTCGATACAAGATCAACTAAAGCCGATATTTAAATTTTTTTCTGATAAAACTTTTCTACACATATCCAATAATAAATGGTTCAGTGTATCAATCCTAACTCTTTACCTATCGGTGCTTTGACATTAACTAGATAAAAATGGAATTAATTTTCAACTTTCTGAATCTATAACTGGCACAGTTTTTAAAAATATGTCAAACTAAAATCTTTTTTGCATAATTCAATTGAATAATCTTAACAAAAAAAGAAGACTTTAGTAATATTTTTTGTTTGTTTGTAACAATTTACTAGATTAATTTACTAATCGAAACCACTTACTCTTGGTCCTTTATCACCAAGTAAACCATAATTTCCATCTGAGCCTTTTTCTCCTTTAGTTCCAGGAGTTCCGGTGTACCCTGTATCTCCTGGAGGTCCTCTTAGTCCAGGTATTCCAGGAATACCCTCTGCACCAGGTCGACCCTTTATTCCGTCACAGTTGCATTTTACTGGATTGGTACATCCTGAGCACCTCCCCTATAAAGATTAGTTTCTTGATTATTACAAATACGGTTCAATTTATATTAAGAGCAACGAAACAAGGTTTAAAACTTCATTTTCAGAATTTTTACTATCTTGACAAAAAAAAACTATATACTTTGACTCCGCGCACAATATATATATATATATATATATATATATATATATATATATATATATATATATATATATATATATATATATATATATATATATATTGCTTAAAAAGAGTCGTGCAAAATTAAAAATATGAAAATGTAAAAAAAGTTATTTCTATGCGTCGGTTGTGTAAATCGATAAGTAGTACACGTAACAAAATACTATACAAGTAAGCCTACTGATGCGCACAGGTGCATGTTCTTCATTTCGAAACTGAACATCTGTCTTGGGCAAATCACTATCTCTAGCTATTGCAAATTTATTCATGACCTATGTTGAAACCAGAGCTGCTGAAAAATCCTACCTCAAACCCAAAGTCTCTATCGCTATATGGATAATGTAGTTGTGATATAGCTCCATGGCAAACAGCAGCTCAACTGCTTCTATGATATTCTTAATTCTATCAACCTAAAGTTAAAGTTCCTAGACACCTGAAACATACCGTATATCGAAAACCAACACACACGGACAGATACCTCAATACTAATTCTTACCAAAACCCCCTACAAATACATGGTAAGACCCTTCAAATTACTATCTATCTATATATATATATATATATATATATATATATATATATATATATATATATATATATATATATATAATTTGAAGGCCTGTTATACATCATATTCAAAAAAATTGAAATATACTTGGTGGTTCAATAATTATGTGTAAAAAAAACTTGACTCCATTGCAGCTCTTTGGGAGCCCATATCTCTGAAGAGAAGGCCTATATGAAAAAAGTTTATATGAACTTGTAGTATTCCTTTCATGTGTTTTTTCATATCCGGGAGATTTCCCAGATTTTCCCGGGCTCCCTGTATAAGACCGTATGCAGCACCTGCAGAGAAATATAAATAGGCTAGCCCAACAGAAGAATATTGACAAGGCTAGAAGAACATAACCTCAGCATAAGAAATAGACAGACATCAGCCCTTTTCCGTCATCAGTTCGAGATAGAATACAAAATTGATTTTGACAACTGCCAGTAAATCGCTAACATAGAACACTATAAGGCAGGATTGATTTGGGAGTCCATTGAAATTGAAAAGAACTGTCACTGTGAATAGGAGATATAATGCACTTAATCTTCCTTTCAAGTTGCTATACCTTTATTCCATGAGGTGGGGCAAAAACGATTTTTTATTGAAAATGAATTCTCCTGTATGACATACGTATACTTTTGATCCTGTGGCACCCCTAAAAACGTAAAAAACTCGTTTGTGTTCGATTTTTATAATTTTCAGACGTCTTTTAATTGTTTTTGTCCATTCACCAGTCACAAATGGTAACTAAAACAATAAATATGGCTATAGAACCTTATATTTTTTCATACCGAATCCTCTCATATAACATATCTGGAACTTTTGATTCGAAGCCACCCCTAAAAATCGTTCAAAAGCGTTTTTTAGGGGATGCGTCAGATTAAAAGTGTATATTATGGGAGGATTTGTTATAAAAAATGCAGGTTTTTACAGCCATATTTATTGTTTTAGTTATCATTTGTGACTTTTAAATGAACAAAAATCATTAAAAATTCAATCGAAAATCATAAAAATCAACCAAAATTGTGTTTATTGCGTAGGATCAAAAGTATGTTATACGGGACGATTCGACATGAAAAAAATCTATTTTTCAGAAAAAAAAACGCATTTGCCCATCCTCATGGAAAAAAGCTACAGCAATTTGGAAATTCAAATATTTTTTTTTAGGTTAGAATCTTTCAGCGAAAAATCCTGAAAAAATTCAAGAGAATGCTCAAGGCCAAATATTTTTCGATCGAGTAGATCTCGAGATAAAAAAATAAAGCCTAAAAAAGTATTTTTAGGGCTAGGATTGGAAGGTGGGGGTATGGGGTGCATTTTAATAGCGTTTAATGTCCCTTGTGGATGTAGAAATATGCCTATATAGCAAGCTTTTCATTTCCCTTCAATGACCTGCCTTAAAAGGGAGTACCCTTTATTACGTTTACAATACCTTGAAAAAAATTTGATTTATTTTTAATTTTTAATAATTCACTTTATAGTATTTAAAAGTATTTTACTTGTAGTGGTAACTAAAAGAAAACGTTTTTTTTTTTCAATATTTATTAGAAATATATAAAACGGGGCCCGTCATAAATTGGGTACACTTGTTTTAGTTACACTTCGTAATTCTATTTTTATGTCATTATAAAAGTTTTATGACCAATCTGCATTACATATTTTTAATTTCAGCAATAAATACAGACATGAAGTGTCTGACCCCGTTACCAAATATGGAAAAGCAAGTGCAATATGTGTCATTTTAGTCTGCATATTCTTACTTATTTAGTCTTGACCTTTAAAAGAATTTTAATGTAATATTCAATCGTGCTTGGATGCTATTCTATGATGCTGAATATGCATCATAATAAGTAAATATATGCAAGCGAAAAAAGTTAATTATGACAAATATACAGAACAGAAAAATATTCTTATTTTTGAGAGATAATTTAAGTAAAAATCGATGAAGTTGCATAAAATTGTTATTAAAAAATATATTTTTATCCATACTAATACAATACAGAGGCCAAGTTTGTTTCGTCGTTTGCTAGAAGTAATTTCCTGAACTATTTAAATTTGCTATGGTGATACTCGTAGTACTCGAAATAATAATAATTAAAGTTTTATCCTTAGTTTCAATAACCCATATTAATTTTGTTATTTTTTACTTATATTACATTTTTTTGTACTGTTAAAGTGTACTAGCTTCATTTTTTTGTTTTATAAAGTTTTGGTGATAATTAACTTTAGAATTTAAGGAACAACATGATTTATCGATCTTTCGGTTAGAATGTTTTATAGGAATATCGTTCACAAATTCCTTAATTAGTCAAATTAGAAATTGTTTGGATTGCCGAATAGAAAGAGAGAGAGAGAGAAAAACCAAGGAGTAACAAAATATTGATAGATTAAATGAAAAAATTTTTTGAGTAAATAAAAGTTGGCAGTTGTCCTAATTAGTTCTTACTTATGGCTAGAAAATTGTCAAGTTACATTATTTAAATAAAGAAGTTAAATATTTTATATGCCTTGTAACTTAAGTAGCCTTTTTGAAGGAGGAAAATGGGACACCACTGGCCTATTTCAATATAGAATATAAAAGTGTTTCGATTATAGTTTTAGAGTTTTGTAATCGAGGTTTATTTGTCTGTTCCAGGAAATTAGGTTGGCAAAATAAAGCGAATTTTAGTAGAATAAACAAAGAAACGCGTAAGTATTAAGTTAGCTTAAATATCCTGGCAGTAAAAAGACCGATTTTATAAAATATGAGTAATCGATATTTTTGGAAAAGCTATAAAATTTGCAAGTAAAAATACTTACACAACCAAGGCAATCGACTATGCTACCAAGCAAACATAAATGTCTGAATTAACAAAAAGGATCAGATCATAAGCGGAGTTTTTTTTCAAATTACATGGAGTAAAAATACTTACACACCAAGGCAATCGACTATGCTACCAAGTAAACATAAATGTCTGAATTAACAAAAAGGATCAGATCATAAGCATCAATATTTTTAAACACATTTTAATATATATCGACAGTTGATTACTCGAAATTCAAAATTTCATCAGCCAACTTGAGAGAGTATGTATGGGGCATGGAACCTGATGCTTTGGGCTCCGGCCAGGGCTAGTTTTTTTAGGTAACAACGTGAATAATAAGTAGCTGGAAATTCCTATATATATATATATATATATATATATATATATATATATATATATATATATATATATATATATATGTATATGTATATATATATATATATATATAATATATATATATATATATATGTATATATATATATATATATATATATATATATATATATATATATATATATATATATATATATATATATATATATATGTTTATGCGGCTTTCACGAATTCCTCCGTGTGAGATGTAATAGCAGTGGAAATATCCACATTATGCCGTTGTAGTGCTGAAATCACATTCAGCAAACATCCAACTATATGCAGCTCTGTATATGAATGAAGTAAAATGCGAACAGTAAATGCAAACTTCCCTCCATCATATCCTTTCTGTGTTAGAGGTTGCACAGTGAGAATAAATTGTTATGGAACGCAATTTATTCTATTCCACCACCATCGAGATGATGGCCTACCGTATATACGCCATCCGGCGGGAGGTCGGCGAAGCCGCGTTTCAGTATTTGCATGCTTCCTTCCGATCTATCCTTTGCACAGCCAGGTGTATGTCGGTACCCTGATGAGTCTAGTAGAGACAAAACATGTACCTCTGCCGTATCACTATGGCGGCGAGGGTAAGTTTTGACTTTTTTCTCGGTATGGTGGTACAGGTAGGCCATCATCTCGATGGTGGTGAAATAGGATAAATTGCGTTCCATAACAATTTATTCTCAGTGTGTAACCTCTAACACAGAAAGGATATGATGGAGGGAAGTTTGCATTTACTATTCGCATTTTACTTTATATATATATATATATATATATATATATATATATATATATATATATATATATATATATATATAATACATCAGTCAAACAAAACAGAAGAATATCTACCAGAGTCCAAGAATGGCATAAAAAATAAGCGAACCACATCAGCTTTATTCCAACATCATCAGGAGACAGGTCACACTATAAATTTCCAGGAAACCAAACAGATCGCACCCATAAAGCTCTATAGTATGCGCATTATCAGAGAAGCTTTCGAAATAGAAAACACTAAAAATCCTAAAAACAGAGATATCTCAAACACATGGAAAACCCTAATCAAAACTCAACCAAAAATAACACACCAGGAAAACAGGCAGCGAGCCGAGACCCAGGAAAGGAAGGAAACCAATCAGGCAGAACCAAAGTATAACATGAGACAAGCGCCAAAATATAAAGAAGCAGACAGTTGAGCAGCCGTCAAGGAAGTCTGAGATATAGTGACTTGAATATCAAGAAGTATGATTTTTTTTTGATTTTTCACTAAATCCCCTATTTTTTCACTTTTTAGAAGAAAAGTAACTTCATATTTCGTATTCACTTACCTTAAAAACATGAAAATATGATTTTAAGGACTAAAACGCCGATGGTTACTACCCGGTTTTTTCAAGGATGAGTTGAGTTGAGATATCGGTCAGTATGGGTGGGTTTCCGATATACGCTAAAACCTAGGGTGTTATTGGGGTTCCTAGTTAATAACAGGTCCAAAAAAGGAAGTTTCTTTTCTTGCTCGATTTCTGGTGTGAATTGGATTCTATGATGGATATTGTTCAGGTATATGAGGAAATCGTCCAGGTGTTTTTTCCATGTGGCCATATTATAAAAATATATATCTCAATGCAGAGTCACATCATCATCCCTCTCAAAAGCAGGCAGTAGTCAACACACTAGTATCAAGATCTCTCCGCCTAACAGAACTCGATACAAAACAAGACGAAGTAAGACACATTTCAACAGCTCTAGAACGGAATGGATTCTCACAATCAGATATAAAGAAAGCCATAAAAAGACAAGAGAATTGTGGTATTTAAAACCAAAGACCAAAATCAAACAAGGAACAAAGGCATAATCCCACACATAAAAGGAGTAACAGACAGAATCGGAAGAATCTTAAGAAAACACAACATACAGCCCATATTTAAACCACAAAAAACAATAGCCAACATCCTGGGAAATCCCAAAGATAGGCCAACCTTGAAAATCATGGCGTTTACAGCATTCCATGTGCAGATTACCATCAAACCTATATAGGACAAACAAACAGGCGCATATCAGCAAGAATTCAAGAATATAAAAATAACCTCAAAAACAAACAGACAACCTCAGCTCTATTTCAACATCAACAAACAACCGGACATACCATCGATTTCTTAAACGCCAATGAAATAGCACCAGTACAACTGAATAAACGAGACGACGCTATACATAGTCCAACTACATGGAAAACATTAATAAAAAAATCAAGAAACAAAACAACAAAAATCAACCAATACACGAGAGACCAGCATACAAGAACAAAATATATCCCGCTCGGCAGGGGGGAGGAGTCAGCGAAGCCGCTTGTCCAATCAGAAAGCGAGCCAGCTAAACAAAACTGGAACTTCATCAAAGGCCACCATCAGTTCTCAGCGAGTAACGAGACGAATCGCAATTGAAAATGCCAAATGACATTTTCGCGAAACGTCGTGAAAACGATTTTTTGAACGAACGGATTGAAACCCGGAATAACCAAACCATTAATATATATATATATATATATATATATATATATATATATATATATATATATATATATATATATATATATATATATATTATATAAACTTGCATTTCTTTTTACCACTTGAAACCAAGATGGGTCCCATTGGTCAATTGTTCGGTACACTTCTTAATTCCGTCGCTCTTTGACCCGTTTTTTTGAAGTTTAGTATGTTTCTGCTTTCTATAATAGACGCCTGCTCGTGTTCCACTTAAGCCGCTTTTTCAAGTTAGTAGTTTTGCTCGTTCTTGCTTTAATCCATGTTTTCATATTCCAAAATCCTTATTAATCTAAGTATACTTCTGCTTTTTACAAGAGTTATAAATTAACAGTCGATTTAACTACTTATTCTTTAATACTCTCGTGCTACAGATCTTTATAAGATTTCTAGGCCTGATTACACAAATCAAAGGTTGAATTTAGAGTTAACTTGCCAGGGAAATATAAGAAATCAAACCTATCGTCAACGAGAGAAATTTGGTACTTACAGTGAATGTTAGAAGTTCGGTGAATTAAAAAAGTTGTTTATAAAAATTGTTAAAAGGGTAAAATTAATTATTAAAAGACAATGTAGTGGCAAAGTGTTATCTTGAAAATCGCTGGGATTAACATTGTTTCTAATCAGGAAATACTCATTAGCATTGACTAAGAAAGAGTGATGTTACTCAATATCAAATCAAAAAAATTACTGTACCTGGGAAACATCATATGCGAAGAACGATACCAGCTACTGCACAAAATAATACTAGGCAGCGTAGCATTGAAAGAAGGTTAAGAAATCTTAGAAAATGGTTTGGACGCATATATATATATATATATATATATATATATATATATATATATATATATACCGAGTGTCAACGAATCTATTAGACAAGTCATAATTTCTAGAGTATTATGTGTATCAAAATGAGAATTGGTACAGGTAAATGGTATGTGAAGAGGAGACTTTTCGCATATTTTCCACTTTCCGACCACTTCCGGTTTCACTGGAAATGGCCCCGGTTTTGAATTTTTAAATGGAACACCCTGTATATTTTAACATTTTTGGATTTCTGATGCATAATAATTTGCAACTGTTTTTAAAACTTAACGAAAATTAAGAAACTTTTACGTCTGTTCTTAGAGCGTATGTCACTGTCATTATCTACTTAAGTGAGTGCTTTGTTTTCCAAAGAAGACTTGATAAAAACAATTGCAAATTATTATGCATCATGGCTGTCCATGGCGCACCTGTCATAAGTAAATAAATTATCCAGTATTTTGCTTAATAATATTTAATTTCTGTTCTTATGTCTAATCCAATCCCAAATAAATTAGTACCGTTAGATTCGTCAAAGAATGTTTTTTTCAAAAAGTAGTTGTCAAAAAGGTGTCGCCATTTGAAAATTAATAGTTACAAATGAAAACGTAATTTTGTCAACTTGTCTTATTCCTGTCTTTCATACTAGTAACTAAAACTTTGCGATTGTATTTTTTTGACATCACCTAAGGCCCTTAGATTAGTTTGCGTCCGATCATGGCCACCTAGATGCAATTTTAAAAGTGGCTCTAAAAAAATGAAGGAGACGTAAAAAGTTTTTAAAATGTCACATTCTGATCTAGAATTGTCTCTTATTTAAAAATTCAAAACCGGGGCCATTTCCGGTGAAACCGGAAGTGGCCGGAAAGTGGAAAATATGCGAAAACTCTCCCCTTCACATACCATATACCTGTACCAATTCTCATTTTGATACACATAATACTCTAGAAATTATGACTTGTCTAATAGATTCGTTGACACCCGGTATATATATATATATATATATATATATATATATATATATATATATATATATATGTAGTTGTAAATATATTATATATATATATATATATATATATATATATATATATATATATGTAGTTGTAAAAATGCGAATTGCAATGATGTTAGCGGACACGGTATATGAAGAAGATGAAGAAGCAATCCAATGAACAACCTAATTCGAATTGAGAGCTTTTTGGAGTAATTTTTAGACTAAATATCTTCGAAAGAAAATTAAATTTTTATGCAGATTTGCATTCATATCCAATAAAATCAAAGTAATCACAAATTTATAATGTAAACTGGTAAAAGTTAATCAAGGCAAATTTAATTTTAGAATGCAACAGCATTTTACTACACATTCTTAAGCTTGAAAATATCAATCATCAATAAACTTTGCAACCAGATAAATATTTAGCATATGTAAGAGCCATATTTCTGCCAAGTATCAGTCTTTGACCCTATTCAGGAAATTTATTTAGATTACCGATTTGTAATATGTTTATAGGTTAGTTAAGACAAAAATTATAAATTTAAAATGACCTACTAACTTCGAACATAGAAAAATTGCAGCAAGAAATTTGACCGCTATGTATTTTTTTATACAAGTATTCAACTCTGGAACGATGACAAAGTTTTGAATGAAATTTTTTCAATTCTGTTCGGAAAGTTTATGCGGTGGTCCCATATCATTTTGGCCCTAATTAGTTCCGTAAGATCCAAGATAGAGCTTATAATATGGCGGACAAAAAATTAATATTGCCCGATTCTCTCCTAAATGGTATGGAGGAGTTTTCGGGATTGCACATAACGAATTGTATATTTTTCAGATATACCATACGGTTACAAATTATTTAATTTTTAAATTATACAATGATATAAGCTATTACTAATCTAATTTAAATATATTATGAATTGGATGCCGAGGAAAAACTAAATATGCCAGACCATTGCTAATCAAATCATTGTGCAGTTTAATCATGATTTAAGACCCAAACTTATTCGGTTTATTATATCTAATCTTAATTTATAGTTATGGGGGGTTCAAAACAACACCATTTATCGATTAAAGCTCTAATAGTTTTTCTTTGTATATAATTGTTCCATTATAAATAACTTTAAACATCTTATTGCTTTATGCGGTATTAATTCAATGAAATTTTGTTCTGTGAATAAATAAAATTCTCCAATTAGTCAATTTTGGATGTTTAGTAACTGCCTCATTATTTGAAAAAATATACCTATAATTTATATATATATATATATATATATATATATATATATATATATATATATATATATATATATATATATATATATATATATATATATCCGGTATATTTTAATTTTTTTTTAATATGATGTATACCAGGTAAGACCCTTTAAATTACTATCTAAGAAAGTGTTGTGAATTACTCACCGCTGCAGGGACGGACTAGCTGTGACACTCATAATCCCATTTTTTTATTCCCAATATGGGAATAACGTTTTTTACATACCTTTAATAGGTCTCGGGCCCTCATAAATTTTTTTTTTGATTACCTCACCGTTGAGATTTTTGTAAATGTCTTATTTATGTCGAGTCGGACAAATGTTTTATGTGCGAAAAACCTCGGTAGCGGGGCCTTTTTTTTTAGAGCAATGCAAATGCAAACTTATGGATTTCATGCGAGAAAAAAGTAATGACCTCAATGTAGTTTGTTACTTTAACGGGTAGTTTTTTTTATATAAAAAGCGAAAAATAATTTGTCGGATAAATATATATAGTTTGTTTGGTGCGTCCGACAACTCTAACATAGCAAAGTTATGACGTCATATAATTAATTACCTCATAGATAGGGTTTTGAAGAATAGGTTAATAAAAATGTTTAAAATCGAGAAGTACTTTTGTCCGACAAATTTATGGGGGGATGCCTACTGTCCGACTAAAGTTAAGGGTTGCATGCAACCCCTATATTGATTACCTCACGTCCCATTTTGATATTGGACTTTTTGTATTGATGTTGACAACACATTAATTTTCCTGGCCGACAAAAATATGGGGGGATTGTTGTAAAAAAGCTTACTCCAAAATAAATCCCCTCTATCTCCACAAGTTCAAATATTTTATAGTGTGTATTTGTGTGTGGATATTCGTAGAATAGAGATGTGGCCTTGTACTACTTATTAAAAAAACACATCACTGGTTTCGATGCTTCAAATTTGCCACCGACAAAGCGGGAGCTTTTGCAACAAGTAAAAAGGACAATATATATAAGCAGCATTTGGTGCAATGCTCATATGAGAGTACCAACTAATTTAAATCCCGAAGATTTCGGTTGGATTGAAATCGACGATAGGTACGAGTTTTATTGGTTTGATGGACTACAATGCCCCACTTTCAAGGAATTGTTGACCAGTAATTTAGGTAATATATATTTTAAAATATCACTTTTAAAGAAGTACATATTATTACTTCGAATTTCAATTCTTTTTTTTAATTTTATAAGATTTTAATTCAAACTTGTATAAAGAATATAAAATTATATAAATTTAAATAATTAAAGGAAACTGACTCGACAGAAAATTAAAAAGAGACTCAACACTCCAACTGTCGCATTTGTATCGAAAAGTACTATTAATAATTAAAGTTAAATTTTAACTTTTTCAAATTATATTATTGAGTAACAATTTATAGCTGTATCTCAATAATACGAACCTCGATAAATCAAATTGGAAGATAAACAGATTTTTTGAGTTTGCCTAGTTATTACGAGCGCTCGAAGACGCCATACAGTGAGCTTTGAAAATGGTGAATGAGATTTCACCGAAACGTCAGCTGCCTGAGAGGGACTCAGCACATATACGGGATGCCGAAAACCTTCGATTGCATATATATATATATATATATATATATATATATATATATATATATATATATATATATATATATATATATATATATATATACTGTTGTGGTAAGAACATCCCACCGTTGTTCTCCGACAAATTTGGCTTAAGCAGGAGTTCCAAGTTGTAGAAAGCATGGGAAGGATGTCTGGGAAAGGCACCGATGGATCACACTGATGAGTCCACCACCGATGCCGGGACGAAACATTGTAACATTTTGACGGTGGTCGAAATAGTTCGTTAGTTAGTTATATGCGCTTAACATCAGGGGCATATATATCCGTAAAAAGTAGCATATTTCTTTAAGTTAAGAAAGAAATAACTGATTACATTACTTCCTCTGAATTAAAGAAAATTATTAGCTTGTGATTCCTAGCTAATTGTAATGAAAAGTTATCCTCACAATCTTAGTAATACTTCACATTAATATTTTCGTAAACTACGTCAAAATCAGTGCATTTTTTGATTGTTGGAAGTAGTTGTTGTCACCGATCACAGCAGCCTACAAAATAATACTGTGAGCAAAGAAAAACTAGGAATTTTCTTACATATTTTAGAGAATTTCATACCCTATAAATATTTTCGAATAAAAAAAAACCTGTTAGCTTTCCAATTTTCAATATAAAAAACCAAGTTATATCCAATAAAATATAAGCGGAAAACACATTAAATTGTAACAAGGTGTCGTACGAGAGCAGAAAATTTTCTAGAAGAAATCCTCAAAACTTTTAAAATTCGGAATAAAACTCAATTTTATTTTAGATATGTGGTTTCTGAAACAAAATAAAATAATGCCAAAAATTAGTAGATATAGGTACTGTTTGTTTAATTTATAAACAATTATTTAAGGAGTAATTAGATACCTACTTATGTACAATGAAATCTATTTGATGATTTAAAATATTGTTTTCTATTTACATTAAAATTTGTTATTTTATGTAACACTATGTGTCAGTTCGTAGGAAAATACATTTTCCATTTTAGTATTTAAATTAGGTACTACTATTAAATGATGCATATTTTATACAGTTATTTAGATTCTTAAAGATAACTATCGGAAACAGTGTAAGCTCTATTAATCGTAAGAAATGCCAAGATTACACCATTTGTAAGTCACTCAATACACATATATTAAAAATAATCGTTCAGTTTTTAACATAGGTATAAAGATGTTCCAATTGAATATCTAGCAGGGTGGTCATGAAATTAAATATTATTATTTACATTTTCAGCTTAATTTTAAACAGTTTTAAAGAAAAAATAAGCAAGAACTTTGTTTTGGCGATTCTATGAATTATACAAAATTGTATTGATTCATTATAATCATAACTAATAAAAAATAAAGTTATATTTAGACAAACTTAACTAACTTCAAGTTAATTTTATACTCAATTAATAATAATCACCGAAGACTTTATAGGGGATTTTTGTCAAATATTTTCCCATTGGATTGTAAGGTTTACTTTAAAATGTCGAACAACGCTAAATATCAAAAAACCTTACGACATTTTTTGAACAATTTCTATCTGGAAAATAAATCAAAAATAGAATATTTTTGACTAATCAGATATAGGCTCGTATAATTACCTGTTTAGAGAAGAAATTATGTACATGCCGATACCAGACAGAAAATTTAGTTAAGGTTATAACAAAGAGAGAAAACAAAAATTAAACGGCACATTAGCAGTAATTAAAAAAATATTTTCATTGCTGCTTATTTTTGGAAATTAATCAGGGTTGATAATAAAGCATGATTTGAAAAAAAATTACTATTTAAAAAAATATTGCGATTTTTCAAATTCTATTAACCAACATGATCTGTGTCCAAGTTTGAAAATAATACAACTGTTTTATAGTGGCAAAATAAAATTTTCATAAAAAAATTGAACCGACTTCTAAAAATGCGCTAAAAATCGAAAAATAATATAAATTTTTATATTATTATTATTTATACTTTATTTGTAATTGATTTCTTACCGTAACCTTTATGTAACTCGTTTTAACAGATATTTGTTTCGTTCAGTAATAATTTGACGCCGATTTTAAAAATTTCAAATTCATATATTGTTATTTCTCGTTTTTTAATGCATTTTTAGGAGTTTCGATTTTCAGATTTGCACTGAAATGCATAAATTATTTGAACCGAACACTAAGCGAGATGTGTAGTTATATATATATATATATATATATATATATATATATATATATATATATATATATATATATATATATATATATATATACAAATTCTTTGATTCTGGTAATGGTCCAAATACCAATATTGAATAACATTATACTAAACAAAAATTTAGTCTGCCATACTAAAACCACTATCTTCAACATTAAGAAATGAATTTTAGCTTCGTAATCTAGGTGCCCAAAACCACTCAATACCGATATTTAAGGAATATGAGACCTGTAAATTTTTTAGTCTGACATAGTGAGTTTGAAGAAATTAATTTAATATCCGTAATATACTCCCCAAGAAAATCGGATAAATATAAAAAAGAGACGCCGAGAGAAGCCTTTTAAGTCCCAGGTAGAGCCCTTTCCACTGGGTGAAGCATCAGAAGGAAGCGCAAGATTCAGGATCCAGAACGAGGACCGGGATCACATCACACTTATATAATATAGGTAGGAGACAATTATCATTTTAAAAGGATGATATATTTAAGAGATCAACCTTACATTGTATGCAAAATATAAGGAAGTGTGAAGCAATCGGTGCGCCGGCACCTAGAGCTAAAACACTAATATTATGAAGATCAGAGGTTTGTAAAAGGCCTACCAGCCCGGCAACCCAAAGAACTCTCACTGCGAGTCATTGCGGATTGTGGCCTAACCACAGTCGTCAATAACTAAAAAATCTCGATTGACATGCGGGTACATGGAGATGGTATGTAGAGACATCTAGAATCTCACAGTCTAGCTGTAATTCAAATCACACATACTTCATCAGATTCTCTTAGTAGTGAGAAAAAGTATTTTTGCGAAATTTTTGAGGAAAACGAAAGTAAGGGGAAATTGTTGGGGAAAATATAATTATGAGGAGAACAGTAAATAGTCCTACATATGACTATATATATATATATATATATATATATATATATATATATATATATATATATATATATATATATATATATTGAGAGACATAGTGCAGAAATTGAAATAGAGTAGCCGAAAACGTGATGGCTGATTTTAGATTTGCGCGAATTACTGTATTTCTAAATTTCATTGGTGAAGGTTCAAATGAAAAAAAAATCAACTGACATAAATTCAAATTCAAATCGTTATTGAAATATTCAATAAAATCGTCATAACTCTGAAATAAGGATAAAAATAACATCGCTGAAAGGGATATTAAAGTCTAATAATATTTTCTCACGAAGATACACTTAATCGTATCTATTAAGCTGAAATCCTAATTCATTAAGTTGCTTGTGCGGCATTTGTTAAAACAAATGACTGATGTCATATCGATTAAAATTCCGCGGAATCACGCATCACTACTGAAAAAATCGATTGGAAAGGCGGGCATTAATTTTAGTGATGCGTAAATAGATATAATATTTTCAAACTATAATTAATTACTTGCCATAATTTATTATAATAAAGAAGATCACATAACAGTGCATAAAAAAATCTGAATTTCTTATGCAAACGCATTGATGCATACTTATATTTTACGATCTTTGATTAATGATTTTTTAGTATTCCCTTCTTCGCTTTGGTTCTAATGCTTTTAAAACAAAATGATGCATGATTCGCTAATAAATTAAAATTTGACAGTTAGAGGGTAACAGAGTATGCTAATAAAGCTTTTGAATGACATAATAAGTAAAATAATAATATAAGCAAACCTACCATAAATTCTGTTTTCTTAAGGTGTGTCTTACATTATGATTTTATAACACAAGATGTGATGTACTAAACAAGTTTGAAATATTTAGCATCTAGCGGTGAAGCTTTTTTATTTGTATCATACGTCACATGGTTTTGTATATTACCTAATAAGTTAGTGTCGTTATTAGATGTCTATAGGCTTGTATAAAGAATACATTTTAGGAAATTTATCATTGAAAGGAATATAAAGTTTGTTCAGTGAAATAATACCCATGCAATAAAAAAGGACCAAAAACCAAATGTAATTTTTTTTACTTGGAGAGCCCCTGGAGATAATCCAGCATATATAGTAAGAAATCAGATAGACTATATTCTTATCAACAAAAGATATAGGAACTCCATCAACAGAGTTACAGAAAACCCTGGCGTGGCTATTGGGTCTGATCATAACCCTTTAGTCGCTGACATAAGAGTCAAGCTACAACGGATAGAGAAGAAACACCAGCAAAAGAATCTCACAATGACAGACGTCAACAAAAAAATGCAAGAAATGAGAACAACCAGAAGTATCGAGGATACATGGAAATTATTTCGTGAACATATAACCAAGATATCAGAAGAACATAAAGCAACAAATAGACACAAGAAACAGCAATGGATGATGGAAGAAATACTACACCTTATTGAACAAAGAAGACAATGCAAGGACAAAGCAGAAGAAAACAAAGAGAAATAAAACAAAAATACGAGCGGCTAAAGAGAAGTAGATGAAGGATAGATGTTCGGAAATGGAAGAATTCGAAAGGAAGCATGACATGTTCAACATGTACAAGAAAGTTCGGGAGGTTACTGGCTTGAATAATAAGAAAACCACAAATATTCTAGTGGATAGTGCGGGAAAAACTATTACTGATGAACGAGAAATTCTTGAAATATGAAGTAAATATGTAACCAAATTGTTTGAGGATGACAGACCTAACATTCAGGGTAATGTACATCAAGACGAAGACCCCGAAATTTTAAAATCTGAACTTCTTCATGCCATAAAATCAGCCAAAACAAATGGACCAGATAACATCCCAACAGCAAAAGCTCTTTGTCGCCCCCCTTTTATTGGATAGCATAATCGTTACAAAACTCTGAAATTTATAGTGAATTTTGTTATAAATGTCGTTTTTAAACTATTACTTTGCACGCATCAAAACCATCTACAAATCTCCCATTATAACGTCCAGCATAATGTCCTGCTTGGAACGGCGAAATCGGGCAGGCAATCCTGCAGCGAAATAAGCGTCGTATCGTGTGCGTTTAAACCTGTATCATTGTTATAAAATGCTACTACTGAACGTAAAATATCAGCTCACAAGTTACACAGAACCTGATTATTTCATTGTTGCTCCACAACTTATTTCTTCTATTGTATGACTCAAAATTAAGATGGTAAAAAATATTCACAACGATATATGAGAAAAATCTCAAGCGAAAGAATTATGCAACAACTCCTCAATTACTAGTTGAATCAACTAAATTGTCTGTCAGAAAAATTTAGAAGATATTATGTCGAATAATGACAGTGTAGAGGATGATTGTCATGTAGGTAAACAGGTTCTTGTTAACGGCATTAATATATCAGGTATTACATTTACTTAAGCGTTAATGTTTATATTAATTTAGTGCAAATATACGAGTAAGACATCAGAAATATAATATTTTTAAAAATGTTTGAGAATGGTTTGATTTAGGGACATTTGACATAATTAAAGGTATATCTAATTAACAATGCAATAAATTGTAATTAAGTTCTTTTATCTATACCACGAGAGTTTTATCTTTTTAGTCTATTCTACATCATTTTAATTTTTATTAATATTTACTATTATTAATCAAAATTTAAGCGAAATATTAAAATAACAAATGAAAATAATTATGGTCAGAAATTAATTCTCCTAGGTCCCATTATCCTATAAGGAAACACAATACCACTCTCTCAGGGGTAATCTTAGACTTTAGACTGACCTGGAACAAGAATGTGGAATAGATAATAAGAAAATTGGAAACAACCCTTGTAATTGTTAGACCAGCGATCACATATGCAGCCTTGGTTTGGTGGCCTAAAGTAATGCAAAAAGCAACTATGATCAAACGGCATATACAGGATCGTTTGTTTAAACATTATGGGGGCTATGAAATCGACCCCGACCTTATCAATGGAGTGCGTTTTGAATCTCCCTCCGCTACATTTGGTGATTCACGGAGAGTAAAAAATGGGGCTTCATCGACTACACCACTTATCCTCAACAGCATAAATGCAAGAAACTTGATGTAATAAAATTAGGAACCGTGAGTTAGAAATGGCCATAGACCATATGATCTCAGGCTACTGTTATAATATACGGTTCGAGGTTATTATAGAGGATCGAATGGTAAGTAAACAAGTTAAATCGGAATCATTTTCTAGTGCAGTTATCTGGTATACTAAGGACCAAAGAGGGTCCCGGAGTTGAGATATTTGGGTAACAACCAAGAAGAGAACTGACTCTTCCCTTGGAAAGATACCCTACAGTATTTCAGGCACAAACATATGCAATTTTACATTGGACAGACCAGAGCATACAAAGGTAAGTAGATCTACATTTATTCCGACAGTCAAGCAACCCTGCAGGCTCTCAAAGGGCAAAAAGAATAATCTAGATTGGTTTAGGAATAACAATGCGAACTAGTATCTTTGGCAACGGATAATAGGGCACGAAAGCATACATGGAATCAGAATTCTGACGAACCAGTGAGAGCGGGCTCATCATCTCAATATCTGGTTCAGAATCGGCCCTTGGTGTGCCGCATGAAAAGCCGTCAAGCAATGGATCAAAAGAGAGCACAAAAATCATTGGACAGCCAGACAGGAATTGAATCAGAGCAGGCTTTTTTTAGGGAATCCTGACCCGAAATTAACCAGCAAACGACTTCAAGCAACTAGGAATCAACTAAGGATAATCATAGGTATAATGACGGGACACATAGCCATCAAAGTTCACCTCCATAAAATGAATTTTTACAACGGAGATCCTAGTTGCAGACTATGTGGTCAGGTCGTGGAAACGGTAAAGCATATCATATGCGATTGCGAGTCATTAGATCGGAAAAGACGGCAAAACTTCAGGTCAACAAACTTGTAACAGAACGCATACTCATTCTTTAGCTGACTTGTACAAATTGACTCAGGAAGCTAAATTAACAGAGTGGTTGTAAAGCAAAAGAGAGTGGATTCAGTACGGACCCTTGAGAACAAATAATGCTCATGGTTTCAATGTACAGCGTTGAGTCTTTAAGGACACAGAGTGTATTGCCAAATAAAAATTTTTATTCCCATCGGAAATATTTAGATCATTTCTCAATTTTAACCTTCAGATTCAAAGTCACTCATTTATATGTTGATGAAAAAGATTTGTTATATAAGGAGATACATTACAAATAAACCAGCCGTGTAGGCTGTATGTTATTCGATGTTGATACAGTGAGGTGCATATCATGAATTCGATATTGCAACAACTTTTAGATTTATTTAAAAAAAAATTTTCGAACTCATCGCTTTTATTTTCCATATATTTGAGGCATTGGAGGGATATGTTATATACATATATGTCAATTAATTTTTTAGTGATGGAGTATACTATTAACAAAAATATGATGTAGAATGAGAGATGATGTATTATTAGTTTTAAAAAGAAAAACAACAAACAACCTTTCGTATGAACAAATAAACATAACGGAACAAAAAATAAAATCAATTTTGTCTATGCTTGTTCATACTGTTTTACTCTGGACCATTTTTAAATAGAGTTTTCCATGTCACACCGCTTTTTATTTAAATATCGATGGAAGAAAAAGTATGCCTATTATATTTAATAATATTCCTGATAAAATGGCGTAGTAAATTTTAGATTATTTAGTTTATCAATATACCTACAACCCAGTTCCTTCGCAGATTAATTCACATACAAGTTTGGAACCAATAGCATGTCCAGACCCTTGAAATCGAAGAAACTGTTCGGTGAAGGGACATGATTCAAGGAAAAATCTAATAATAAACTAATACTGAATTTAAATTTTTTAAATGTGTCCTTGTGCTGCCACATAATATATTTACAGTCCGCACTTGTATCGGTAATCGAAAATTCTTAGTTTATTTTTACCGCTGTTCCATCGTAAGCACAGCTTACATTGTCTAACTTTACACTTAATATTTACCAATTCAAAAATTAATAACCACACTTTTTTTATAATTTACAATGCTAATTGTTCAAATCAACTTATCATTAAATTTAATGTAGAATAGACATTAAATTTAAGGTTATTTTTAATAGTGTATATATATATATATATATATATATATATATATATATAAGTTGTGAAAAAAAGCAAAAAAGAGCTTTCCAAGTTTATAAATAAATACAATACCGAGAAAAAAAAATTATTGTTACGCTGCCTTACTTATAACAATGTGATTTCCTCATGTCACACCGTAATAAATAAAATAAATATCGAAGATCACAAAGGGAACAAAAAACTGCCTTACTGCCTTTTTTTACACTTTATAATATTCTTGATGAAATGGTGCAGTTAATTTTAAGTAATATATTTGTCAAATATCAGTTGAAAGTTGTTTCTCTTACAGATTAATTGGTACGTAAATTTGTAAAAATGTAGGAACTTACAAATTCTCTATTTTTTCATTTCATTTTCAATATCCTTTATTACATATATATATATATATATATATATATATATATATATATATATATATATATATATATATATATATATATATATGTGGCGGCTCTAGGCCTTTCATACTCTTTTGTCAGAAATATCCTTCATACCTTTTTCAATTTAACTATTTGTTATATTTTATTATCCTGTTGTATTTATTTAAGATCCAATATTTTTTTATAGTTCGTTTTACAATGCTGCACTGAAAACGTGATATTTCTCTTACTTTAGTAAAATAAGCTATACTTTTTCGTACAATTTAAGGATTGTATCAATAAACCAATCAGACCCTTTTACGGTCATTGATGACTCGAGGTTTCCAACTGCTTGCAAGAGAATGTGTTACGGTGTTGCCATTTAAGCGGAATTATTCCCAAATTTCCGAATCACTATTAACAGACCGCTGAAAAGTTGGAGAACGTGACAACACCGTACGATACTAGTAAATCCATTTAAAAACCCTCAACTTCCAAGTTAGAGGACTATTCTATTCTAATCTATTCCATTCCTATTCTCTACTAGTCTAACTCCGTTAGCAGTGAAATATTCTATTCTTTTTCTATTCTCTATCGGTTATAGTTTAGTTTTAATATTGCTTTAAGTCTTCCCGCTTTGAATCCTCTTTCTAGATAAATCCGTTTTCAGTGCAAGCGCAACTACATAATAAACATTGTTAAACTTTTAGATCGCGTTGTTAACTTCACACTTACACGTATACTAAAAACTATAAGTTTAGCGCACTACAAAACGTTTTGTTTCAAATAAGTCTACTTTAACAATCCGGGTGAGAGGCCGATGTTACCCGGTGGCTGATGTTAAGCTTTAAGTAAGTTTACTGCCACTTAAATTTTTAGCTATGTCGCAACTTATTTTCTATATAGCATAATTGCTGGTGACTCAATTTTCTCCTCATAATTTTAATTGCATATGTTTATTGTGAGTTATTATACTAAATTTTGTTCAGACCTTTTAAATGTACCATTGGAAAGTTAGAAAGGGTGACATTAAAAAGCCAGTTTGAAAGCTCATATTTCGCAAATGAAGCGACTCAATAAAAAATGTAATATTCAACTTCGCCTTAGATGGGTTTTCGGGTTGCTAGAATATATATGTCTGCAAAATTTTATTGCAAAAGATGAAGTTAAAAAGTTCAACATATAGGCGGACGGACATGACGTAACTATAAGGGTTTCTACGGAACCCTAAAAGTGGGCAAACCCAGCAACGTTTGGTAATTGTGAATGCATGGCATTTTTGGCAAAAAACTAAATTTTCTTAATGGTGTCACTTGAACGCTACTTGGACAAAAGTAAACTACCTCTAAACTAACAAACTGCGAAGAGTCTGTGTATCGAGAGTTTCTATTAGATAAGAGTCAAGTAACAAAACCTTATAGGCTGCAGTATTTTGAGGGACAATTTGTTGGAACGACCCACTTACAATCTACAACGTTCTGTATATCGATCTTTTGCAAATTTTTTCGACGCTACTGTACAAAAGCTTTTATCACTAAAACCCAAAAATATAAGTATGTGAACTGTTGTAGTTTAAAAGGTTGAAAAAAAAATGATGTGGTTTTAATTGAAAACCAATGTGGTTAAATAATTTTAGCTGATTAACGTGCACTAAATCGGATTGTCCTCGACATACCGTCAAAATTACGATAAATTTTGCACCATTCGTTTCCGTACTAATTGATAAAACACAAAATAGATTATTTAGATGGCACCAATATTAAAAAGTCTGGCTGGCGTCCTGAATATTGAAGCACCACCTACAGAATTGATTCATAATTATGAAATTATGACAATGTTAGCATTTATCAGAGTTATTAAAATGGAGCAAATTATATAGTCTACAGGACGTAACCTCTATTTTAACATGATGTACACTATTCTGAAACTTTGTGAGTGGCTTCATTTTGACTAGTCCGATAACTTTCCTTTTTTCGAAAATTCTTGTATACGTTTCGTTTTTTACCCCGCATTTGCAAAACACCTTAATTTGGTGAGGTATTGATATAACTAACACTTTCTTTTGCAGTTAAACTGTAGAATAATTTGATGAAAAACATGAAAAAAAATGTGTCCGAGAAAAATTATGCGCCGATCGTCAAATCCACTGTCACTGATCAATTTTGCGCTTAAGCTCACTATCGCTAATTTATTTAATTTAACCTTATTTTGCAAATACTGTCATACTGGCAACACAGTAGTATTTCCCAGGGATTCTTTGAAGAAAAGCATTTTATTAAGTACAGTTTCGATTAATTTTATTTACCATTATTTTTTCCTACTCTGGTATTTCACTGCACTGTGCTTAGGTATTTTCTTATCAGTATCAAACTTATTGCTACCTTTTTTGTATTCAGATAGATCTTGTTTTTTTTCTTGGCCATTTATAATTACATTTGATGGGATTGTATGTATATTGGGTTGCAGAAATCAGGAAATTTCTGTTGATGTATTAATTTATATTTCTTGAATTTAAAAATAACCACTGTGAGGATATTTATTAGATTTATTATTCTTGTTTTGAGTGGAAAATGTTAATGATTAACGAATTGGCTTAACTAACACATGCATTTTAGCCGACTGTTGTTGCCCGGTATCTTTCTTTTCACACGTGGTAATTGAGCGCGCCTACCGGAAGTCGATTAGTGCGCAAGCAGGTCCATGGTTATAAATGAGGGCCGTTTTGCCTTGATTTTTCACTTTTTCCTGATTTGATTCGGCCGAAGCAGCTGCAGACTTCCATTTCAATTTTTAGTTGCCAAATTTTTGGGATTCTGAGATGGAAAGTCGAAGACTATCCCGGCAATTTTGTTGAGTTTGGTGTGCCGTATCTTTTGCCAGGTTGGCAGTTATGTTTTTTTTATCGGGATAAACCTGGAGACAAGGATTTTGAGCAGTCTGCATGGGTCAACGAAGGAATCAGTCTGACCTCAAAAGATCGGGTAAAGAACTTTAAAATAATTACTGTCAAAACGATCCTGCATAGTATTTTTATTTATCAAAAGATTTCAGCTCAAAAAATGATTTTTACCTAGTGAAATTAAAGCATAATTTAAAACCAATCGTTGTTATTCTGTCTCGTTTACATCCAAAATTAACCACTTATTTATATATATATATATATATATATATATATATATATATATATATATATATATAGAATATTATTAAGATGCATTTTGGGACCGATCATTTCCTTTTTTTGTGATAAATATATAGTTCTTGAATTTTGAAATTTGTAAGTTTTCTTGGGTTTTTAATATTTGCTGCCATGCTGTGCCTTAATTTTATAATTTGTTATCTGAAAGAGTTGATTTTGAGAGTGCTTTTATTACCAATTGTAGTTTTCACTATATTTTGCTATGTTTTTGCCTCCTGGACGTATCACGATGTCCATAATTTTTGAACAAATTTATTTGACAGTAGTAATACTTCAATATCTTGTTTGTAGGTTTCTTTGGACCCCATTTTTGGTTTATTATTGACAAATTTAAAATTTTTTTTTGCATCGTTACAGTTTGATTACAGCAATCTTTATTTTTTTGTGTGGTTTACTGCATTGCTTGGGTATTTGAGACCGGCTTATTTAGTAAAATCAAGAATTCTTTCCGATCTTCTAGTTTCTTTTTTAATAAAAGTTAAATTCTGAACGGGTATCCTGTCTTTTCATATTGTATTGTAGTAATTTAATTGGTCATATTTTGAGTATATCTATTTTATTGTTATTTATATATAGAGTTAACATAGAGTTAATTAATACGCGTTCCATTTTAGCCAGGTTTAATCCAATTTATTTGAAAATAATTAATGTTAATAAACCAAGTATTGTAACGTCATCATACAGTGGTCTAGAGTTATAAATTTTATGTCCAGTATCGTGATGATTGATTTAATTGAAGAACTAATTATATTCTATGGTAAATCTTTTGTTTAATATTTTGTTAAAGTAGTTATTGGTAAATTTAATTATGGATTGATTATTTCTTTATATATACATAAACGTTTTTTTGTTTTACCTGTTGCTCAACTTTTGCTTGATTATTTTGTGTATATAACTGGAGTCATACTGGAAATTTTACCTGTGAATCTTTATCACATAATTACTCCTACGTAACTCAAACTCAATAGTCAGAGCAAGCGACTACTCTAAGTGACTGTTTAGTATGAATAGTTCTTATGCTATTGATCTGTAATTTACCTTAATGTTTTTAAAATTTTTGATCAAAACTTCTTGACAATTTGGCGGTAATTATTTTTTTTTTGTTTGCTCTAACATAAAAAGGATTTGACTTTAGGCATTGCTATTTTTTTTATTTTATTTAAATTAGGGTCCACCTTCGGGGCAGAAGAATATCCATATCCACCCTCTGGGTCGAAGAACAGTCCAGATCCACCCTCTGGACACAAGAAAGCCTAGATCCACCCTTAGGGACAGAACATCAGTCCATTTCAGTGCACCCTTAGGGACCGAAAACTCTTTTTATCAGCAAATAAAGAGTAGATTTAGTATTAAAACATTTTTGAGTTTCATTTGTCCCACAACAGCTTGTCTTTTAATACCCACCCCTACTCTACGGCATAGGGGCTAGCTTAGCATTCTGCTTGCTGTTGTCGCCTCTAGCCTTCAACTCTGCTCTGCTCTCAAGAGTTAATCCTTACCAGCGCCTTTACAATAAATACCAGTGTAGCACCACCGCCAGTAATGTCAATGTCAAAAAAAAAAAGATGTACATGTTTATTTATTACCAACCAGATAATTTTCTCACAGTTGTTTAATTAATATTTGTACAATCGAGTGGTCATATTGTTCAACAAATTTTGTTTGCCATTTTTCCAGTCTGACGCTCGGAAATTGGGAATTTCTTGAAAACGTTTTATTGATTACCACAAATCTAATTTTTTTTTTCGTTTCAATTGAAACGTAGAAGACATCGAAATATTTGTCCGACAAAATTAGTGCTGCGTATTCATAAAAAATAAATAAAACATAATTTAGAAATTGTCAATGTGACTGCATTCGTAGCTCAAATTGACGTATTAATAATTATAATTTGTATTGTATAAAAAGTTTATTAATAAATGAAAAATATACGTGAAGGGTCTACAGAAAAAAGGAGGATTGTCACTTTATATTAATTTAAATATGTTTCTGAGATTAAATTGTATTTTCAATTTTTCATCTTATCGAAAATTTAACGTTAAATAAATGAAACTTATTATTTAAAAGTTGTTTTCAGGCTTCTAATAAAAATTATTATTGAAAACTAAAACAAATTTCCTGAAATCTTTGAATATGACACACCAATCCAACAACGTGTCCAAAAATAAAATGAAAACGTATATTCCGATTATTACATAGTTTAAAATATAATTTTGTTTTTGCAATTATTGCAATACTTTAGCTGTTAAAAATTAAAGCAAATATTAATGTTTCCGTGATTTTTCAAAAAATCGTTTTCCTAATTTTGTGGTTTTGCTTTGAAAACTAACGTATAAATAATATATATTTCGAACTCTACAAGAAATTTTATATAAAAAATATGACTCGTATTATTTAAGACAATTCGATTTCGGTTAAGTAGACGAAATTTTATCTAGAACATGTTAAAGTTCATTAACAATTTTAAAATGCGCTAGGAATTTAACATTGCAAATTAAATCCAATAATCAACGTACGTAGGCCAAATTTGATAAAAATAGGAAATTTAATTACAGATTATATATCTAGATCTAGTGTATGGGCAATTATGCGACACGATATTGCGTTGGACAACAGCCAAAATGTATCTAAAATAAAATTGAATAAATCTTAACTTTTTGGATTTGTTAAAACCGAAACTAAACCTATCTCTTTAATATTAGTTCAACCTTTAAAGGTACATTATATCATGTCTTCCTATATATTAACAATGTAACCGCACGAATGCACGTGGTATATAGGGGTGTAACGTAGTCAAATATACGTTTTCCCAAGAAATTTCGCACAACTTGGCAACACCGCATATGGAATCTCCAGAGATGACCCCCCATATACAAAGTTCCAACCCGCGAGAGTTTAAAATAAGAGAGACAGCCATTTAAGTTAGTAAGTCAAATCGAATAGTTAAGATTGTAAGATGTCTCGAAAGTGTGTAAACAATCCAGATCATTTCTGTTATGTTTGTGGTGAGGTGACTTTTACGTCTCAAAAGCGGTTTATTACCCCATTGATAAAAAAGGCATATCAGTTTTATTTCGGTTGCAATATTGGGGATCAAGACAAACAGTGGGCGCCAGATATCTGCTATAATGCATGCGCTTCAAGTCTTAGAAACCGGTTAAATTGCAAAAAACGATCTATGAAGTTTGCTGTCCCAATGATCTGGTGAGATCTTTCAAATCATGTTAATGACTGTTGTTTCTGCAAACCTCATGTTGGGCAAGGCACAGGTATATCCAAGAAGAAAAAGTCGGTTATCAACTATCCAAATGAGACCTCATAGTTACGAACTTTCTATTCCAGAACCCCCAGTAACATTTACTTACAAATCAGATAATAACGATACAACGATTTCTCAAGAAGAAAATGTGCCATCAACATCAAGAGATCCTGATTTTACACCCAGTACGTTATACCGCCAACGGCAGAAAATAACCCAATCAGAATTAAACGATCCTGTGAGAGACTTAGAACTTCCAAAAAGTAAAACAGAGTTACTAGAATAAACAATGTAATAGTGGAACTTATAGAGGCTTAGCACCATTTTTTAACATGGAAAAGAACTTGGTTTTCTGCAATAACATTAGTGGTTTATTGGCGGCTTTAAATATGAATTACAAGCCAGAGGAATGGAGATTGTTTATACAGTTCAACATTGAGTTTAAAAGCAGTACTATTGCAAATGGGAAATATTTTATCGTCTATTCCTGTTGGATAAGCAGTTCACATGAAAGAATCGTACGACAATATGAAGTACCTATTGACAAGTATAAAATACGATGAGCACCAATGGTAGATCTGTGGCGATTTAAAGGTGATTGCACTTTTACTTGAATTGCAGCTAGGCTACACCAAGTTTTGCTGTTTTTTGTGTGAATGGGAAAGTCGGGCAAAGGAACTTCATTACAAGAGAAAAGACTGGTCCGTTCGATAATCGTTAGAGCCAGGTGAAAAAAATATATGCCATTGGTAGACCCCAAAAAGATTTTGTTACCACCACTGCATATCACATTGGGCCTAATGAAAAACTTTGTTAAGACACTGAATACAGATGGGTCAGCTTTCCAGTACCTGAGTCAGAAATTCCCAAGGCTAAGTGAAGCAAAAATTAAAGAAGGTATTTTTGTTGGGCCACAGATTCGAAACATTCTGAAAGACAAATATTTTGACAGCACTCTATCAAATATTGAAAAAAAATGCTTGGAATGACTTTCGCCTCGTGATCACTAATTTCTTCGGAAATAAAAAAGCTGACAATTACGTTACTCTTGTTGAAAATATGCTGTTCTGTCTCTAAAAATCCATTTCCTATATCAAACGGACACAACATCAGGATATATCAACAATGGGGAAAAGGTACCAGGGAAAGTGTAATGCTTCCATGCTTGGCAACTACTGTTGGACTCTTGTTAAAGATGCTCCAGAAATAAGTCATAAAAGCAAAGCAAAAAGACAGAATATTTAGTGTCTAGAGAATTTTCGCAAATAGAAAAGTTATAGGGCTCGTCAAAATAAGTTTTCAGAAGAGTGGTAATCATGTAGAAATAGGGCTTACGTCCTGTAGACTAATAGAATAGGAAGAATTAATTTAATATCATAACTTAATTAATATTTAATTATAAATCAGCATGTCGTGGTTGTTTTTATTACAAAAGTGTGCAGCTAAGCAGTACTGCAGTGCAGTATGGCCGTATTATCTAGATGACCAATCGAGAAATTTTCCTTGAAGTAAAGACTTTGTTAACACACTGTATAACTCAAGAAGATACATATGTTCCAAAAAATTTAAATTAAAAGATCATAAGCTGTTAAATAAATAAACGAAGAAGTAATTTACAATCCAACAAAAAATACTGTACACCCATGTATACAGGGTGATATCTATTTAGTAATAAAAGAAAACATTTTTTATCCTTGTATTTTTAAGATTCAAAACTTAGTTGACTTATTCTTACTTTGGGTATAGTAAACCCTCTATTGCCAATTTAGATCAGTTTTAAAGTTATCAATTAGAAAGTATGTGTAAATTAACAAAGTTATTTAACATGACAAAAAATGACAAAAATGTTTATGGGAATACCGGAATGTTTTTTTAATGCACAAGCTATTTATGTTTCCTAGTTAGGTAAGTCGTAAAGTAAGTCACACGTAATGAATTAGACGCGTATAAACATGGCGACCCGAGAACGTGACGCGCCCATAACGAGTATACAGCAAACTTATAGCGAGACCACTTTGAATTTTGCCGATTTCTATTGACGTTGAGGGCCTTCAGCGACAGGTCTCAAAGAAGATAATAAATGCATTTGGGTTACAAGAAGTAAATTTTTTTCTACAGTTCTATTATTTGCGAGTAGCTCAACGAAGAGTTGCAGTAATCCATTTTCGTTTTTTTTTGGTGCGAACTCAAAGGAATTTTTTTATCTAGTGGGACGGGTTTATGACATGCTCTTTCGAAAAAAAATACTTTGCAGCGATACTGACAACACGAGATTTTTTTATTTTTGAACTGAAAGTGGATGTGTGAAATGAAATTGAGTCAGAAATTTTGTAGAGACCAGCAAAAAGAAAATTTGAAGTGTCTGTCAAATAAAAATGGGCTGTTGAAAATATACTTCGCTTTTGGAAATGGCTGGTTCTACTTCGTTTAACAAATATTCAAAATCTAACAGAGAGATTTTGATGAAATTTCTCTATAGTCCGTTAATATGTTGGAACTATAAATTTGCTAGAATTTCCAATCTTGGCCTTTTTTTATTCAAGTTAGTACGCTATTATCGCCAAAGTTTTCGTTTTTCATTTAATAAACTTTTTAATAGTAAAATTGCACTGCATAAAACTAACAAAGCAGCTGTTTATTCTTCGTCATCAGACATGGCAGGGCCGGTATATCTTCTTCGCTCACTTTGTATTAACTAAAACGTTCGTGTGCTCCACTTCATCCAAAACAAGGCCAGCCTTGGTTCTTCGTCGCCAATAAGTCCGATTTAAAAAAAAAAACAAATAACTTTAAACATGGTCATTTTCTTTACCAAAATTCTTTGTAAAAATCTACTACGGTGCTCACTGTATAACAAATTTGAGTATCCGTGATACAAAATACATTTGGTGCTAAAACGTCATCTATTTCAAATTATCAAGATATACAAATACTAATAAATATCTCTGCCTACAAATATTAATATATTTTTATTTATTGGTACCCTTTGTCGGTTTACACCGCCCAAATGTTTTTAAAAATCTTCTTTGATATCAGACGCCGAAAGCGAACCGGTAAACATCAAAGAAGATAAGTTTGAGACAAGCTCGTCACGGGCGCGTCACACGCTCAGCACGCCATATTTATACGCACCTAAAATATAAGTAGAAAACATATTAAAAACGTAATCAGTGGATGGTCACTGCACGCACTGAGTCTGGCGAAATTCGGCTGAGGAAAGTTAACTGGGTAGTTCTTACTGATCTCGACATTCCAATGTCTCTCAGAGAAACGTGTAAGAGAGAGAAGTTTCGAAATGGACAGTTTGATATCCCACCAAACTGAGAATAATCGTGAAAGCACTTTCAACTTGTATGTAAGCAACGAGCAGAGCCATAGGGCACAGTCTTCAGATATAGAGCCGCGAGTTTAAACTTTTCAATATAAATATGTGTCGCGATTAGTAGGCTTGTTACCTAATGTTAAATCGTTACTGTGATTCTTTTTATCGTTTGTAAATGAATGTTGTTATTCTTGTTTGATCAGAAAAATATTACAATGCTATTAATAACCCGTCATAATTCGTTTATGATAGACACGACTATAAAAATAAGCTGTTCTAAAGGGTGTTTTTTATAGAGGTATAGAACTTTTAAATGGAATAAAACAAAGATGAATTTTTTAAATTGACATGAAATTTACTTTATTCGAAAGATAACCTTCTGGCATTATAATTTAAACATGACTTCTGGTATATGACCGCCACGGCTGGCTCGGACGTAGTCGAATCTGGAGATCCAATTTTCGATGACTTTTTCCAACATTTGTGGCCGTATATCGGCAATAACACGGCGAATGTTGTCCTCCAAGTGATCAATCGTTTCGGACTTATCGGCGTAGACTAGCGACTTCACATATCCCCACAGAAAATAGTCTAGCGGCGTTAAGTCGCACGATTTTGGAGGCCAATTCACGGGTCCGAAACGTGAAACTATGCGGTTACCAAACGTTTCCTTCAATAAATCAATTGTGGCACGAGGTGTGTGACATGTTGCGCCGTCTTGTTGAAACCACAGCTCCTGCACATCATGGTTGTTCAATTGATGAACGAAAAAGTCAGTAATCATGGCTCTATTGCGGTCACCATTGACTGTAACGTTCTGACCAGCATCGTTTTTAAAGAAGTACGGACCAATGATTCCACCAGCCCATAAAGCACACCAGTCAGTTTTTCTGGATGTAACGGTGTCTCAACATACACTTGAGGATTATCATCACTCCAAATACGGCAGTTTTGTTTATTGACGTATCCATTCAAACAAAAGTGAGCTTCATCGCTAAACAAAATTCGCTTATGAAAATCGGGATCAACGGCAATCTTGTTTTGGGCCCATTCACCGAATCTACGCCTTGCTAGGTGATCGTGTAACTTCAATTCTTGCACGAGTTGGATTTTGTAAGCACGCAAACCAAGATCTTTCCGCAAAATCTTCCATAAAGTGAATGGACACATATCCAATTCCTGTGCACGATGACGGATAGACTGATTCGGGTCTTCCTCTACGCTACGCTCTACAGCAGCAATGACTTCTTCTGTACGCACTGTACGACGTCTCTGTGGATGCGTATTATCATTTAGAGTAAACGTGGTGCGAAAACGTTCCATAGTTAATCGAATTAATTGCTCTGATGGACGATTATGTTGACCGTAAAATGGACGTAGGGCGCGATACGTATTTCGAACAGAACCATGATTTTCAAAATAAATTTGCACAATTTGGAAGCGTTGTTCAGGCGTCAGTCTATTCATGTTGAAATCCCAAACCAAACATAAATCACTTGACAGCTGACAAAATGGCCGACAGTTAAAGAAGTGTTGCCAACTTAAAGTTCTATACCTCTATAAAAAACACCCTTTATAATTTACCGTTTTGGTAAATAAATAACGTTAAATCATGTTACTTAAGTCGAAATTTTTAATCCTTTTTTAAAAGGTATTTTGAAATATTCTACTTTCCAGATATCAACTTCATGGAGACAAAAAGAAAATATTTGGAAAACTATCTAAACTTTGGATTTTCGACTGTTATTACTAAAGGCATAGATAAGCCAACTGTGTTTTATGAAATGATGTATTATAGTAAACTTGATGTTTATAGTGTTGAATATATGAAATCCTCAAAGCTCAAACATCACTTAGAAATAGAGCATTCTAAACATATTAAGAAAGGCTTGGATTTTTTTAAATGACTTGGAATGACAAAAGTCGGATTTTACTGGGACGTTTCAACAATAAAACCAAGTTGTCATACGCATTATTCTGGAAGTTGGAAAAAAAACAAAAAATCTCACGCAATTGCAGAATCTGTCATCAAATCCTGTTTATTAAAGCCCGCTAGGCTCATTCTTCGCGCGATCGAGTAAAAATCAAAAGAGTAATATATCGAGAACAATTTCAAAAAATAGAAAAAGAATTGCGATTAGTTTGCACAATTATGTCATAAGTAAATAGCAATGCTGCTAACACATCCATATTATTGTCACGCTTATGACTAAAATAACCATTAGGTTCACTCCAGTTGAATTATCTTCCATCTCTTCAATTCGGTGTTGTAATGTTTCGAATATTGGACTTTAGTTTTAAGAACAATAACTGAACAGAAATCAAAGTATTTTAAAACATTTTTATTGTCCACAGTGGAAGAAGGGTGATTTTTAAGATTTTAACACAAAAATGGTTAAATGTGACAATAAAGACATAATTGCAAGTAAAGCATTAACAACCTAACCTCTAAAGTGGGTACATTTTAAAAAAATAAATCTTAAAAACTAAACTTTTCCACCGTTTTCATTTTCCTAACCAACATCTCAAAATTTTGACGTAGTATAAGTATAACTAAATACTTACCGAAACTGTTAAATATATATAGTTTTTAAGACAAATTAAGGAGATCCATTCGCTACCACGTGAGTCAAATGAAGTATAGCACCTAATATTTGGCAAATTAAATTGAAATACTAATAAAAATAATATAATTTAAAAATAAATTATTTGCAAGGCATCTGTCATTGAAATAAAAAATATTATAAAAGCAAACTTAAATACGCAATTTCACTAGACTCATTTAAATCAGCTGGTTGTAACTAGAGTGTGATTTGGCAACGTTGTATTTTTACTGTTTAGGTTTACTTCCGAGACAGTCCTCTTTCATGATAAATAGGTTTATAAAATAGTAAAATGTTCACTCATCCGAATGTTTCATGGCAAAAATGCTGGTAAATTTGTAAGTCTCAAAAATTAACAATGGAGTCAGAATATAGTGAATGCATAAGGTGTAAATCAGAAGCAAATTTCATTCCACAAAATGTGTGTGTTCGTATCAATCACAGAGTGATAGAAATAAAATATATTACTGATGATCTGTGGTCTAAATATCTCACAATATTTCTAATATTTTGAAAAAAATTGTGTCAAGTTATCATATTAAATTTATTCAAAGATCGGAAGTGTGCACTCATGCAATGTTGCCAAACGTTTCGACTCCATTTTAATGCAGATTAATCTTAAATTTTATGTTATTTTAATTGATATCTCAGTAAACCCCACGGTAAACTAAATATTTTATTGCAAAATTAGAAATCTGTATGTTCCAAAAAGCTCATTTTTAATTTTTTTCGACCTCAACTAATCGACAAATTGTAGTATAATTCAAAGGAAAGTGTCAAGATCCTGATTTCCCATTAGTCTCTGTACAAATTTTCTCATTTTTGAAAACTAAATTCTCAAAAATTTACACGGTAAGGTTAATTGAAATTCTGCGACATATATTTAAACTATCATAAAAAATTAATTTTCATTATGATCTAATATTTTTTATTTAACATCGAGAGTGATTGGACCTCCTTAACAAATTCCCGTTGAATTACAAGTTAATATTTTTATTTATATTTGAAAAGTGAAAAGTGCGAGTGTTTTTATATACCGGTGAATCCGCCAATCCTTTTTTTCATTAAATATTTGTTTATATCAGTATAACGAATTAATTGCTTCAGTCCTCCGAGAATTAAGTAACTCACGTCAAGGAATTTCTGGTTGTCTAACTTACGATGTTATTTTCGATATATAAATTAATGTCCAAAAATATTTACTTATAAATGTAAAGTTTTATTTTCTTCAATTGTAAAAATTGTTTGTAGCAATTTTTGACACTTAAAATACTTAAGAGGTTTACAACAGAAACATGAATAGAAAAATATTACTTATGTCTGTCAAATATCAAGAAAACTGCTCCCACTGAGCATAACAAATTATGCTAATATTATCCGACATGGCTTAATAAAAATGCAAACCTATTTTGTAATAATAATTCTCGATGAATTCTCCTTATTACGTCAGGCAGGGTCACATAAACCCTTGCGATTTTAGTAATAAATGTTTGTTTTTCCTTCTATTTTTGGATCGTAGAACTCTAATACGAAGTACTTTTTTCGGCGGTACTAAATAGTTTACCCAAAAATTTTATTTCATTTTCTCACATAAAAGTCGTGTTTTCCGATCTCTACGTTCAAATTTTGCTACTTCTAGTAAAATACGCAAACACGACACAGTCTTTTTTTAATAAAATTTCCAGTAAGAAATTACGGAAAAATGTGAATTTTCAATAAAAACTAAAAGAAACTGTCGGTTTTTCGATTACTTTTATTTTTTTACATTTACTTTCAATTTTGAAAGTCCAGAACAAGAGACATTTGAAATGTGTGAAATGCGTTGTTGTCACGTAGACGTTATTTTTCAATTTCATTTGGATGGAAAACTTGGTGGTTAAATTGTAATTAATTGTATTCCTTTTGATATTGTGGCATAAAGTGTGACAAAGTACCGACATAACTCTTATTAATTTTTGTTAAAGTTTTAGTGAAATGCAATTAAGATTGAAATTTTATGACCGTTGAACGCAAAAAAGCTCGAATTTTCCCTCAATGTTTAAAATTCATTAAGTCTTTTTTCGGTGTGAAAGAGGCAAAAGTCAGAAAATATGGTGTGAAAATAAAAAAAAAATTGTGGGAAAACTATCTTCAACTACCAAAAAAAAACTTCAGATTCGTATTCTGTAAACCCAAAATAGAGGAATGTAAAAAATTCAACAAAAAATTTGATGTTTCTGATATTCCGAATAATTACCAAAAAATGATACATAAGTACTTCTTTTATTCTATTTCGAGCCAAGAATTTTACATCTATGTGTATCCTTTTTTTAATTCTTGATAAAAACTAAAAAAAATAAATATATGTTTCACCCTGTAAAGAGAATATATTGAAGAGAACGAGCGTAGGTGCCCTCTGTAGGAAGTACGCATTGATATTAGCCACCCACAAGGCCAGTTTGGATCGCATTTCGTTTATATTTGAATCAAATGGCTTCGATCTTTGTGTTTAGATTTTTAATAGACGGCGATCACCTAATAATAGGTTTGTATGAACGAAATCGAAACCGGCTTGTATTACATTTTATTATTAGGTTAAACCACAAATTAGATCTTTATTACATTCACTCTACATATTTTTCTACAACTGTTAAATAATGAATTATTCAATGTAATTATATATATATATATATATATATATATATATATATATATATATATATATATATATATATATATATATATATATATATACATATATATATTAATTGTTTTTTTCAACGTATTGAAGAAAATTTTTATTTTTTATTGTCAACCTCATTTCAGTTTTCTGTCACAATTATTACAATACTGACAAAGTTTAATATATTTTTTATAATTTTCAGTTGAGCGCTTTTTTAAAATATGTAAAGTTTCCTAAACTGTTTTACTTTAAACGTTTTGCTGCTTATGCTGTGCAATGGAAAACTCTGAGATCGAAAATGATCTTATGATCAAATAAAACAATCATCAAACCCATGATCACATATGTCATCTTAGCATGGTGGTCAAAAACATAGCAATTAGTAGTTCAAAACTGCAAAATACAGAGCTCTGCTTATATAAGAGTCACGGGGGTTATGCCATAATGCCCCACAGCGGTAATAGAAGCAATGCTGAACCTCCCTCCATTGCCCATAGTTGTGATGAGAGCAGCAGCAACAAATGCCCTTAAGTTGTTTCAAACAGAAAATCTCAGACCTGGCTTTTGAAGATTCTGGATATAATTCCAATAAAATTCATATGAAAACCGACAGGCGGTATGTATGATTTTGATATAATCTATGAAGTAGTGACTGATTCCTATCAAGAGAACGGAGAGGGATTACATCGACTAGACAAGGATTCATTGGTGTGGTTTACTGATAGAGCCAAGATCAAAGAGTAAGTTGGATCCAGACCCAGACTTTGAGCTTACAAAATGCATACATTCAAATCTGTGTTGATGACTGTCTGGGTAGAAACGCTAAAAAGACCAAAATATATTTATTGTTAAGTAGCCAAACAGCGCTAATAGTTCTTAGGTTAAACATCTTTGAGTATAACTTGACTAGTGACTGTAGACAAGCCCAAAAGTAATTGAAAAATAACACTAGAGTAATGTGGGAGCCGGGATACAAGGAAAACAAACGAATCGCTTCACAGGACACTGCCTTCTGAGATATCATCTCAAAAAGAAGAAATAGTCCATAAATTTTACCGTTTCTGCAATCGTGCAGACTACGCAGCTTATCCCGAGCTTATATTGGAGTTACGTACAAAATATCTTATAGAGCGAGGTACTGTAAAAAGACAATAAAAATCTTAACGATCCACTCACAATTTACAGTCTAAGCCTTGCAAAACCAGCCCTAATCAGTCAAAAAAGTAATTTGAATTGGTTTTGTTTTTTTCTATAACTAAAAAACTAATAAAAATTAAGTTATACAGCTCTGCCGTAACTATAAGGCGAACAATCCATTTTATGTATTAAAATCTATTTATCCCAATTATAGATGTTTTTAGTTACATCACTTCCTTATGTCAGAGAATTTTTTGAATAGTAAATTTTATTAATTATTCTTGTTAAATCTATCAGAACAATTAATATTAACAATAAAAATCCAGTATAATATCTTGAATATATCATACAGCAGTAAGAGTAAGTTCCATCTGAGTAACTGAGTGACGTCAGTCAAAAAAATGTATCTACGGTTGTCCAGCTAGATTATCGAGGCCATTTTCAGCTATAAAAACGTTAACTTGATACATCTGAACTGGTACAAAATAATTTGCTCATAATATTCACCAGCTCTAGATCTGTTAAATCTAACAACGTTTATAATTTTTATCATCGAGATCATACCTCCGTTAGTTAATTATATTACCGTAAATAAATTTGCATTTTGCCAATGGACAGTCGCATACACGGTGTTTAATTTATTTACGCCACATGTATTACTGATTACACGACTTCTGGGAACAAATCTGCACTTGCAGTGATAACATTTCCGGTAACAATAACCTCCAAGGATGACTCTTTGCTCTTCAGATATCAAACTTGTGGTAGCGTTGTAGTTCAAAGTAAAGGTTAAGTTGTTACTATAAATTTGGTGCAAGAAAGTTAATAATTTTTACTTACGTTCTCTCAAAACTATTGTGATAGTTTGTTGGCCACACTTACCTGAAAAACAAAAGATTAAAAGTTGTTAGAAAACAATGTTTAAACATGACACTTAAATTTTATATTACATAAACTACGAAAAGTTTTGAAATATAATTCAGTTGCCTGGACCGCATGTGGTAAAAATTGTATATTTAACTTGAAAACATTTTGGTGTTAATAAAATAAATTGACCTTGTCTTTTTTTAATTAACCCTACTTTTTTCTCTAAAATTTTTTGACGTAACTTAAAGATGCTAAACGAATATAAAATATCCCAAGCAAATGATATTTTGAGTAAATTATATGTCCCTCTTGAGAGTTTTTCAGGTAGAAGGAAGACCATACTTCCATATATAAAAGACACAACATACAACAGGTAGATTGTTCAGGAAACATAACGTATCTACCAGGCGCGGACCCAAGGGGGGGGGGTGATCCCCCCCCAAAGAGCTTTGAGTTTAGGAAAGTAGACCCGATTCTGTCTATTATACTAGGAATATGTATGTTGCTGACATTTCCCCCCACCCCCCGTCGACAACATTTTTTCTTGCGATCGCCTTCCCCCAAGAGCTTCGAGTTCAGGAATATGGACCTCACTCTGCCTCTTATACTAGGAATGTATATGCTGCTGGTAGCCCCCCCCCCCCCCCGTCAACATCTTGTTTTTTCTTACGATGCCCCCCCCAGAAATTCGAATTCGGAAAAATAGACCCGACCCTACCTTTTACACTAGAAATGGGAAGGTTGCTGGCGTCTCTCCCCCCGTTGACAACTTACTTTCGCTTGCCTTACTGTACTTTTGTGATATCACCGCCCCTCAGAGAGAGGCTGGATCCGCCCTTGGTATCTACAACCTACAAACCATAAAAAACAATAAGCTCACTTTAAGAAACCCGAAAGATAAAAACGATCTGGAAAATCAAGGCATTCGGTTCTTACAGTGACACATTCATGGGCCAGATGAAGAGAAGAATATCGGCAAGGCTAGAAGAACACAAACTTAGGATAAGAAAGAAACAAACAATATCTACCCTATTCCAACATCAGCTCGAGACAACTGATTTTGACAACTGTCAGCAAATCGTTAACATAGAACAATACCAGGCAAGATTAAGTCTCGAGCCCATTGCAACTGAAAAAAGCAGTACTCTGACTAACAAACCATTCACTTAATCTTCCTTCATCTTGGAAGACTTTCCTCAAACGGGACCACTACACCGACACGGCGCCTTAGCCTAGACTGACACCAATGGTGCTCATTTCACTTTCTTGATGGAGTAAACTTGTGCTCAGATACCGTATCTGTACAGTGATATTGCTTGAGGAGAAATTTATAGGTGGTAGGTACGTTAGGTGCATCGCCTCTTTTGTTTAGAGTACCGTCCTTTTCAACTTGAAATGACTCGTGAAGTAACCTTGCTTTGTAATATTCTTTTGTTGGCGATTTTCTGGCAGTTGTCAAAATGAATTTTGTAACCTGTCTCGAGCTGATATTGGAATAGAGCAAATATTTTCTGTTTATTTCTTATGCTGAGTTTATGTTCTTTTAGCCTTGTTGATATTTTTCTGTTGGTTTAGCCTATATATGTTTTACTGAAGGTATCGTATGTAATCTTGTAAGCTCCTTGATTTTCCAGGTCGATTTTGTGTTTTGGGTTTCTTTGGGATGAACCTATTCGTTTTGTATGGTTTGTAGGCTGTAGATATGTTGTGTTTTCGAAGTTACCTGCCTATTCTAACTATTGTCGCTTTGATGTAAGGCAGTACGATAACATGTGTGGTACCGACAGGAGGTTCTTTGTTGAAGTTATATTGCCTTATTTATGGATGGCGGTTTGTAGCCATTTTGTCCTGGAACTTTTTTTATGTGTTGCAGTTCCATGTCTTTTTTTGGTTGTTGGTTAGACGAAGGACTCTTGAGATTAGGGTGTTAGTTACGCCCTGTATTTCTACGGGGTGATCGTATGAATCGGCATTAAGGTATCTGTTAGTGTAGGTAAGTTTTCGATATACTTGCAGGTGAGCATCCATTGTCTTTGGTATTGAGATGTCCAAAAGCAGAAGAAAGTTGTTTTCTTGTTTAATACCAAAATATACATGGTATTTAAAGAGGGAGCTAATATGTCATCGATATTTTTTTCAGTTGTAAACTATATTTTTTTTATTTTAGAAATTTTTACATACAATAAGGTAAATATCGATGTAGGCTACGTAAGGAAATTGTCAAGAAAAATGACTGTAAAACTTCAAATTAAAAAGAAATTTTGGGACCATCGAAATTAAATGTTCAAACTGGGCCCTGAATGGTGCGAGATATTTGGAGTTTCTTCAATATGACTTCATTCCTGTACTAACAACTTTGTATCCAGACCCGCAAGAACCCAATATGTTCCAGCATGACCTTTTTTCCGACAAGATAAAGTGCGGCCCCACTACGCTGCCCCTGTTAGTGCTTATTTGGATACGTTTTTTCCGAACTGTTGGATAGGCAGCAGAGGGAAAATTGAGTGGCCAGTCAGATTACTAGATTTGATCACCGTTAATTATTTCTTGTGGGGAGACTTAAAAACTAAAGTATCCTTGACCCAGCCTGAGAATTTAGAAGTCTTAAAAGTTCGAATACACCCAGAAGTACGAAACATAACCACAGATGTCATCGACAATGTTTTTTTAAACAACTTCCGAATGTAACCAACATCGATATTTACCTTGTCGCATGTAAAAAAATATGACCTTTCTGATTCTGAAATAGAAAATGGGGTTTACAATTGAAAAAAATATCGATGGCGTCATAGCTCTTTCTTGAGTAACCCTGTATATTTCGGTTTCAAGCAGAAAACCTTTAAACTAAAAATAAAATCCGACTGGTCCTAGCATTTTTCTAAACAAGTATCCATTTAGTTTATATTAAATTTATCCGCTATTTTACGAAAGCACATATATGTATGTATGACTGGACAAGGGATAATCAAGTTATGTTAGCTCACATTTTCAGATGCATACATATCGTAGGTATTTGAATTTTGGAATATCATGCAACACACTGCATCATAGCGTGTGTAAGTTGGTGCTTTATTGGGAGCAGTAAGTCGAGTAGTATACGATTATATGTCATTCTATAAAATCGAATTCCTTCAAAATTCTAGTCTTCGCCATTAGCTTAATGCATTGAGTAAAGTTTGCCTTTTTGAACAGGGTTGTTGTTATCTATACAAAATCGTATACCCGAAAGACAGCTAGTTAAATCTTAATCCATTTTTCATAAACCCAAACTTACTAACTCTCATACCTCAAGGAAAGTGATTTCGTATAATTCGATTAGTATATAGTTCTAGATATCCATCAATGCCTCTAACCACTTCATATGTTGCCTGAAATTTCTGCAATTCACTGTTTTGTTCTCTTAAAATTAATTTCTTTTAACACATTAAATTAAGAAGATATTTAAGTTTTTGAGGCAAAGATAATATTAGGAGCGTAACTCCATTTCAAAAATTTTAATAGAAAAGTTTATTTCCTCTAACAATTTCTACTTACTTTTCAGATTAATAGAAGCAAGCTCGTAAATTGATTTAGAGGAAAAATACTATATGAAATTAAAACCGATATGATCTTTCGCCGGCAAAATTACAGGCTGTGTTCTAAAAACATCGCCGGTAACCTGTTATTGGCCACAGCCTACAGGAATGATGTAACAAAGCAAAATGTCGTAATAAACCGTGAAAATTGTCGTTATTATACCTGAAGCGGTATAGCTCGTAAATGAAGGTCAGACAGAGACGGTTTTGCATGATGGTGAGTATTTCCACTTTAAGGAAACTAAATTACCATTGTTTGTTTTCCCATTGTAATCAAACTGTAAATATTATTTTTAGTCAGCTTTATTTCTCTAGATGATATTTACTAGATAAGAAGTAAGAATGCTTCGTAATATACAGGGTGTCCCATGATGAACAGCCTCGATCGATTTCTAGGAAAATATACTTTGGAAATTTTTTGAAATTTAGCAGTTTACTAAAGTTGATGGAGGTAATTCGGCTAAAATATTTTCAAGATGGTAGCACTTCCAGTTATACCGAAAATTGATGCGTTCTTGCTTATTTTAAATAGAATACCCTATATCTTTCATTTTTAGATTCTATGCAAAATATATAGACATATTTTATGTATAATGTCAGTTGTTTTTGAGATATATTAAATTTTATGTCAAAAATAGCGTGCAGGCCTACACATAACTATCGACTTGTCATATATGAACGGCTTTATTATTTAATTGGGGTTGGTTTTCTCCTAGAAGGGGGTCCATTTTAATGGTATATGTTGATATTTTGATAAATAAATACAAACTAATATTAAATATTAACTCTTCGTTAAAATTCAATTTTTTTAAAATATCAATCCCCTGTTTTAATAATGTTATATAATGTCATTTTAAAAATGAAGGTGACTTTGTAGAAGGTTGTTTATTCCAAAAGTTTGCAGTTTTTGAAATATTTGCCATTTAACATTTTGTATTCTAAAAATGCTAAACGGCTTACCTACACAGGAAAATAACTTATTTTAATAAATGTTCCAAATTTCCACCCTGAACATCCAATAATTTTTCGTATCTCCGTATTAGTTCCTCATGGGGGGCCGCTCTAGTTGGATGTGAGGATAAACTTTCGAACGTGTCTCTTACCCTTGCATTAGTTTTCCATCTTTGTCACTGGATTGCAACAAACAATGTTGTTTATTGTTCCTCATATAAAATAATCTAAGATAGTCAGATCAGAAGAACGAGGCCACACAAAAGGTGCATTGTTGGCAATCCACTTGTCATAAAATGTTGCTTGTAAGAAATTGGTAACTGAAACGGTTCCGTGTGGTGGGGCGCCATAGCATTGGTAAAAATTTGCCCGAGTTTCGTCAGAGGTAAATTGCTTAAATATTGATTGTTCAACTTTTCTAGAATATTTACATATCTTTTCTCCTACAAAAGTTAATATATAATTTAAAATGAGAACATGCTTTGCATTATTAATGAATTACCATTTAAGTTTTTCTATTCCATCATTTCCTACAGCACAAAAAGCGTTAAATTAACCAATTTCTTGAAAATTCTGCAATTCTACTGCATGAAGATTTGAATCAATTCAAAAAAGGAGATTCAACAAAGCCATTTTTTGTAAATTTTGCTTTATCAGTCCAAATTATGTTGTCTAAAAACCGAGAGTCGTCTGGTACCATCGTTAATATAAATTCGCAAAATTGCACTATTTTTGGCAAATCAGTATCTCTTAGGTGTTGAGCCAAAGAAGTTGTGTTTCAAGAGAATTCTATGTTTTGAGCTCTTTAAGATTCCTATTTGTAGAGGCACTTGTCTTAACTATGTCATAGAATATGCCGCAAAATATCCCAGAATTGAAATTTCGACATTTTCATCATTGAGAATTTATGTATTTTTGGTTTAACGGTGCCAAAAGTTTTGAAATTTTCCAATATTCATTTAATACAGTTCCGTGAGGTTTTCTGTTTATCTGGATATCTATCAACAAATGTCTGGCATGTTCTTGATAAAACTTTGTTGCAGTCCCCATAAACAAATGTAAATAATCTTTGCGCATATAATGTAATAACCTCGCCGTCATGACCAACTAATAACAAAACTTAAAAGTCGTATAGCGTTTTTACAATAAAAAAATGTTTAATTGCCAATATTTCAAAAACTACACATTTTTCAAATAGACAACCTTATTCAAAGTCATCCTTATTTTTAATACTAAATAAGATAACATTAAAAAACGGGGCTTTTAAATTTAAAAAATTGGCTTTGAACGATGTTTCCAAGTTTATTGTTAGTTTTCGTAGCAATTTTGGCTGTAATTGTATGGTTTGAAATAGGTTTGAAGATTTCTGCTTTAATCTAAAATCTCAAGGGGTGGGAACATATTCTTAAAAATTTATTTTTCAAATTCTTACATTGGCTTTGGGGTAGCAATTTTCATCCCCCAAATGAACATTAAATGTAAATATAAAATAATTGACGATTGAAGCATTTTTACCAGTGAAGCTATAGCTATATCTGAAGCGCTGAAGATTGTTCTGGATAATGAATTTCAGCATTTTGTTATTTTCTCTGACTCAATGTATGTCCTTAAATTCTTGGATAAAGTTAAACCTTGGATCTATAAAAGTAATCCGTTCATTTGGAGCATCAGGAAAATATTGAGAAAATCTATACTACGCAATAAACATATCAAATTCATATGGACAAAAGCTCATACGGGACTTGATGGTAATGAAATTATGTGATACTTTGGCTAAAGATAGTATTATGAATGGCATTCGCTTGAAAATGAATTTCCTCTTCCTGATGCATATAATAATTTAAGTCATAAAATAAAGCATGAATGGAAAGAAAGATGGTCTCATTTTTGGAGAAATACACCGACAAGATATTCACTGATATGTGATGATATACCAAATAAATACTGGCATAAAGGTATAACAGTCCCAGGACGCTACATAAGAACTATCATTCATATGAAATTTGGCCATGCCCGTTATCCGGCTCATTTACATAAAATTAAGGTCCTACCGACAGAAAACTGTGATGTCTGTCATATTAGATGCGATCTGGATCATATAATTCTTCAGTGTAGAAAATATCAGAATGAAATAAATACACTGCTTGAAATTTTATTAAACAATTGTAAACTTGAGGGTCCTTTTAATGTCCTTAGTTTCCTAGCGTTAAAAAGAATAGAAGTATATAATGCAAATATATAAATAAATTTAAAACTATGATATCATACTCCAAATTTTATCCTTCTATGAATATCCTTTTATAGTGATCTTTCTAGTTTGTCTAATCAAAAGACGCCCTGAAGGACTCCAGTGGCGTGAAGTATGCGTCCCTGTTAAACACCTATTAATATTTAGTTTAAGAATATTGAGCAAACTATCATGTTTATTGAAATCAATATATGCTAGGAGTCTACTGCTGGTCTAGGGTAAGACAGACAGACACATATTTACCGAAAAATTTAAAATAGTTCATTCTTACAGACAGATTCACCAAAAAGGTTTAACTTTCTAATCTGACCTAGTTGCTCAGTTTTGTTTTGCTTATGATATCATCATTTGTATAATAAATTTCAATGATTTCTTTATTATTGTATTTTAAAGTTTTTGAACTCCGCTGACTTAATATTACACTTGTTATTTTAAAGCCGCTCAGTCAAATTTACTAAAAGGGTCTTAGTTTTAATCTAGATCTAGTTGACATGAAAGTTCGATTTTCTAGTTGTTATTTTGTACATGATACTGTTACCACTTATATGTATATCAAACAAACCCTTATGTAGGGAAAGTAATGATGATAGAGACTAAACCTTGAAATCGGTAAACAGAATAATTGATTCCCAAATAAAATTCGCAATTTTTGTGGATTTGGTAAGGAAAGAAAACCATTTTTTTGTTTGCTTATTTTTAAGATTCAAAACTTGATGGATTTACAGTTGTAAATATAAGCCCTTTCCAATCAACCTAGATTTTAAAGTTAGATGGTTATTAGTAGATTAAGGAATTCATTGTCAACTTGCATAATTTTAAATTTTAGTTACGTGTCTCAAAAACAGACGAAGGTCTTTTTTTCGAAATTAGATCACCAAAGTTTTTTTGCGTTCGAGTAAAAAATTTGGATAAAACATTTTTTTCTTTTAACTTCACGCTGTATTAAGTAGAGGACGCGTCCTCTAATACCATAGTCTATTTTATTTCATTCAGATCAACATGTAGGTGGTTAATAAAACGAGTTTTACAAAATGCATTCTATAAACAATTAATAAGGTGCCAATTTAAATTTTAGTGGGCGCAAATAAAATTGTTTTAGTGGGAGCTTTACATGTTTTTAAGAGTTCGGCAATGCGTTATATGTTTGTTAATAAATAATTTTTATGTAATAAATACTATACTTAACTTGTACCTACAGTTGTTTTATAGTTCTTTATTTCAACAAGAAGTACTGTGAAACTACATTATATATTTTTTGTCAACAGAAAGACCATATTAGGTATCAAGGCAGGATAGACAATCAATAATACAAAGATACAATGCTTAAAAAAATATTTTTTTTTTAAATATTTCGATTCACCATTATTGAATTTTCCTTAATTCACATTTGTCAAACGTTAAAAAGCATAATATAAAATATATTCCGTCGACAATAGACAATATGGTTATTCGAGTACTCCCTTTAGAATCAACAATGCTTTTGGTACTTAAACAATGTTTCATGATCTCTCATGAAAAAATTGTCAGTTTAAGGGACTGTTAGGCAACACTTTCAGTAGCATTTTCAGTTGACGATTATATTAAAAATGTCCTTTTAAAATGAATAAATTTTACTTTGTTATATATAAAATATATTAGGTCAAAAATGAACCCTGTAACAGAGATCTCCAACTAAAAAATACACATCAGACAACTTGGTTATCCGAGTACTCTCTTTAGAATCAATAATGTTTCCCTTAGGATTGAAAGAAATCAGCAGAGGTAGTAGAATTTTCAAATTCAACTACCTAAAAAACTTTCGGTGATTTGTCAAGAAAAAATTGTTAACTTAAGGGAAAGATCATTTAGTAACACTTTCGATAGCATTTTTTAGTTGGCGGTTTTTATTAAAAGAAGCCCTTTTGAAGTGAATAAATTTTGCTTTAGTATAAATAAAATATACCCGGTTGAAAATCAACCCTGTAACAGAGGTCACCAACTAAAAAACACAACAGGCAACATGGTTATCAGAGTACTCCCTTTAGAATCAATAACGCTTCTGATAGAAGTAAAAGAAATCAGCTGGGGTAATAGAAGTGTCAAAGTATGCTTCTTAAACAATTTTCCCTGATGAAAAATTTATTAATTTAAGAGGACGCTCGTCTGGTAACACTTTCGTAGCATTTTTAGTTGGAGGTTTTTAATAAAAGATGTCCATTTGAACTGAGCAAATTTTACATTGTCTCAATAAAGTTAGCCAACTAAAACAATATAACAGACAATATGGTTATCCGAGTACCTTTAGAATTAATAATTATTTCGGCAGGAGTAAAAGAAATCAGCTGAGGTAGTACAAGTTTCAAAGTCTGCTACCTAAAAAACTTTCCGTGATTTTTCATGAAAAAATTGTCAATTTAAGGGAAAGTTAGTCCGGCAATATTTTCGATAACTTTTTTTAGTTCGCGGTTTTATTTAAAGATGTCCTTTTGAAGTGAATAAATTTTGTTTTGATAATGAGCATCTAATCGTTTACATCTCTTTATTTTAATGCTTGTCTATTGCTGTATCCTACATAATGTCCATCAATATTCAAAAATAACATTAACAATTGCAAAACGTTATTTCAGCGATATTAATTTGAATTTTCATATTTTAAAAACACCCTTTCTTATATTATCTCAGAATTTTCCCAGTCGAAATTTTAACAAAAATTAATTATCCGATAGCACTTATCGTTTGCACACGTAATCTTCATTTTATTAAATAACATTGCACAAAAAGCCTAAGGTACTTTTCAACTCGGGGTTGATGTAATTTTTTTAAAAAACAACTTTATTGCAAGAATGGGATACAAACTGTATAAGACTAACTAACATTATGCATACTGGGTATATTTATAAGTTTAAATATGCTGATCTTGCATGGGAACAGACGCTTTAAGAATCTGAGAATTGCTTATGCAAGGTTGCGTAATATTGCGACATAAACCGTTCTCACGGGAATGTAACTCCTCCGCGCTGAAGTTGAAAACTTATACTTCGTATATGTTTTCAAAATATTTGGTTACTATCTTGTTCGTGACTTATCTCGTTTTTTAAAGCATTCTTAGATTCTTTTACAATTTTATAATAGATAAAATATATAATAATAATTCCAATAATGATATACAATAATATTGTCCAAATACTGGACTTATCAGTATAAATTGGTACATTGATTTCTTCCAATTTTCTTCTTTCTTCTTCCAACTTGGTCCTGATATCTTTGGTTGCCTTGAGGTTTATGAAATTGAGGTCCATCGTGGGTGGTTCGTAATTTATCGATTTTTGCTGATTAATATAGCTCCAATTCAATACTGGTAAATTGACTTTGGAGAAGTCCAATTGACTTGTTTTATAGGTTTCGAATATTATTGATTTTATTCGAATTTTACATTCGGCTGTGGATTCTAGTAGATAGGATCCAAATAAGGGTTGGTTATTTTCTGTCTTTCGGCAATTTACTGTGCTAATTAAATTGGTGGGTACTGTAATTAACCATTTCCCATCAATGATTTTTGTTACTTGAATTTCGTGTAGCTGAACTTCAAAGGGGTGGCAAGACGTAATGTTCTTCTCGTGTTTGATTAGTTGAACAGCACAGGAAGGGTTGTTTTCTATATGAGACGTGTGGACTTCCTTACAGAGGTAACTTTCTGGCTGGATTTCGGAACAACTTTGATCCATATATGCATATTTTTCAGTGCTAAGTGCCAGGTATGGTTTAAAGGGGATGTTTACAAGGAATGATTTATTATTGGGGATTGGTACTGGGAACAATTTGAAATATTGATATATCTTTTCTTCGACAAGTGGAAGTTCTATTATAAAGATTATATTGAAGTCCTCTAGAAAACTTTTAATTGTTAAGATTTTTTCAAAATCTAATAGATTTTTAGAAGTACCGTCTAAGGGTAGTTTATCTGTGCTTAGATAGTTATTTAGTTTTTGTATTTCCTTTAGCAGTTCTTCCGGTTTAATAATTGAATTATGAAGAACGTTAATTTTTGCGAAAGTTATTGATACCTCGATTTTTTCAAGAATATCGTAAATAGATTGATAGAGTAATGTAATTTGGTTTATTACATTATATATTAAATAATTTTGTTCAAACTTTGCTTGTTGAAGTTCAACCTTTTTTATTATTGATTCTGTTTGTAAAATGTGCGATTTTAACACATATTCGTTGTGCGTAATATTTGCTATCATTGTTTCGAATTTACCGATTGTAGAATCTAGAATTGTAATTTGGTTGCTAATACTTGTTTTTAATTTATTTTGGTTTTCTTGTAGATTTTTGATTTTCGCGTTAATTTGTTCCGCGTCATTTTGATCTAGATTTCCCGTAATGCTTTTCAGAAATGTTCCTAATGGGTTAAATAGGCCTCTTTTATTTCTGTGTGTGTATTTAAACGGAATTATTTGTTCGATTAGATTTACTATTCTTCGCTCGAATGTCTTTAAGGAGATAAGTGAATTAAAATATGTTTCGTGGTAATTGGTATTGTTTTGGATATTAGTGGTAACACTTTTCGCATGGTTTTTTAGGGTTTCGAATTTTGTGATTAAAGGGGCAAGATTAATTTTTTGAATAAAAGTCCAATGGTTAGACTTGATTTGTACCGTTCCTAATCTATAGGGTAGTATTCCTGGGTGATCATTCAGGTTGTGGAATTTTACTGCGTTTGTGTTGGTCCAGCTCCATCTGGAACAATGGGTATTATTTTAGTTTCGTTTATGTGGATAATTTCTTTCGTTTTTGTTTTCGGGTTTTCGATTTCGATCTTATTGTTTTCTAGTATTTTCGTTAAAGTGAAGGGTCCGGAAAATTTATTTTTTATTTTACTCGACCTATCAGTGGATTTCTTGTAAACTTGGGAACCTATAATTAAATCTTTCGATTTTTTATTTTCGTTAATCTTATCGATAATTTTTTGTTTCATTTCTTTAGTCTCTTGGGTGATTTTGTCATATAAAATTTGAGTGTTATTTTTATGATTGGCTATATATTCGGTGAATACGTGGGATGGTATTAGATTCATAGGGTCTCTGGAATCCGTATGTCCTAAAACAAGTTCGTAAGGTGCAAAATTCGTACTTGAATGTATCGTGTTATTATAGGCAATAATTGCGTAAGGCATAAGATTAATAATATCCGCGTTGGGGTCTGATTCCTTTAAAATTCTAATATGTTCAATTAAGGTAGAATGGAGTCTTTCTATTGGAGAATTCGATTCGTGATGATAGGGTGTAGTGAAATGTATTTTTATATTATGTGCTTTTAGTAATCCGTTGACCGTTTCGTTTTTGAATTCCGATCCGTTATCAGAAACTATTTGCTTTGGAATACGTAAAAATGAAAAATATTTTATTAGTTGTTCGCAACAAGATATAGCGTTTCCGTCATAGGGTAATGCTTGAGCATATTTTGAAAATTTATCTATAATAGTAAGAAATTTTTGTTTTCCGATAATGAATGTGTCTATGTGGACTATTTCAAAGGGTTTGCTTGGTGTCTCTGTTAATATTAGGGGTTGATCCGGTGGTTTTCTGTTGTATTTTGCTCTTTGGCAAATCTCGCAATTGTTAATGTATTTTACAATATCAGATTTTAACGATTTCCAATAGTAATTTTGTTTTAGAAAATTTCGAGTTTCTTCAATTCCGCGATGGTTTGTTTTACCTTCGTGTCTATATTTTATCATTAATTCTCTCTCATCTGGTTTGACATTATTAATGAGCTTTGTGCACTCTATTAATTTTAGATTTTTGAAAAGATTACTCATTGATTGTTGAAAATAAGGCCGTAATTCCTTTGAAAAGAAATAAACGTGAGTAGTTTTATTAGTTAAAAATTCTTTTAGAAATTTATTTATTGTTGACATGTTCGTTGGTAAAGTTGCGTGAATAATTTGGTTTCCGTCAAAGTTTTCGCGTTCTGTTTTGATATAAGTATCATAGGGTGATTTTTTGATTATAAATTGATGAGGTTTATTATTGATTATTTCGTCTAATAAAGTCATGTTAGAATAATTTTCTGTAGCATTAGTACTGTGTACTGTGTTAGTTTCTTGAGAATTATTTGGGGGTCTTATTTGAATATTTTGAAGGATTCTAATTTTAGGTTTTTGATTTTTTATTGGTTCGATTGGTTGTTCGCGGGTTTGATTAATATTTATACTTGCGTCGTCTGGGTCTAAATTTTCGGGATTGAATTGACTATAACTTTCGTCTAAAAATTTATCGATTTCTTGACTGATGTCGCCAGGGTTATTTAAAATTGAGTCTGATTCTAACGCGTTTAATGATATTCGACTAAGTGCGTCAGCATTGGTGTTTTGTTTTCCTTTCTTGTAGATTATTTCATAATCGTATTCCTCAAGTTTAAGTCGCCATCTTATTAATTTTGAGTTGGGTTCTTTAAGGTTAAATAGCCAAACAAGGGGTCGGTGATCCGTATAAATCTTAAATTTTCGTCCAAAAAGGTACGGTCTAAAATATTTACATGCCCATACTATCCCTAAAAGTTCTTTTTCTATGGTAGAGTATTTTTGTTCCGTTTCGTTTAGCGTTCGTGATGCGAATGCAACAGGATTGTCATTGGGTGGATTTCCTTGTGATAAAACGGCGCCAAGGGCTACGTTTGAAGCGTCGGTTGTAAGTACAAAAGGTTTTTCGAAATCTGGATATTTTAAAATAGGAGAGTTTATTAATAGGTTTTTTAAATTGTTAAAGGACTGAATGAACATTGGTGAGTGTTCGACTTTTGCGCCCTTTTTCAAACATCGTGTTAGGGGTTTAGTAATTTTTGCAAAATCTTTGATGAATCTTCGGTAATAACCGGCTAGTCCTAAAAAGGATTTAATTTCTTTTTGAGTTTTGGGAATAGGAAAATTTTTTACTGCGTTTACTTTATCAGGGTTTGGTTTGACACCTTCATTTGTAATTTTGTGTCCTAGATAGGCAACTTCTTTGTGTAAAAATTCTGACTTGTCTAATTGTATTTTAAAGTTTGCTTCTCTTAGTCGATTAAAGACTTTTTTCAATCGGTCAATATGTTCTTGGAGTGATGTGGAAAATATAATTATATCGTCAAGGTAAACTGAGCATATTTCGTTTTGAAGACCACGGAGGACATTATTCATGACTCTTTGAAAGGTTGAAGGGGCGTTTTTTAGTCCAAAGGGCATTCTTTTGAATTCGTAATGACCTGTGTCTGTAGAGAAGGCTGTTTTGGGAATATCGGTGGTGTCCATCTCTATTTGATGAAAACCTGTCGCGAGGTCTAGGGTTGAGAAATATTGTGCTTTCCCTAGCTTATCGAGGATATCCGATATGTTGGGTAAGGGAAATTTGTCATCTATCGATTTTAAATTCAATTTCCTGTAATCAATTACAATTCTCCACTTGCGCTGTCCGCTCGCGTCTAATTTTTTTGGTACTACCCATATTGGGCTACTCCATGGCGAATTTGAGTTTTGAATAATACCGTTTTCAAGCATTTTGTTAATTTGCGTTTTTACCTCTTGTTTATGAACTTCTGGGTACCTGTATGTTTTAGTAAAAATCGGCGTTTCGTCTGTTAAATTGATTTTATGTTTAATCTGATTAGTAAAGGTGAGAGGGGTACCTTCTGTATAAAAGATGTCTCGATATTCATAACAAAGTTTTCTAATTGCTAGATATTCTTCTTTGTTACAGTGAGCTAAACGTAAGTTTTTTAAATTTTGTTTTTGTAAGTCGTCGATATACTCGTTAATTTCCGTGTCTGTTTCCATTTTTTCGATAAAATTTATTTCGTTTTCATTCACGATTTCGATGTCTAAAGGTTCGTTAAAGGTAATTTTTATTGGACTATCGCGTGTATTTGTTACGAGGGTTGTAGCAAATGAGTCACTGACTTGGACTAAGGCTTCTGGCATTTCAGCTTCTCCGAAATTTGTGTATTTTAAAATACCGATACCGTTCGATTGATTGACTGGTATTTTGACTTTTTGACGAGTACGTGGTGGTATTATTAATTCAATTGTTTCAAAATTGTGTAACGTTTCCTCGAGTTTGTATTGTATGGGTAAAGTAACATTTCGCGTTTTTAAGACATGATTTCTAAAACTTATCTCTGCTTTAGTAGCTTCTAGAAAATCGACACCTAAAAGTCCGTCGAATCTAGGTGAAAAGTCGAAAAGATAGAATTTGTGATTTTCTGCGATTTTGAAAGAGGGGAATATTGGAATATCTGCTACTTCATTATGTATTGAAATTGCATGGGCTGTTTTGACAGTGAATGTTTCTGGAAATATGGAGTTAGGGTAATTTGAGTAAGCAAGGTCGGGTTTGATAAAGCTTTTGCCGCTACCTGTATCTATAAGAAATTTCGCATTTAATTCGGGAATATAGATAGTTGGTAGATCGACGTTGGTATGGTTATGTAGATATATTAAGGTGGGTTGTTGAGGGTAAAACTGTCTGGAAAATTTCCGTCACAATAATTATTTTGATTTTCGAAATCAAGATAATTTTGATTTTCGTGTGAATTTTCATGTGACCTTTCGTCATCATAGTAATTTTGGTTTTCATATGGGTTTTCTTCGTCATAATAATAGTTTCCTAAGGAAGTATTTTCATCGTATTGAGGGTGATTTATTTTGTCATTATTTAGGGGGATATTTTCGTTATTATTCGCGGTTTCAACTGCTTGGTTGAATAGTTCTTCGGCTATCCATTTCGGTTTGTTTTGTAAAGTTTGTGGTTTCTGATTTATTTTGGAATTCGCTGAGGACGTGTCCATTGGTTCAGGTTTTCGATGGGACGTAAAACGTGAAATTCCCGAAGTCGAGGGTCTTGGAATATTTTGAGGGTTAATATTTGGACGTGAATAAAAATTTTGTTGTTGTCCAGAATTATTTTGATTTGAGGGGTTGTAACGCCACTGGCCAAATCCTAGAAATTGAGGTCTGTTATTAAAAGGTGGGGGTGATTTTTGATGATAATAAGGGTTTAAGGGTTGCACATTAACAGGATAATGTGGTCTGGGTGTATAAGCAGGATAATGCGAATTATTTGGTTTTGGTTTATTTGTTGTATTGGGATTTGTAGTTGTTTTGTTTAAAGAATTGTTACGGTTTTTATAGTACAGAAAATTTTCTTCTTCGGAAGTGAAATTCATGGCTTGTTCTAAGGTCTGGGGGTTTTTTAACCTTACTACTAGTTGCATGTGGTAGTTTAAGCCGTTTATAAATGTTTTTAAAACTAGATTGCCGTATTCTGCGATTTTTAATAATTTTATTTCTCGCGTGTCGTTCGACGAATTTATTTTTGAAAAAAGAAGACTTCTTGCGTCTTGTAGTCTTAAGCCAAAATCATGAGGGGTTTCATTTTTTTCTGGTTTAAGGGTAATTATGTCCTGAACTACGCAATCTATCGATCTTTGATCCGCAAAGGTGGTAATAATCGCGTCTTTAACTAAAGGCCACGAGGTTAATTCTATGCGCGAGGCAATTAGATCTGCTGCTCTGCCTACAAGTTTGCTTAGTATTGTATCGAAAAGACAAATGTTTATAGGTGCATTAGCATTTGTTTCATTTTTATGATTTTTGTAAAAGTTATCACAAGCACTGATAAACCTGTTTATTTGTTTAGAATTACCATCAAACAGAGGGATGTTGTCTGCTTGAAATCTTATTAATTGGTAATCTGGGTTTGCCATTATACAGTTATTAATATTACTATTACTAATATTACTAAAATTAAAAGATTTCTAAAGTCTATGATTAATTATTTCAGTGTTTAATATAACAATTAAACGGGTATCGTAACAGTTTGATATAACAATCAACAGTATTTTAATTATTTGATTGGTTAACTTATTAATTAGTAATGTGTTCGATATAACAATCAAACAATTCGTTTATTTATCAATATTTCAATGGGGTTTTATGGAAGGAATGAATGGATTGCACTTACAGTGTAATTCCGATGAGGGTGATGATTACTGGTTTCATCTGATTCTTTTCTTGTTTTCTTAGCCTAGGTTCCAATAGGATGAGCGATGCTTGTCTCCTCCCTGGAGTCTATTTATGAGAAGTAGGACGATGCTTGTTCCTCTCTTCTCGCACCAATAGGACGTAGAACTTCGTCTTCTCCCTGGTCGGTGAGCCACACAATCTTGCACACACTCTGCAATTCTGGGGTTGACACTAGCCACTTTCTCTTGCTCGATGCAGTTTACTAATGGGTTGATTATTTTTCTTCCCAGGTTGTTTTTCTTGATCGATTCACTAGTTAATTGTTAAGACAAAACTTTTCTTCGATTTTCGTTCGATGAGCCGCCTAGTGAATCCTACCGACTGCGCCACTTTTCAACTCGGGGTTGATGTAATTTTTTTAAAAAACAACTTTATTGCAAGAATGGGATACAAACTGTATAAGACTAACTAACATTATGCATACTGGGTATATTTATAAGTTTAAATATGCTGATCTTGCATGGGAACAGACGCTTTAAGAATCTGAGAATTGCTTATGCAAGGTTGCGTAATATTGCGACATAAACCGTTCTCACGGGAATGTAACTAGGTACAACTATAAATTTTCAGAAACGCCTTTTTTTGTTTTTTTATCGGTTTTTTCAATATTTCTCGGTTAAAAATGGACCGATTTATTTATATAATGATTCATTTCAAAGGTTTTTTAATTCTCTACAACTTTTCTGATTAGAGTACTATGACTGCTTTGTTAGTTTTTATTTTAGAAGCGAAAAATCAAGAAAATCACATTTTATTCACTTTTAAACATTGTTTTAAAAATTAAAAAAAAATGGTAGAGGAAAACATGTATATTTTGACTGACACAATTAATTGGTTTGCGGGTAACACTTCTGAGAAGAAAAAAAACTTTTTATTGATCTATATATTGGTATACGAGTATTAACAAATATAAGCTATGGCGATAGTTTGGTATATTTTGAAACAAATATAAAATTTGCTTGAATATTCTACTTCATATTTACAAACTTGTTTTGCAATAAGTTAACAGTATAAAAGCTTCTACCAATTATTACAATGGGCCTCAATCTTTATTAAGTCACAAAAACACTTTTCCCCTAATTCACTAACTTGGTCCAGCTTTAAAACCGGTCTAAATTGACAGTAGAGGCTTTAAATTGCCAACTGCAATAATAAGTTTTGAACCTTAAAAATACAGCGTTAAAAAAATTATTTCGTTTTATTAGTAAACAGGAAAAAATGCAATATTTTGTTTATTTTCATAAGACTACAGATTTTAAGACTTTATCTCTAGGTATAGTATTCCTATACAAGCGTTTATTTATTGCCTATGTAATACTAATTATAATAATATTATAAGCAAAACAGAACTGGCCGACTAGAAGATCTGACTCTTATGGCACCTAGATCGAGTCTACGCCTTAAACCTTCTTAGTGAATCTGGCCGTTTAAATTTTTTTATATTATATCTGTGACTTCCCTGGGTGGTCCCCGACTCCCACATTAATATTTTAAACTAATTTGTCTAGAAACATAATTAATAAATTAAATTTAAAGATACCAGATCTGATTGAAAGGGACGGCTTTAGATTTTTTAAAATAATTTTCTACCTCTCCCATTAACATTACATTAAGATCAGATCGGACACCAACGTGATTAATATTTGTGTCTATCTTACAGATAAAACCATAGATTTATATATATTTTATAGAGTCTTTAATTAACTATTTTATGACAAAAAAATCTTCTTATTGAAGCATATTGTTTTTAGCTTAACACAGGAAGAAAGATTTTTGATAAAAAAATATTCAGTAACTATGTTTCTTTTCCTATTATTTCGGCAGTTTATCACTTTCAGCCCTTGTATAATCCCTTAACTAGATTATCTTTGTTCAATAAATTTTTATGTAATCTTATCTATTTTGAAAACAAATATCTATTTTAAATACTTGATTGAGTAGTCTGTTACTTTGTGTTATCACTTTTATTATTTAATAGGCGTGACCGCGGTTTTGTAACTCTGTTACATTATCAAACGCAATGTCTTAAAAACTACGGATTACATTATTTTATAGGGCATTTTTAGTTTGCACATTTTTTATTACTACTATCTAGGTACTAAAGGCAGAACATCAAACAACGGAGAATTTTGCAGGTGTCATTGATCATAAGAACGTTAATTGTACTAGTCTTTTACATTTCTATGGCCTTTAAGATATTAAGTTTTTTACTTTTGGGTACGGTATGTAAAATTTAAATATTGTTAACATCTGGGAAATGGTGGCCTGTTTCTATAAAAGCGTTAGCAAAATTTGAATATGTCTTTTTAATAAAAATGCAGTTGTTGTATGTTCTTTAAATCTTGTATGAAAATTTCTCCCCGTTTGTCCGATGTAACAACTATTGCAATCCAAACAATTTAGTTTATAAACTCCTGACTTTTGTAGAGGGTAACTTTTGTCTTTGACATTAAACACGCGAGATAGTTTTTGTGACGATTTGAATGCTATTTTTAAATTTTGTTTTTAAGACATTCTTTCTGAAATAGGTCCGAAATAAGTAAGGGTAGTGTATCTAGTGTCATTTTTATTTATGTTGGGTGGGCATATTCGGTTAAGTGTAGTTTGTTTTTGTTTTTTGTTTATTAAAGTGTTAATTTGCTCTTCACTATAACCATTGTTTAATGCTATTTGTCAAATTGTGATGAGTTCTTTTTTCTTATCTGTGTCTGTTTAAGAGATAATCAATGCCCTGTGTATCCTGGACTTGTATGCTATAAGTTTATGAGATACAGGGCAATTTCAATATAAACCCTTTGGCTGAATCTTTGGATGCTGTGAGTTTCAAAAATTTAATAACTCTTAACAATTTTCAAGAAAATAATTTAATAATTATAACTAATGCCACATCCTTTCTAACCAAAACGTTAGATTATTATGTCTCTGTTGAGAGCAGCTTTCTGTCAGATTAAAATATCATCATATCATGGAATCATGGATGATATTAAAATGTGTAAACTGAAAATAAGACATGACACTAGGATGGTGAACTATAAAAGGTTTCAAACTTTGTTTATGCAAAGAATGGTAAATTAAAATATTGAGAGTTTCCAGAATCCAATTAGTATAATTAGAGAATGCAAGAGTGAGGTTGAGCGTGATAAAATATATAAAAAGAAGGTGAACAATCGAAACTATGAGCAAATACTGAAAGCGGCTTCGCCGACCTCCCGCCGGATTGCGTATATATGTTTATGCGGCTTTCACGGATTCCTCCGTGTGAGGTGCAATAGCAGTGGATATATCCACATTATGCCGTTGTACTGCTGAAATCACATTCAGCAAACGTACAACTATATGAAACTCCGTGTATAAAAGTAAATTGCAATCAGTAAATGCAAACCTCATCCCAATCATACCCTTTCCGTGTTAGAGGTTGCACAATTTGAATAAATTGCGATAAAACACAATCCATCCCATTCCACCACCGTTAAAGCCGCATAAACATATATGTCATCCGGCGGGAGCTCGGCGAAGCCGCGTTCAGTGTTGCATGCTTCCTTCCGATCTGCCCTTTGCACAGACAGGTGCATGTCGGTACACCAGTAGAGATCAAATATGTACCTCTGCCTTATTACTGTGGCGGGGAGTGTAAGTTTTGACTTTCTTCTTGGTATGGTGGTACAGGTGGGCCATCATCTCGATGGTGGTGAAATGGGATGGATTGTGTTTTATCGCAATTTATTCAAACTGTGCAACCTCTAACACGGAAAGGGTATGATTGGAACGAAGTTTGCATTTACTGATCGCAATTTACTTCATTTATACACGGAGTTGCATATAGTTGTACGATTGCTGAACGTGATTTCAGCACTACAACGGCATAATGTGTATATATCCACTGCTATTGCACCTCACACGGAGGAATCCGTAAAAACCGCATAAACATACATACATACATGCATACATACATATATATATATATATATATATATATATATATATATATATATATATATGGACAATACACAAAAAATGGATGTTTAAATTCAGGAAGTAATTTGTATTAAAGAATTTTATTTCTTTAAGCCCATTTTTTGAAATAAAGCAATACCATTTTGTGTCTGTGTCCGTGTGTATTTATTTTGAAATAAAAAAAAAGAATTTAAAAGAAAATTAAGATGTGTTTAAAAAATAAGTATTATTTTGTTCTAAAGAAATTTGCCAAGGAAATATTTTTTAATCACAATATTTTTTAAAAAATAAATTTTTTTTGTTATTTTAAGATATCGTGTTTGTACATTTAAAGATATTTGCGTTACAATGTTTCATAATTATTACGTCATCATGATAAATATTTCGTATCATAAACCTTGATCCTTGTAAAGGGTCATTATTTTTAGAGGATAATATAAATTTTACCAAGTCGTGTTCTACACGTAACGGAACCAAACAACACCAACATAAAATGAAGTATGTGGTAAACTCTTCCATTCATATTTCATAAAGTTGCGTTAGTATTGCCGGGAACTTTTTAACTTTAAAGGGTATTCACCTCCTGATAGCAGTGTGGCTGCAGGAAATACATGTCATTTGACCTATTTCTTCTGAATATTTTTATCTGTTTAATTGAAATGTATAAGTCTTTTGCGAAAATTGACTTAGTGGAAGAGTGATGTTTATCGGTTTATTTTTACTGGAATCAAAATGAAAATTTTGTTATGATTAAGATTTGCATTACTTTTAATTATATTGTAGAGTTATGATTTTATTTCGTCTTTTTTCGCCAGTGGTGGTAACCGAAGTTGACTGGAAGTTTAATATTGTAGTTTATTTATCCCTCGATATAATCAATCAATAATATGTATACATATACAAAGTCTGTCACGATACATTAGCCAGTTCACAATTCTTTGCGTTGCACATTTAAAAGTTCCATAGCCACTATAATTTTGTTTGTTCATCCCCCTGTATGTGCATATATATGTTTTTAATTAACCCAAAGGCAAAGGTGAAGCGAGTATACTAAAAGGGAGATAAATTTCTTTTCTCGGTCACCCCTATGAGAGAAATGTAGTTAGATATTTTTCAAAAGTGCAACTAATTCTATTAAATAGCACTTTTTATTTAGTCGCTTCATTTTTAAAGGATGGAATTTAAAAACCTAAAAATTAAACATAATAGCACTTATTAAGAACTTTTAACAAATTGGATCGGTTATGGCTTCCTTTCACTGAGGGGTTTTTCACCAAGGGTAGAATATCCGCGATTTTTATCATTCACACTTGTAGGTCACGACTGTGGGTGAAAAAAGTCGGAGTGTCTAGCCATGGGTGACACGTTATTCATCAAAAACTATGAAATTAAAAATTTTAAAATTCATAGTTTTAAACAATTAAATCTAGAATCATGATTTGTATCCACACAACTTGATAAAAAATTTGAAAAATGACAATGACAAAGTTAAATTTTATAATTAAATAATGTTAATTGCAGCATTTCATTTAATTTTTTATAATTATTATTTATTTTTATTTATTGGGCCATAGACCGAGGATCTTCAGGATAAAAAACTTATTTATTGCATGTTACCTTTGATCTTCAGGTCTCTACAACTCTTTACAAAATTAAAAAAAAAGGTTATTAAAAGTTGAATATGAGTTCTGCCAGTGTCCTTAATGATGCCTTTTGGCAGGCTTTTGGTTTAATTCTTAGTCATATACAGTTTTTCTATCATCAAATGTGTTTCAGATTGAATGGTTTATGTAGAGGATTGATAGGGTGAGGGATTTTAGTAATATATTATTCCCACCTTCTCAAGGGTCTTCAGTGCTGGCTTTCTGCGATTTGTATACATAGCGACCATGTATTCCAATAGACTTGATTATATTGCTTTGTATATATGTGCTGCTGTTTTCCTTGATATTCCTTTATCTTTATATACTAGACTCTTAAAGTGTGTTATGACTCTTGTATGGATTTTTGTGGTAATAGTTACAGTATAAATTTTAGTTAATTTTCTGGTCCATGTTTACATCTAAATACTTGACTGATGGCTTGGCTTGTATTACTTTTATGGCCAGAACTTTACTTATTTTAATGGTAATAGAAAATTCCACAATTAAAATAAAGAGGGTTATCAACAAAATACATAATTTTATTTCCATTGTTGCCAAACTAGTTGTCGATATTATGCTAAGATATCTGCGGGCATTACACATCATTACAATATACGTAATAATCAGTTATGAAAAACTGTTAATTATAGAAATACTTATATAACTTCCAATTGCAATAAAAAGTATTCCCAAAAAAACTATAATTAATATATTCATACAAGAAGGAACTTTTAGAAAATGTACATCATGTTTAAATGTTCTTTTTTGTGAATAATCATAAATATTTCTCTGATAATAGAAAAAAAAAAAAATAAAAACAGCTGCTACGGAACAATACCGTAATGCATGTCCTACACATACTTGGTTTGGTTTTGAGATTAGAACATATTATAAATAATATTATTTAATATGAAACTGATATCTCGTCTAGTTCAGTTCGCGTGTGGAGACAACTTAACAATATATAAATAAATATTTTATCTACAAAAGCTTAATAAAATATCTATTAACGACGCAGTTATGAAACAAAGTATTATCATTATATATTCTCTATCATTGTATACCATTTTATTATCCAAACAAAATGCGGGATTCCCCGAACATACATTTTGCAACATTGCAGACCAACGTGTATTAGCACAAGTGTTGTAGGAAAATGTAAGCAAAATTATAGGATCTCATTCCGCTTGTAACGAGAGAATTTTCTTCGATTTACCTTACTCTTAATTTCAAAGGTACCAATAGTTCTAAAGCAGTAAAAATAAAATTATTCTCAATCTAATAAATTTTAATATATCAAGACATATTTTAAAATGGTTATGACTTTCCTGAATGCTTTCCTGATCATCCAAATGGCATACCTTGCTGTTGAGCAATCCTGATTACTGATTTGGATAATCTATATGTAAATAAGTAAATTCGTTATTATCAGTGGCGTCATAAAACAGTTCTATATATAAAAGTTATATCAAAGATTTTGTATCCAAGTAATTTTATTTGTATACATTTTTTCGTAAAGCTTACATTTATCAAATAAGGTATATATGTCATTTAGGATAAAAATACATATGGAAGATATTGCGTTGACCCGAAATTAAAAGTTAAATAATTAATTTTGCAGTATATAACTATTAAAACGGGTTATATTTTGAATAACACCAAGATAACACTAACATATGTATAATTTTTCATTTTTATCGCCTGTTAGAGGCCAAAGGAAATTATGATTATTATAAACTAAAAATAAAAAATGATCTAAATAAATTGTCAAGGTTTTGCTATTGATAAACTCATAATTTGGTCAAGTAATTTTTTTGATAACAACTTTATTAATGAAAAGGAATAATAAAGACAAGAATAAAGTTTGTTTCCCAATACGTTGTCGAGTTTGCTCAATGGATATTCTAACCTTCAAATTTTTAAATAATATTCACACATTTGGCTATTTTTTTTCATATTGCGACGAAATTTAAAGTCCATTACCGTTTTGATAACAACTTTATTAATGAAAAGGAATAATAAAGACAAGAATAAAATTTGTTTCCCAATATGTTGTAGAGTTTGCTCAATGAGTATTCTAACCTTCAAATTTTTAAATAATATTCACACATTTGGCTGATTTTTTTCATATTGCGACGAAATTTAAAGTCCATTACCAGAAAATGGCGCATAATAAAATTCAATGTCCTTGGAGCATCAAGAAAAGAAAATTATTGTTAAAAGTCAATTAGACAAGAAACCCTTTTAGTTATCAGTATTCGTATATAAAAGTAAGGAAAATTTGAAAAATTCTGCATCGCCCTTTTTAAATAAAAATGATATTACGACAAATTTTGAATAAGACTAAACAGCTTCTTGATCCAAGATGTAATTTTCCAACTATCTAGCTTTTTTTAGCATAATCAGTAACTTATTTGCTTTTATTCTCTTCTCTATTTCTCTCTTATTTAATTTTATTTCTAGTTTTTTTTGGGGATCTTAGTGCTTAAATTTACTATGGCAAATTTTATAATACTCGTGGCATAGTGAAGTTACATGGCGTTAAACAACTGAAGATTACTTAATTTATTTTGTCACTAACAAAAGGCTGCTTTTATATAAATATAAATACGCACAAAACAAAATGTCATTGAAACTACTAGATTTTTTCAGTTCGAGGCACCGTGAACCGATTTCCAATATACCCTAATTAGTCCAAGCCATAGGTCAATATAGTGATGTAATTCCAAGATGGATGATGCGTTGGGAGCAATGTAAAAAAAAACCCTACATAAAATATAACAGCAAAAAAATAGGTCGGGGTCAAGAGGGGGGAGGTCAAAGTTGACAAAAACAGGTTTTTTTGAATCCACAAGACAAGGAATACATTTTGAAAAAAAGTTTCAAATAAAAGTTGTAGAGATTTTAAAAAACCTACAATCTGAGTTTTTGTACGATCGTTTTTCTTAATTTGTTATTACAAATAGGCCAAAAAACCCTCAAAATCGGCCATTATTCATTGCAAAATTGACTTTTTTTGCACTTTTTTGCTTTTAAAGACGTCGTCTTTCAGAACAAAATCATATTTTGTATTAGTATATCGCATAATTTGTTGCTAAGATATTATTAATTGTTTATCCCAAGACGCTAAATATTGACTGCTATAATTTTTTTTTGAGTGAACATTTTGGATTCCACAAAGATTCAATCTCTTCGAGAAGGTGTAAATTTTCATATTTTGTTAGAGATAAATGAAAAAATTAATTTTGATCCTTTTAAATATCACTTTAAAAAAAGGGTCTGTTTTTTTTTTAACATAAGAGAGCTTTCGCGCGCGCGAGAAAATTGACCTCGTAGCTTCAAATCAGCAGCACTCGGAAAAATTCAGCAACGAATGGACTATTTTCGGTGTTTTTTTTTAAATCTAGGGTAACTCGAAAAATTAAGAATATGGCACACCCTGTTTTTTAAAGCAATATTTAAGGGATTCATTCAAAAAAATTATAGAAATCATCATTTTGCGTCTTGGGATAAACAAATAGCAATATCTCAGCAACAAATTATCTGAGTTACTATTATAAAACATTATTTTGTTCAAAATGATGAGGGCTTTCCTTTAAAATCAAAAAAGTGCAAAAAAAGTTAATTTTGCAATAAATAATTGATATGCACAAAAATGGTCGATTTTAAGGTTTTTTTTTGGACTTTTTGCAATAACAAATTGACGAAAATGATTGCATAAAAGCTCATATTGTAAGTTTTTAAAATATCTACAACTTTTATTTGAAACTTTTGTTATTTCGATAATTTCTACCTATATAACCCTTACACTGACCTGTAAATTGCAGTATCACGTAGCAAAATCTAGAGAAAAACATGATTTGATTAAATGTAAAACAGGTATAAGGATGTAGCTATGCAATATATAAGTTGTTATAGCATACCGGGGTGCGACATTGGCAGATCTGCGTTGTCTCTAAGTTTAGGGAAATTATGCACTATCTAGCACCACCGCGTGGGAGGCGTCTGATTATGACCCTCCATCTACGAAGTCTCAATCCCCTAGAGCTTAAAATAACGGGTGTAATTCGAAATTTCACCATACCCCGCAGTCATCGAAGGGTCAGCTATTTATCAAAGAGCTTGTATACAGGAATTATGTCGTTGCTTCTAGTACTCTTGATACTCGATGTTTCTAGAAAACACCAAATATTCGAAATGGGTATATAAGCAAGTTGCTGATCGTCGGAGGATCAGTATTGGATATACGAGCAAAGTGCAAAGAATTAGCGAATAATGATACAATTGTGGTAATGCTACTTTCGGCGTGTGTAAACGATGTAGCGATCTTGTGTGAACAAACCGAACAGTTTCTATTATATACGTAGTAAACTAACACTGAAAGCTCAACGAAAGACTTTTAATCAACTTTTAAAAAAAGCCTACGAGTTATATTTTGGGTGTAAAGTTGGCGATCAAGACAAAATTTGGGCTCCCAAAGTTTGCTGCCGCACTTGCTGTAGAATCTTAACAGGATGGGTACTGGATACTCACAAATCTTTGAAATTTGGAGTGTCAATGATCTGACTGGAACCTCAGAATCATGTTGATGAGTGCCACTTTTGCCATTTATGCTTTAGAAAAGTCCTGGGGCTTTCTAGTAAAAGCAAACATAAAATTAAATATCCTAATATCCTCTCAGCCATGAGACCTGTACATCATGAAGAAATCGACTCTGAATCAGATGAATTAGATAATTTTGAACCAAAAACCGGTCCAAGTTTTCAAGGGAAAGATTATTATGAATGTAGTAGCAGTAGACAGCCCCATTTTATATCTCTTGAAGAGCTCATTGATCTTATTCATGATTTTGATCTTCCCAAAACAAACTTACAGCTGCTTGGATCTCGTTTACAGCAGTGGAATCTCTTACAAAAAGGAGTGAAAATTTTCACTTTTCACAAAAGGCAGTCTATGCTGCCAGTATTTTTCTCAATTACCGAGTGGTGATTCTTCGAAGACAAGTCTAAAAGCAGTTTTATTGTTTAATGGGAAAGAACAACCATCTATTCCTCTGGGTCATGCTGTAAATATGAAAGAAACGTACGAGAATACGCGTATATTACTTCAAGGCATAAAATACAAAGATCATAAATGGAATATCTATGCCGATATAAATGTTATTACGTGCAGATAAGTGAGGCAAAGCATAAAGAAGAAATGCTTGGTGGGCCGCAAAAACTAGAATTTTTTAAAGATGAAAATTTTGAAATTACACTTTCGAAGAAAATAGGCTATAGACTGCCTTCAAAAATGTATGTAGCTACTTCTTAGTTAACAAGAAATCAGAGAACCAGAACGATCTAATTGAAGAACTTATTTCAATCTTACAAGACATTAGGTTGCAACATATCACTTAAGCCGCATTTTCTTCGCCACATTTGGAATTCTTCCCCGATAATTTAGGTTCAGTTTCAGACGAACACGGTCAAAGATTTCACCAGCAAATTGTTCTGATAGAGAAGCGATATGGTGGAAAATGGACCCCAAACATGTTAGCAGACAATATATTTGATTGTATTATACTTGTGTCAATACAAAATGAAGAATATTTTGTACAAAAAATTGATTTTGTTTTTGTTTTTCAATCTTTGAAAATTCACTAGATTGCTTATGGTTTGGGTTTCTCATATTTTATATTATTCTTTCCTTCTCTAAAAACTTTGCGGTAATAAGTAAAATCCAAGCTCATATTTGAAATCAGCATATTACAGTAGACACAAAAAAACCCAAAAAAATATCAGGGAGAGACAAAAAATTTCAAAATGCAGAACAGTGGTATTTAACTCAAATAATATATTCATTATTGCAAAATTCCAAAAGGTTTTTACTTGGTAGCTGTAAATATAATCTGCACAAAGTTAAAAGTTAATTTTCCTAAGGCTAAAGTCTGAAAGCACAGGTAATAATAGTAAGAAATAAGCTTTTTCACTGCAGCTCCAAAGATCCCAATCTACTTAAATTATGTTTGTAAATAAATAACAATGTTTAATGATTATATCTAAGATAAATGGAGTTAGCATTTTAGTTGTTTTAAACAGTAATGTGAATTGTTATTTCATGAACAGAAAACTGAATAGGATTCTGTTGTGTTATATATTCGACCATGACTTAAACGCGAAGCTTGCTCTAGTACATTAAGATATTTTGTAATGTCCAGTCGTCATCATCGGTGCAATCCGCCGTTAGTATGTGTATGTGAATATAAGCTCTCTGTTCCTGCAACTACGTCAACAACCAATTTCGATATAGTGTATAGTTGTTGTATAAGTATAATTTAATAATAATTTATTTACACACAATATATGGTAACCGTTTTAATAAGAAGTAAGTTAATATTTTAAAAATTGTAAAGTCTTAAATAAAACGTATAATAAAATTGTTTAGTAAACATTTTTCTTCCCCCTGAACTCACCAAGAAAAAGGGAAATATTTTTTTAAAAACAAGTAGCCATATCGATTGAAATTTAACATCTGTCTTATCATGCATTTCAGTCCTGTCTACTCCCCTTTAGGCAATATACAGAGTGTCCGGGAAACTGTGGGAAATCTCCAGGATATGAAAAAAACGTGAAAGGAATACTACAAGTTCATATAAACGATTTTCGTATAGGCCTCGTCGTCGGAGACATGGGCTCCAACGAGCTGTAATGGAAGCAGTACATAATTATTGAAACACCAGATATATTTTAATTTTTTTTTAATATGATGTATACCAGGGAAGATCTTTCAAATTACTATCCAAGAAAGTATTGTGAATTATTCACAGCTGCAGGAGCGAACTAGCTGTGACACTCATGACCCCATTCTTTTTACGCCCTGTATGATAAGAACATTTTTTACTTACCTTTAACTATTGACTAAAAAATAAGTACTTTTCATTTATGTCACTAATCCTAACCGTTGTTGAAAAAACGTCATTTTATTTACACTCTTAGTCTCCTAACTTCTGTTGGATTGAATATGAAGAAGAGCAATTTTCGCCGGTCATCACGATTCAATAAAAAGTTAAACTAACTGCTTAGTTAAAAACTTCGTAAGAGGGTTCAATATGGGATCCGTGAGGCCTAATACACTCGCGCGTACGACGAATTGAGGACTGCTCTATCCGCAACAGTAACTTAGCATTACTCCTTATTTGATCACAATGAAACGTGATCCTCCATAGAACTTCCTCCTTACTATCGACCGGAGTGGAATACACCAAGGTCTTGAAGTGTCCCCACAGTTAAAAATCCAACGGCGTTATGTCGGGAGATCGAAGAGGCCAGGCAATAGGTCGTCCTCTACCTATCCGATGGTTTGGATAGACGTTATTCAGGGCAACGCTAAAATGAAGTGATGCCCCATCGTGCAAGTAGTACATGTTTCGGCAGGTTTTAAGTGGTAAGTGCACTACTAATTCGTGAAAAGTGTTCTGGAGGAACTCCAAATAAAGTTCTCCATTCAGTAGTGACGGCAATACGAATAGTTCAATTTAAAAAAATTGCTAATGATTCCTCCCCAGACATAAATTGATGAGAATTGATGTTGATGATGCCCAGACATTGATTGAATGGAATTGATGTTGTTGGTGCGAAACAATAGTTGCATGAGGATTTTCATCAGATCATACATGTAAGTTGTGTAAATTTATAGTACCATTTTTGGTAAACCCTGCTTCAATCGTGGAGAAAATAGTGCTAATGAAGTTTACATTATTTCGTTGCTGATCCAATAGCCATTTTGCCAACTGCATTCTACGGGGAAAATCTTCAGGAAGCAGTTCATGCACTTTTTTGAAAAGATGTGGATATAAAAGTTCTTGAAGAACTTCATGTACTCTTGTTTTCGACGTATTAAACTGCGCTGATAATTTGTGAGTACTCGTACATCAGTACTTCTTTTCCCAAAATTTTCCAAAAATTATGAAAAAATTTAAGAGGACCTTATTAAACGAAATCGTCTACCAATCTCCCTTAGACCTTGGTTAACTCATTGAAATGTTTTCTGATTCGGAAAAGTACGATTAGGATATCTGTTGAAATATAACCTCCTGGTTTCCAAATCATTGCAAGATGGAAGACCATGCATCAGATGCATACCTGCATATTCAATAAACTTGTACTCCATATTTTGAATTATTTCACAATTAATTTTACCACGAAATCCAAAAGTAAATTAATATCCAAGTAAAGAATCAATGTGTCAGCGATGTGAAATTGACAAGTTCTAAAATGAAGGATATTTATTTCTTTCGTACCTAGCAATGTTTACAAGAACAATACTTTGTTTTTGGTGCCGATAAAATAAAACGCACATTTTTTACGAATCTAGGTCGAATTGCAATTTACAGAATTAGACTTTTTTAACTAAAGTGGTAAACTCTAATTTTGGATCGAATTTTTTTTATAAGTTTGATTATTTGATAGGAACAAAGATGTATCTTTTATCGAAATATGCCAAATACATGATATAAATAAAATGATGAAGTTCTTATCATACAGTGTGTAAAAAATGGGGTCATGAGTATCACAGCTAGTCCGTCCTTGAATGCTGTGAGTAATTGACAACACTTTCTTGGGTAGTAATTCGAAGGGTCTTACCTGGTTAATTCATATTAAAAAAAATTGTATTATACCTGGTGGTTCATTAATTATCTATAAAAAACCTGATTCCATTGCAGCTCTTTGGAAGCCCATATTTCCAAAGAGGAGGTCTGTACGAAAAAAGTTTATATGAACTTATATATTCCTTTCACGTGTTTTTTTTTATATCCGGGAGACTTCCCATATTTTCCTGGACACCCTGTAATTTTGTTTAAGTCGGCCCGTTAAAAGAAGATATTTACTAATGCCTGTTATGCCGGTCAGAAGATTCCAATTCATTGACTTGCTGCATGATATATTGGCCCGATGTAATCTTACAAGATTTAATGCTGCCTTTATTTACAGTTTTTCTTCATTGTGGCGTAAAACCGTTATTATCAGGGTAGGGTCTGGTGAATTAGCATCGTCGTGGGTGAAGCTAGTTGGTTAAACATGCGATAATTTATATTACAATGAAGACTGGTCGTACTTTCATTTAAAACCGCAAACAGAAATTTTCGTGCTTCTAGTATTTGTTTCTTAATTTATCGTATCAAGTCATACATAAAAATTCAAAAGACTGAAATTTTTCTGATAAGGACATATAAGCAGAATCCCTTAAAAAATAAAATACATATACATGCATAGAAATCGGCCCACTGCATACTTCAAAGGTAGTTTTTTGAGAAACTATAGGCTAAATCAAAATAAAACTTATGCAGTTTGAAAGATAATATGCTTTGACAAGGATATAAATTTATCAAGAGTGCTTATTGTTTATGAAGCGTAGCAACGGAAAACAAAAGTGGAAGTTATCATGAGTATATACAAGCTTTGACAGATTTAAATGATCGTCTCTGGAGTAGTTTGAAGCTAATTCGGTTTTTATAATTCTATTAGTTTTAAAGTGTGTTACTTTAATGCATACTACACCGGAAAAGCAGCACAAGTGACTATTTTACGTGAAAATGGACATAGCCAGCGATTTGTTAAGCGATGACTGAATATGAGAGGTGCCATGGTTTGAAGGGTCTGCAAATGTTATGAGGAGACTGGATCCTTTTATCGGCGCCCCAGAACAGGCAAAAAGCGATGTACAATGGAACTTGATGACCGCTTTACTGTGTCCAAGTCATATAGCAATCGCTGACTTAATGCAATTCAAGTGCAACAAGAGCTCCGTGAGGTCCAATATAAGTCAGTAGATAGTAAGACGAAGACTGTAGGAAAAAAACCTGACCTCTAAATGTCCCACAACTGATCCAAAGCTTACTGCAGCCCACCGTCAAGCACGTCTGCATTACGCATGGGATCATGTGAATTGGACATTGGAGCAGTTCTGTTCTCCGATGAGACCAGGATGTCTTTATGGAAGCGACCGAAGAAAAAAAGTTTACCGGAGACCAGGAGAGCGATTTGCTGTACTGAAGAAGAGATTGGCTACGGTGGCGGTTAATGCATGATCTGGGGAGCAATTTCTATGGCAGCACGAACCGACCTTGTTTTCATCGCTAGACCTGCCCATGGTCGAGGGAGAGGAGGATAAACAGACGTTCGATATATTGAAGAAATTCGAGCAGTACATGTGGTACCTTATATCAATTATATTAGCGACAATTTTACTTTCAAGCATGACAATGCAAGACCGCATACTGCTAGAATTGTCCAGGACTATATTAGAGAAGTCGATTTTCGGGTTATGGAGTGGCCGGCGCAAATTATTGCAGTAGAAGAAGAGTGGCTTCATATTTCACAAGAAAACCTATCGAACTTGATAAGATCTATGTCTAATCGTATGCGAGCTGTAATTAGAGCAAGAGGAGGTCAGACCCATTATTAATGATTTATTATTGACATTGTTATTATCTTAGTTGATTGTCAAGGTATCTTTTTTTTTGTATTAATTAAACGATAATTTGTTTTATTCATTTCATTTTATAATTTTTAGTCTAACATTAACGGAATTTCAATAAGTTCATACCTCTGTAAAAGCATAATAAATCACCTTTCAAACTGTATTATAATTTATTTTAGTCTAACGTATCGTTTCTAAAAAAAAATACAGGTAAAGTCATAGGTGTGAAGTGGGCCGATTTCTATGCACGTCAGTGTATTTTTAAAATAGTGAATTAATTCCACACTTCTATAACCGTTGGTACAACCATAATTAAGCTTATTTTGCGAACGCTGAAAGGTTGGGGTTTTTGTACTAACTATTTAAACTCTTTTTTTTTTATAGAGGACAACAACATTCAGTTTTGTAAAGGAAACTAAGAAAAACTTTCCGAACAGTGTTGGGCTGGGAACCATCAATAAAACGAAATAGTACTAACTCTGATTTTTTTCTTGGATATAATTTAAAGGAAAAAAAAATTAGAATTAGAAACTGTAGTTAAGCTTCTCTAGATCAAAGGATATCATATATTCGAAATAACCTGACATCTATTAATAAATTAGGTTATATAAAAGACTCGGACTTAATGTTGACAAAGGGTAAAAAGTGTTAACTTTTACTTCTGGTTGTCATTAAAAAAAACTTTATATATGCCTGTTCATTTGCTTAGGTTGAACTCTGGGCTGCTATTTTCAAAACCTGTTATTGCGAGCACTCTACATTAGCACACTACCCTATCTACTCAGCCATGCGTGGTTAGTTTGATAAAAAGGTAACGAGAAAAGGAACCAAGAAAACGGTGACGTCAGATCATCAACGTCCTACACCCAAATTGGAAACAATAAAAACACAAAAACTCTGAAACAAATTAGAAAAATGCCACTACATTTCAAATATGAGCAACTCACCTTTAAAAGGGTTTTCGTTCGTCGAAAAGAAAAATCTCATAAGAACATTCCGATAGCTCTAAAATCAGCCTATGAAAAAACCATTTCTATCAAATCCCAAACAATTATGACATTTGCAGCCTCTAATGTTTGGATTTTCTTTAGACAATCGAGTGTCGCTGACCTTTACTCTCCATAAAGGTGCATTCAGATCAGATCCTCGCAAGTTTTTATAACATGGTAAAAAATAATTCAATAACGATCGTAGAAATACAAGCAAATCTAAAGAAAAGAAATCAGAAAATACAGAACCTATTTCCTCCTAATTACATAAAATATCTGTTATTAAGCGATATGAAATGTTACACTTTTCGACCTTTCTGTATTTTGTACGCTACCTAATCGTTCATATTTAAAAAAAAATGATCACTATTGCTTGAATTTATCTCCAATATAAATTAAATATGTTTTCACCTTACGTACATAAATGTATATAAATAGATCTAGGAAGTATTAGGCATTTTTGTGGTACTTTTGATGCATCTAATTTTAAAGATTTATATCCAGGTTGTTCAACTTTTAAAGCTAATTAACCGATTTTGTTTATGTTCAGTAAGACTAAACAAACATAGATCTTTGATTATTGGTGCTTAGTAACATCTGAATTTAATGAATGTCTTGCAATTTTTCAATATAAGAAATATTTGAGCGGTAAATACCCCTTGTTGATCTTTCTGTGTTAGTATGTGTCATGCACTATATAAAACAGCAACAAATATTTTTAAATAAGCCAAAAAACGGTGTTAAACATGAATTAGGTTGTTAGTTTTTTTTTTCGAAAACCCAGTACTAACATTATAGAATAAGATTCCCAGTTAAATCGGCAAGAGAATAATATAATCTCCTTCTTGACTTTTCAGTTTTCATGGGCCTGAAACCATTCTATGACTATTTTTTGAAAAAGAGAAGGACTAAAAGTGACTTATTTAAAGTTGAATAGCTCGGAAACTAACCATTCTGGAGGAAGAGTTTTATTACAAAAGTTGTAAATAATTAAGCGGGACAAGTCGTATTGACCTCGAGACTAACACTTACGGTAATATCATGGTCAAGTTATTTTTTTAACGGTATCTATATATTTTATTGCAAAAATATGGAAAGTCTGAGGAATTCCGCATCCAACGGTATACAGAACATGGGTGGTCAAATATCAGATGAATATCACTGGGGGAATGCTGATAATACTGCCGATGGTGCCTGCAGGAGGATGAAACCATCGACCATATTCTCAAAGCCCAGCGCTCAACGGAGTGAGGCAGAGACATTTCTGGAATACAGTTATATTACCCGAAGCAGCTAAGCAAGGTCAGGTAATGAGGCTGCTTGGATCCGGAAAAGCGATCGACCTTGGATGATGTGCAGTCATGGTAGGATGTTATGGGCCAAACGAGGCCTAATTATCGTGGATCGAATATTACCATCCATTTTCATTCGTTCATTCATTCAAATAAACCGCTGGTTTATCTTGTAGACTTGCAGCAAATATTTGTGCAGGTATGTTGTGAATGTGCAGAGAGACTTTTCCAATTTGCTGATGACATACAAATTAAAGTTGCTTATCTCGCAAAGTCAGATTCATATTCTCTGAGTCCAAATACTTACGTATAAATATCTCTAAAACTAATGATTTGTGTACATGGCAGGAGACCTAAACCTTCTGACATGTCAAGACTTACGTTTGCGCTTCTGTAAACATTTATTTAAGGTTACATATGGCTTTTATGATGTCAAATTTATTATCTCTAATCAAATTTGTATTTATTTACCTAATGTTATTATCAGTATGAATTTTTATTAAAATGTTTCCTGTAGTAATTGGGTACAACCCAAATTCACATTTATACATTTTGGGGTTAGGGGTTCGAATTATTTAAAGCATTAGTCTAGAATCCCGAAAATATACATAGAAAGATATCGATATCTTATATATAAAAAAGTAATTTAAATGTTAAATTAAAATATTTAACTTGCCAGTAGATTGTTGAATAAAAAACTACTTTTCTGTCTACTGTGCTATGCTGGCAGATATGTTACGAAAGTTGAGTTGGTTGGATAATGGAATAAATGTAAGTGAAAAATACCTAAATCATTCAAAATTTGCTGACTATATCGTGATTTTCAGCAATGATCATGGAAAACTACAAGAACACAACTGAACATATATACATTACATTAGAAGGAACACTACTCGATGTAGTTGTTAATCTCATGTAACTTGGCTATCAAATCTCAACGCAAAAAAACAACGTGTCTAAAGAAATCACCAGAAGAATTCGAATAGGATGGTTGGCCTTTGGAAAGCTTAACTACATACTAAAAATAAAGATGTCTCGAATTACCTACAGCGTGGATGCTAGAAACAATGTGTCATCTCAGCTGTAGGTTAGCTTTGTGAAACGTAGAGCCTTACAAAAAAGAACACAAGAACATAAAAAGCACACCAAACAAATGTTGGATATTAAGATAAAAAGGTAATATCTGGATACAAGAGCAAATAAAAGTGGACAATATTGTAAAGCAGGTCGCAAGACTAAAGTAGCAGTGGATATACCATGTGGCATGTAGACCTGATAGCAGATAGAGTAAATCATCGCTGCAATAATAAGCACGAACATACAAACAAGGAAAAGAAGACCCAATCCCAAAAGGCGTGATGACATACAGGATAATGCAGGAGAACAGTGGATGACGTTTACAATGGATAACAAAAAAATGGAATACATTTGGGGAGACCTATATCCAGCAATGGATGAAAAGCCTCAACGTGAGCTTGTGGTCATGTGATAGTTTTAGCTTAAAATGTCATTTTTGTTATTTTTTTTATGCTTTTTGAATCAGTTCTGTCAAGTCCTTTTTTTTTACTATTTTACTTATTTTTTCTCACATTAAAACAAGAAACCCAAAAAATCTCCCTAAAATTTTGTAGAAACGTGAATATCATGACATTTCTTTAAAAAAAATGAAAAATTTAATAAAATTAGACGCAATACACTTAAAACAATTGATCCTAGTAAATTATAAAATAAATGGTTGGTAAACCTAAAAGTGAAAAATACTAATCACATTGATTTTTCTTTGTATCACTGAAAATAATCGTGGGTGGCAAAGTTTAAATTGTTAATGATAGATACGTTTTTCTTTTAATAACAGACTTTTAGTGCTATTTGTGTCATATTATTACAACTGTGTTTATAAACATTTATTCATGTTTAAGATGAATTCTTCATCCGGAGATAGCTTATTTACATCAGTATAAGTTTGAATATTTAACGTACAATGTCAACAAGGAATATTTTAGAAAGACGGAAAACATAAAAATTTTTTCTTAACCATTTTCTTTAAAAGTAGCACAATGAAAATGACCCAGCTATTTTATACTGAACATATTTTTCAAAAGTTTGTATATTCAGCTACAAATGAAGTGCCAATGAGCGCAATCATTTTTGTTTTTATACACTAAACCTGCCAATAGTCCCTACTTATTTGCATTTAATTTTACTTTCATATCACATGAAAAATAGCAGTTTTGTGTTGGCAAGAATAAATATAAAAAAAAATTATTTCCCAACAATCTCTTTTTCACTTTTACGCCAGTTTTAATTAAATCTGAAATTTCACAAAAGATCGCTCGCCATCTATTGGCATCGGTTTTAACTGAAGTCACGATTTTGCCAGATTCTTATATCGTATCATCGGTTGATTTTCGTGTCGGACTGTTCCTATTGTGGTTTTGAGTAGCTTATATTGAATTTTCTGAATAAGTCGTGTATTTTCCAATAATTAGGATATGGCTTTAAAAATATGCCTTTTTGACAAGTCTAGTTAAGAAATTTTGGCGAATTCAGCCATTTTCTTGGGAACTGGCCATCCTAGCAGTCGTGTATAATTGTTAAAGAACAAAATCAGTGATCGTAGGTGTGTCATTTTATTAATCTACACCAAAATAAGGTAACTACCTTCTATATTTTTCGTTTTAATCGCCGAGTTCAGTAACTTTACAAATTAGCTTACTGACACCGATTTTTCTCTTTTATTTCAAGGGCCAGCATTTAGGTAGTTTCAAGTTTTATTCAGCATTTAAAGATTTTAAGTAGTTTTAAATAAATTTACTCAGCTTTTAAATTCATAGCCCAGCTTTTTAAATTATATCCTAGCATACAGAGCCTGCATTTATGGTATTTAAAGTATCTATAGTATTCAATGCTTTCATAACAAATTCTCAAGATTTTATTATTGTCATTCGCATATAAAGGTGGGAAATAGTCGCGACTGACTAGTTAAGAAAAAATATTCAGAAGTAGAGGTATTGAGGATGCAGTGTGATAATGAAGTTTTAGGTTTTGATAAGGAAAAAAAACCCTTGTTTGATTATATCAAGTTTTCGAGAATTTATTTTTCTCTTCTTCAGGACATGCCTGTAAAACTAATTACAAAGAACTTAACCTAACCTATAATTATTAAATACTCACCAATGTGAGTTGAATCTAAAACAAGCAAATATATGAAAAACAGAGGAAGAACTCTCCAATAAAACTTTTAATTATATTTATAGCCCCAATACAATCGGGCCATTCAAATTGAACAGGAAATATTTAATTCTTAAAAATCAACAACAATAAATATCAAGCCATCATGGAGGGGAGCTCCTGGGATGAGGTGTGCTAAGGAACATATAACTGGGACTAGCTCACGGCGTACTAAGGAGCTTCTCTCCTTGGGAAGGAAAGGGCTGCGAATTGTGGTGGGATTGTTGACAGGACATTGTCACCTCAGGGGCCATCTTCACAGAATCGGTGTCGAAGGCGACCCCACATGCAGATGGCGTTTGGAGGAGGATGAAACTGTTGACCATGTTCTCAGAGAGTGCCCAGCACTCAACGGACTGAGACCGAGATATTTCGGAGATACAGTTTTGTTACCGGAAGCAGCGACGCAAGTTCAACTAACGAGGCTGCTTGGATTCGCAAAGGCGATCGGCCTCGAATAACCTGCAGATATAGTGGGATGTAGAGGACCCAATGGAGGCCTAGGCATCGATGATCTAGTATCACCACCCCTTTTTCATTCATTCATTCATTCAAATATCAAGCCTGACTATTTCGCCATTTTGTCGTGACAGATGTTAAGTATCAACTAGGCATTGGTGTTACCATGGTAACACGCACCACATTAATTGCCTGACAGCAGGCCGGGGTTGAAAAGCCCTTACACTGCAGCCTTCAGACTTATTGTATTGCCTGCCATATTCATTCTAGGTAAACAGGTTGGTTCCTTTGATCAGGTTTAATAACCTGCTCACTAGTTTATCCTTCCGGAAAGATCAATTTATGAAGGTGTCTCCAGTAGGCCAAAGCTTTGCGCTCGAAGATGATGTGTGAGGCCGTCTCGTTCTCTTCATCACAGAGTACATAGTAGTTCTTCGTTGAAGATACCTATTGTATGAAGAAGTGCAGTGGCCAGTTATAAGTCCTGTCACCAGCCTGATTTGTTGTCTGCCTAGACGCAGAATTTCACGGCTTAGTTTTCCATACATATAGGTTAGAAACAATGGTTGTAACAAAATTAACAGTAAATAAACTTAGAATTGTTCAAAGAACCATGGAGCTAAGTCGCGAGTTTTAGGTGACATGTTGTCAGATTAAAAGACGGAAGCTAAGGGAAAACAAGAGATGCAGCAGGAGGAGAAAGGTTAGAGACTGAGAAACAATTAGGATACTGGATGAATAGTGACTGAACGATACAGGATGATTCAGTTTATTATAAATCTTAACTAATAATACTTCAATAAGAAGAATGTAACTTCTTAATTATATTATAATGTGTTGTTATACACTTTTAGAGAAATACATTTAAAATATATTAATTTAAAATCAGTTTAACAGTTTTTGTTTGATGAATTTATAACTTTAAAATAATATTTTTCACTGAAGTGACAAGATGGCTACTGAAGCACCGAATAAATCTTTTTAGATCATCAAAAGCTAATAAGTACTAGCAGACGAAGAACTTGCCATTTTTGGATGCATGGAAAAAGTGTTTGTTAAAATTTGTATAAACTCCAGATGCCGTACGAATTAAATTGCCTGAGTCTAATTTTTGACAAAACTCTAAAGGTCGATTCTTTCGTTAGCTAAGAAGAAAAAGAAAACTATAATAAAAATATTATCATGAAATTTCTAAACAAAAAACCATTGTATTCAATAAATATCGAAATCCACTAAACATATGGTCGAAATGTAAACAGTCCAATATTTGTTACAGGTATGCCTCAGGTGAACCCAGAAAAAGAAATTTCATGTAGGATGAATGAAGTCATTGAAGGTGGGCGTAGTCTCGATGCAAGGTGACAATAAATATAAAATATTGTGCTTACATTACATCACAACAAATAAATTCTGTTTAAAATTTATAAATATAAAATGTATGTAAATAATGAATAAATCAGTGCGTATTTGAACTTTAAAGCTTTGTTGTAGGTAAATGATGCATTTATCAACTGCGAAATTGTTTATTATTGAATTTTCCACAAAATGAATTATGTTTTGTCTTTAAAAGGTCAGAGCGTGTAAAAGGAAACATCACTCATATTTTATTATTTTCATTATTTATAAAAATCTACTAAACTATTTTATTTTATGTTTGGTATTTTAAACTTTCTCACATCCTTCGATAAAGAATTATTAGTGGTATCTTTATGTGGATACAAGCCCATAGTACAGTATTTCGGATACTACATAAATGTTATATATCGCCTACCATTGTATTTTTTATTCATTACGATGTCCCATAATAGTAAAGCGGTATGGAATTACAACAACTTTTGACAGTATTTGATAAATGTTAAATTATTTTTAAACTCTAAAAATGCAGTACGAGGCATGGTGCTACAGCTTGAAATAACCATAAATCTAGATGAAAATTCAGTTTATTACAAATTTTTTTTGCTGTTACCATAGTGGACAATGCTATTTTGTAAACATAGATGGTAGTAAATAGAATTGAGTTCTCTTTTCACTGCTTTGGAATGAGTTAATGGATGGGCTTTTGCAAACTCTGAGTCACTCAGTACTAGTATATGCTGTTGACCTGGTAATCTTAACCCAAGGTAAATTCAATACAACTGTGAGAAAAAGATGGCAGAAAGTTTTCAGAGTTGTAAAAAGATGGGTAGGACAGGAAGGACGGCAGCAACCGTGCCATAAGGCGACAAGCGCAACGGTGTGCCGCAGAAAGGATAAACCCCAACCCAAATATTTTTAGGTTACACTAACAACTTGCACGTTTAAGCCAGTTGTTAGTATTCTAGGCCGTGCGCGACGCAAACGTCAGTACTTAGTCCTACGTATTGGTCGGAGGCCACGGGTGTTCGCACCCAATGCGTTTAAGTGTTAACCAGGGCAGTATTCACTGTTTCGTTCTTGTAGAACTCTTCAGATAGGGTAAGAAGCCTTTTACATTTATATCAATTATATACAACCTTAAATTTCGTGATATTTTGCTTTAGATTGCAACAGGTAAAAACCAAACCAGGTCTTCTAAACAGAAATTTGTTACTGATCAATATAATAAACATTTTTAGCACAGGTTTTTTTCTACAGCTAAAGCAAATAAATGAAAAATTTTGCTGAATTATCATATTCAATGTTATTTTTATATTCACGTTTGAACTACGATAAGGAATTTTTACTTCCTAATTCACTAAGATGTATTAAGCAAGTCAAGCAAGTCAAGCAAGTTTTGAACCTTACACACACGATACAAAAAATATTTTCTTCTATTACCAAACCGGCAAATAGAAATATTTTGTTTATTTCCAGAAGGCAACTATTCCTATTACTGATATCAAAGCTTTATATCTAAATTTTTATCCTCAATATTCCAGTAAAACCATTTATTTGTGGTCATATATAATACAAATTATAACAGCATCATAAGCAAAATAAAACTACTAGAGGATCTAACTTCCATGGCAGCTAGATTCGGTTTAAGTCTTAAACCTTTTTAGTGAAACTGACTGTTAAAATTTAAATCATTAATTGTGAATTAACATAAAAGAATACAACCACAGGATTTGAATACTTTTCAAATATCTGTGTTAATTACATATATTAGAAATGATGTTTCTTAACGACAAATTGTAGCTGAAGTTCACATACGCTCATCCGTAGTTTCAAAAATCAGATTTGTGGACACTAGTGATGTAACAAGACAGCCATATCGATTCCGTGCAAGCATTACAACAGCTCGGCAGGACTATATTTGAGTAAGAAGTGCCATTCAAATTCCATGATTTAGTGCTCGGTAGTAGTATGTATTTACAAATCTGCCGCGGTAGTATATTAACACAGAGAGCAATGTTACCCGAGCAGACAAGACAACACCGTACATATTCGTTTAGCATTTTGTCGCGAATATTCACGTTGGACTGAACAGAAATATCAACGAGTATTAATTATTCTCAGATAAGTCTCGTTTTCTAGATTCTAATGGATGAATTCAAATTTATAGAGGATGGTCTGAAAAATATTATAACAACATGGTTCAAGAGATTTACCATTTTGGCAACATAGCAATAATTAAGTGGGATGGCAATAAAGAACTGGGATTATTTAAATTCAGGGTAGCAATTTGAAAGGTCGTCAGTACCTTATGGACATTGTACAACTCCATGTATTGTGATTCATGCTCAAAATAATGAATAAATTCTGTAACAGAATAATATTCGTCCTCACATCCCCAGAGATTTAAAGAAAACCATATATTGATTATGGGTAGCCCATAACTCCAACTTAAATTCCATAGAGGGGATGAGTTAGAAAAACACATGCAACAGAGAGAAATGGCAACTAACTAAGACATGTTTAACTTTAAAAATGACAGCAGCCACCTCAAGAAAGAGTTCGACATTTGTCACGTCAATGTCACAAGGTTATACGCCCAAGAAATAATCATTACGTAATTGAAGGTTTTGAAAAAAAATTAATCTATGTATATTTTTAGTAATTCTGAGAATATAATTTGCTCATTTAGTACTTGGATTTTTTAAATGATCCCTAATTAATTATGAGTGATATACCTCGATCGTACGATAGTTCTATCATAGATGCCTCTACCTTGGTAGTTAGGTTTACAGGAATGTTATCCAAAATGGTGTTCAAAATATTTTTCAAAAATTTGTGCATTTGACAATGGCGTTTTTTTATTACAGTTGTATCGTCTTGCTTTGTAATTTCGTCTTCTGTCTTCTGTCATAAAATTTTCCAAAATGGAAAAATATTTAAAATGCTATTTTAATTAACATTTGACGTTTCCAAATAAAATCTTTTATTTGGCTTTTGCCGTTGAAGGTAAAAAAAAAAACTACAAATTTGTTGTTTTACTTTGCAAACTTAAATTTAAGTGATTTAGTTTCCATTCGAAACAACTACATCTCAGAATCTTCGAACATACCACTGTAGAATTAGCACAACGTTAGAACTAGGGCCAGGTTGTTTGAACGCTGAATAACGTAATAATATTTTTATTTATATTTGAAAAAGTGTTGATAAACAGTAGATATTTAGTTTCTTGGTACACACATACCGATTTTATGCTATCCTTTTCTAATTGCATTATTTGAACGACTATCGTATGATAATCGGTACGTCAATTCTGATATGAATATATGGTTGCCTAAGTTATTATTATTGTTATTTTCAATATGTAAACAATATTTAACAAAAAAAATAAGTTTTTAAATCGTTTTTTAATTAATATTAATTGTAAACTTCGCATTTATAGTAATTTCTAACACCGAAAAAAGTCTCGACAAGCAATTAAACTGAAAGAAAGGATAAGTAAACATGTTTATGTCTGTCAACCACCAAAAAAACATGTCCCCCACCGACCATAAACAGCCGCCAAATAAATCTATTGTTGTTTAAATCTAGAGTATGATCGAAGCTCAGGATATTACCCAAAAAAACCTAATTAGCATTTAAAGGCCAGATATTTTTAGACTAGGATAATTCCTGTATACTCACTGATGTTCTAGTATAATTGTATACAAAAACTTTCTTCAAATTGGGGGAAAAATGTGTATGAGTTTATTAAAAACTTCGCGTAGCACAAGTAATCCGCGTACCATAACTTAAAACCACTGGCTTAAGGAATAGTAAATCTAATGCCAATAAATTTGTTATCTTTTATAATTCATTTTTAAAAATACAGCTAATGCAATTTCATGCTTAACTAATTCATAAATTCATTAACCAATTAGAAATATGTGCCGAATAACCAACGAAAGACATTTTAAAAAACATAAATTGTTTTTAGGTCTATTTAATTATTTAAAAGTATGTTTGTCATGTGGCAATATATTCCTATGTTAAACAACTTGTTATGTGCCAATTTTAATAAAACTACAAAACGTTGGCGTTTAATTTTGCTTTAAGAAAAACTGAATCATCACCTAAAAACAATTTTAGTAATAGAAAGTAGAAATACCTTTTAACCTTTAATATTTTATTAACCGAATTTCTCTTTTCTAATCTTATTCCAATTTAGAAGGTGTAGATATTATAAATTTTTGTTGACATTGTAGTTGAGCTCTAGTAACACTAATAAGTTCCAAGACTCAATCGACTTCAAGAAAAGTGTATAGTCGATATTTATTCTTAAAGCGATGCAGAACGCTCAAATAAAGCCATAAATTATCGTAATGTCTTTAAAACTAATATGAAAATTATATTTTTATCTCATAACAGCGAGTAGCCCCGACTACTCACGGATTATTTTATATTCTTTTCGTCACATCGCCCACTCTTTTATAGAAACTTTTGAGATCTATCATCTCGTTATAAATTGTTTTAATGTATCTTAAACGATTTATCCAGGGTACGCGTGATTAAATTTGCACATATTCATATTAGTATTCGAAATACTTTTTGGTCAGATTAACAACCTTTACAAGATTTCCTGATGAAACATTTATTAGTATACGTGCAAGATGTTATTCCTGTCTTATATATGCAAACAAAGGCAAACGGTACACCTAAGCTGGATTTCGGTAAAATTAGAAATAATGAGATCGTAATTTTGCGAGATTAACAACTGTATGTCAGAAAATCTGTGTCTCGTATCGTGCAATTTATTCTAATTATGATAAGAAATATTACATCAACCATACTTAAGTTTTACCACTTTCATAAGATTGGTTCCTTAATATTTATAATATAACATTGAACCTCATTACGAGATCATTTATGAGATTTTTTTTAAGACTCCGATGCTTAAATATCAAAATTAATTTGAGAAATAACTAAAACTAGGCGAAATAAATTTTGACATCCTAAAATCATACGCTGGTTTAAAATGCAACATATAACGGGACCATCTCAAGTCTCTCTTACACATTATTTCTTATACAGAGGCATAAGCTCAAAAAGTCTTAATGGTATTTTCTAGATTAGATCTCCTGACATATACGATTCGTCTTTAAGATATGTTAATCAGTATTTATTGATGACGTCTCTTACATGCTGTTAATGTAATCAAAAAATATTTGTGTTTTTATGTACATATACAGTTGATCCAATGAAAGAATAATACCCATGCATCATCAATAATTTTCTACTGAACTAAATCAAAATTAATTAGTTAATCTACTTATTACACCGACGAACGGAACTAGATAGTATAATGAAAATTTCGTTATATTTTCGGAATCGCTATCAGGAAAAGGAAAAAATTATTATATCGGTTTAGGTAAGTGAAAATATCAGTGAAATAATAAAAATAGTAATAAATAGATTTACTGAAAGACAAAAAATTATCACAACCGCAAAGAACATTTAATATAAGACAATAAGGTTTACCTATGAACACTTAAAATAAGCATTTTTTCTACCATGGTATGACAAGTTATTTATAATTTTTCCTATAGCTCTTTTGAATACAATTCTTTAAAAAATATATTTTTAAGGTTGAAAAATAATAGCAATAATAATACTAATATAAAATTAAGAAATAACAACGAAGAGGTAGTAAGATTGAATCATCTCCTATACACGGATGATCTTAAACTAATGGCTGCTACCAAAAACCAGCTGGAGCAAATGCTCAGAATTGTGGAGGAGTTTTCAGGGGTATCGGAATCCAGTTTGGACGTGACAAATGCCATATTTTGAACATCGTTAAAGGAAAGATACAACCTTGAGCATTTAGGATGCAGAACGGTGAAACTATTGCTGCAATGGAAGTAGAATACATACAAATACCTAGGTATGAAACAGGCTAAATAAATTGACCATCGCACTATGAAGGCTGAATTGACAACCGAATTTGTCAGGAGGGTAAGATGGGTGTTACAAACTAGTCTAAATAGTATAAATTTGCTTAAGGCACTCAACACGTACGGATGCCCTTCGCTTAGCTACTTTTTTGGAATTATAAAATGGAGCAGGATGGACATCGAAAACCTGCAAAGGATAATATGAACACTCTTAACAAAAGCACACAAACACCACCCTCGGAGTGCTATTGAACGTACAATGCTTCCAAGACACCAAGGAGGAATATATTAGTAGCTCGATCAACAAATAATAAATTTACGTTCTTATTTCCACAGGTTAGCAGACTCTTCCATATTTCATCGAGCAATATACGAGACAAACCATTCAACGCCGCTACAGCTGAGAGAATGGTATATTGCTTGTCACCACAAAATAGATAAAGAGAAGTTACAAGTGTGGCTACAGAAACCACTTCATGGACGGCATCCAAATGAGGTCATCCAGGACAATGTTGAGAACTCAGCGTCGAACTACTGGTTGATTTCAAGACAGATGTTTCCGGAAACGGAGGGCTTCTTGTTAACTATCCAAGACCAGGTTATTCGGACGAGGACTATCGGAAGTTGATTATCAGCGACCCCTCAATAGAAAATCACCAATGTAGATATGGCTGTCGAACATCAGAGACAATCCAGCACATAACCGGAGGATGCTAAGCGTTTGTCGCAACCGAGTATAAGGAAAGAGACGACTTAGCCGTTGAGATACTCCACCAAGAGTTAGCAGATAAGTTAAAATTATTACAGGTAGGAAAAGTGCATAGATCACACAAATGCTCATAATAGGTCATGTATTATACTAACAGATAAAATTCTGGGCAAACTGCACTGATTGACATTGCTATACCTAATAACAACAACCTAAGATCAAAATACAATGAAAAGATCGCCAAATACAGAGATATGGAGGTGCAAATCCGCAGACACTGGGCAATGAACAACGTCAACACAATTTCCATAATACTATCAACAACTGGAGTGATACCAAAAAACCTCCTGCAGAACATCAAAGGACTGGCCTTAATGAGCATCTGTATAAATCGATTAAGAAAGCAGTTCTCCTTGAAACCGCGCGGACCGTCTGAAAATTTGTAGGAAGTACAGACCACGCCACCTAGGACCCAATAACATGGAAAGGGTTCCCACATAGCTTCATACTTTTGGTGTCTTTGTATACCTGGTATGAGTCAATAATCCCTGAAGAAGGCTTATAAATCTGGATATAAAAAAAAGAATAACAAATACCAAAAATTTATTTATATATTTATTATCCCAGTACATATCAAGTAAATGCTCAAATAGTACAATGAACAAGAAATACATCTATAAAAGAACATCAAATTACATTAAACAAGTACATGTAATAAAAATTTTAAATCCCTACATTAATCAAGTCTCGAAAATACCCAGAAATAAAACAATAACATATCGGACCAAGAGTAAACAATAAAATATACACATCTCACAGGTTAAAAATGCGTTATTATTAAAATCTCCAAAGACTGTCAAGTGCTTTTTGAAGTAAACAATTTAACTTAGCCTTGTGTGCCACTGGTCTGTAATTATAATTAAGTCAAGAAGAATACGTTTATTATGAAAAGTCATGAGTTTATAAGATAACTCTTAAACCAAGTAAGTAATGGTAAATATACACCTTAGCAATAGATTAAAAAGCGGAAAATAAACATTTATATAAAAAAATAGTATACTTCGTTATTAAAATGAACTAAAAAAAATAAAATAATTTTTTCTAGCCCCATACAGATTTATAACTCCATACAGATTCCTAAATACTCGATGATGAAACGAAAAACGTGAGGTGCAATAGATAATAACGGTTGCCTGAGTTTTCTTAACAACAGCTACTCTTTACACTCTATTGCATACACCTCACGCTTCTCAGGACAATTTCCATGGGGTCAGGAATCTGTACGGGGTTATAAATATTACTTTTGTATTTAAATAATTATTTCCATTCATCTGTATATTGCAATTTTGCATGTGTACCCTACAGTTTTTTTTATTAATTTTGGGAAAATCGTTACTCAATGATAATTAGATATTAAACAAAAATTCTAAACAATTAAATTTTAATTTATATGTGCTAATAATAACAATATAATGAAAATTCATCTAAATATAAATATAATAATATAAATCTGACACGTCTCAAAGTTTTTCATAAAATTAGATATTCTCAATTTATTGAAATTCTTTCAAAGATTTGCTGCTTACTATATTTAAATTCGTTTTTAGGCATAACAGGCTTGTTGGTCATGCATAACAATGAAAATAATTATAATACCAGTCATTGTCTATCCGTACAATAGAACGCCTACTAAAATACGACTATCTTGTTTATAGAGCTATTTTACTAGCTACTAATAAGAACTAATCTGGTAATAATAAACGACGTGACCTAAAAGATGCATATCATCGATAAAAAATGATATTCGATTCTATAGAAAGAAGCTGCCGCTATCAAAGTCACTGAAGTAGACAAGCCACCAAGGAATGAATATAACATGCCTGTTCTGGTTTAGTAAAGTACATCATAGAGTTATCCGTTTAATTAAGTTTACATATAACTCTTTATTAAATTTTAAACAATAACGGATTTGTCCTTAAAATAATCATTATTAACGTGCGATACAACAAAAATGTCTATTGTAATTCAGGTAAAACAAATAAATCCTAAATATATAACCCCAATGAATTTCAAGACAAATATAATAACTATCACTCCTTTGATAAATTATCAAGGAAGAGAACTAAATACATGCTTGAATCATTTTTTAATGTAATACCGAAGCTACATATGTTCCAATGAGAGATTACCCATACATCATCAATCTACAAACGTATGAAAGTACAACAATAGAACAGAAAACAAATCCTAAATCTAATGCAAGATACACGTCTAAAAAATCTGACATTATAGATAAAGTAAGATAGAAGGAGACATTCGAGTAAAACGACTCATTTCGTTGTATGAATACAAACTTTTTTATACTTCAGTCAAAACATTATTTGATCTTTCAAAGTTTTATATATATATATATATATATATATATATATATATATATATATATATATATATATATAAACTAATAACTTTTATATAAATATCTTCTGATTTAAATTCACTTAAATGACCAAAATTTCTCAAAAACACTATATATATATATATATATATATATATATATATATATATATATATATATTGTTAAAACAGAAGGTATTTATATAAAAGTTATTAGTTATTGTTTTAAAATTTAGTACCAGTAAGTATATATTATTTTTATTAAAAACCTATACCTAGCCGCATAAACATTTTAACCTCCAAATCTGTCGCCGGTGTCTATCTAAATACCCGATACTTTATACGTAATTTTAAAACGTTCAAAGGCACATTTTCAGGAACTTCTGATATAATATTTTCCATTATTTGTAAATAACGACCTGCGACGAGATCCAATAATAAGGCAAGATACGGTGAACCCGAATCTCTCCTGTCGTTCGTTAGAAAATATAATGTTATTAGGTCTTTTCAATATACCTGCGCACTGCTAATAAAAATTTCGTCAAAAAATATAATTTTTTTGTAAAAATATCTATTTCTGTTTAAATTTTGCAAATACCAGTTACAGAAAATCACTCTCCGTTGTACGTCTCTAAAATGAAAATTGTGTACGAATTTAAACTTAAACTCTGACTTCATTTTCAAGCCGACGATACGAAGTTGAAGGGTTATTTTCTACGCTTGTCCAGACATTTATTTCCTGGATTGCTTATTCTGGTTTATTGTAAACTTTTGGCTGCGGCTTGAAGAATGTGCCGAAATTCATTAAATTGCTTTTTATGTGATTAAATATCGCTTTATGGGGTTGTCTCCTTTCCAGATACCTATATATATATATATATATATATATATATATATATATATATATATATATATATATATATATATATATATACAATATGAACATAAAAAACCAAGAATATAACATTTCATGATACACATTCAAAACATCTGCGTAGTTTCATCATATTTTTTGCGGTTTCCAAAGGGCTTATTTGCAGCCATAATACAGGGAAATAAATAACTAAATAATATGTCAAAAACTAACTCAAAAACTAACAGACAAAATAATAAATGAACTATTAATAATACGTAATAAGTTGAAAATTAACACCAATAGCAGATATACAAGCAAAAGCCTTATAACGATTTGAGCCTTTGACAATCGCATTTTGAAATTTTTTTAAATTTTGTTTTCCACGGCTTTCTAAAAAAGTTAAAACATGTAAACTAAAAAGTATAATTTAAGGGCGTAAAAGAAAAAAGAATTATTAAGTGTTATATATTATTGAAAAATCCTTAATAAGGGGACTGCAACGGTCTATGAATATACGGGGTGTTCCATTAAGAAAAACATTGATTAATATCTAAACAACAGTAGTACTTAGAGAGAAATTAACGACATTGAATTTTATGTAAAAAACTTTATCTTTCGATAAATAAAAAGATAATTTCAACTTAATATCTGACATATCCACAGCATTTCTTTAAATTACTCAAGGTGCTTAGAGAAAATTAAGTAAAATTTATCAAAAATCTGTTTTATTTATGGGGTTCTCAGCTCTTGGTTGGATCGTTCTTATAAACATATATAATCTCTGAGAAATTAAAACAAACTATATATTTCGCTATCGTTAAATAACTTAAGTAATATGTTTTAATTTAAAAACTTTATTTGATTTATTTTATGTTAACGTTTTAGAAATTCGTGATTTTTATCCACCAATAATAAATGATAATGGACTATTTTGATAATTAAAAGTTAATAAATTTGCTTCATTATTACTTAGCAAAAATATTATTATAGTTGAGCTTTGAACCGCCATGAATTACTGAAAATATCCAATTATTTTTTCTTATTAAATCACCAATAAAATTTTATTACAAAATTCTATTTTGTCCAGTAATTCTAGTGAAATAAATTAAAATTACTATTAACAATTTTAAAGTAAATTAATCAATTAAAAAAACTTAACTTGCAATATAGCCGTTGCAAGCTGAGAAAGTCGCTTTTCGGTATGGAGTTCTTGGAAATCATATATTGTAAATCGCAGTGCCCTGCAGGAATCGAACACCTCGCAGCAAAGGTCGATTTCCACACCGTAAGTCGCCAGACAAAAATAAGCAGTGGTAACTCGTCTGATACGTTTTATATGTTTAAAAAAATCCGTTTCTAGAAAATCAGAAAAAATGTTCAAGCAGGCAAGAGTTCTTTACAATTTTATACCGACATACTTAACATAGTCAAGAAAGCAAAATACAAAATTCATAACTCTCAATCTTGGGGACGGCTTTGAAGGTTAAATGAATCATATTTTTCTTTATATATGTGCAGTATCAAATATAATCTTATAAACTGAGTAATCTAAATATATCGGTAAAAATAAAAGAATTTTTTGATAATTTTGTAGTAATAGGATAATAGACAAAGACGGACAACGCTGTTAACGAAAAACAACAGACAGGGAATGTCTCCCGTCGGTGCTAATAAATCGTTACTTTGTTAATATAAATTTTCCTCCTTTTTTTAGAGTCCTTGGTTTAAATAAAATACTTTGGTGACAAAGGTGGCTATTTAATTCCTTCTTACTTTCGATAAAAAATAGCTTTACCCTGCAATGACCTTCAATATGACGTACAGACTTACAATTGATTTACGGTACTGTATAACTCACCAACAGCCCAACTTCAAAGAGATATATCCTTAAAACAAGAGCTTTTGGGATTTAGCGTTCATTGAATCTTTTGATCTACACTGTTAAAAATAACCTTAAATTTAATGCAAATTTAATGTCCATTTTACATTAAATTTAATGATTTTGTACCTAAATTTGTAAATAATTTACATTTACGTTAAATCTAACACAATTCATTCAAATATCAGTTCGTTGTACATTAAATTTGATTGAATGGTATCTTAAATTTCAATAAAGTTACTGAAGAGATACTTCAATTTTCTGTACATTAAAATTAATTCACATGTACCTTCACATTAAAGGAATTTACATTAAGATTCATGGTACATTGCATGAGATTCCGGAAGATGGCGCAATTAGTATTGAATTTTTTATTTAGTATAATGGAAGTTACTTAAATGGTTCAATTTTCTTATGATGAGGTGTACATGTCTGTCGCTATTAACGGAAACCAATGAGTTCGAAATCGATCTAGAGATGACGGTACAATACCTGTGGGAAAAATTTCCACCTTTTCCTGATAGCAGAATTTTTTGACCTCATATTAATGTGGGTGCATTAAATATGTAGTAACATATCCTAAATTCAAAGAACACTGGCTGTATATTTAATGTGCATAGTCACCTTAAGAAGTAAAAATCACTAAAATCAACTATTAAATTTAATGCATACATTAAACGCATTTAATAAATGTTTATGAAATTTGCTTCCAGACCTTCAATTTAATGAATTTCCTTTTTACAGTGTTCTCATCACGGACTCCAGGGATCCTAAGTTTCAGAGAGTTTAACAGAGGTCCATTGCGCATAAGAAAGGTGATGAATTTTACGAAAAGCTCTTTGCTTTTATCATCTCACCCAACAAGTCAAAAGAAGGCCTACTTTTTTAAAATAGGGTTACAATATCTTAAGAACCAGCAATTTTTGAAGCACTTGTAATAAAAAAATGATGGTTTTCTAGAAGGTTCATTAAAATATGAGTCTTATTATTCGAGTAAAATCAAAAGTAAAATTTAATTTTTTTCTCTATACCTTATACCTTTCGATGTATAAAACGAAACATGAAAAAACAATCAAATATTTCTACTTTCATTGTTTATTATTAGTTAAGCTCATTCAGAAAGTGGTGTTTCCTTTTTGCACATCATTTATGACACCTGATTTATTAGTTTTCCAAAGCAAAACTTCTAGAAGGAATCTTTCTTCGAAAAGTACTAATTTGATTGTCCTAAAAGCTTAAGTGACATCCGTTTTTTTTTTAAATTTATATTAGCGTTAAACTTCATTAAAAAAAAGTCGATGTAGTTTGTTCCGCAAAAAACTTTATCTTTCTGGCAAATAATTTATTGACTTTTCTGCTGATTTCGCGAATTTTATTTGTACTGTTTTTTTAACCAACTTCTAAAAGCAGGAGGTTCTAAATTCGACCGCTATGTTCGATTACTCCGGATTTCCCCGGAACGGCTTCACCGATCTGAAGGAAGATTTTTACGTTATGTTCAGGAAATTGCTGCGTTGATACCATATTGTTTTGGCTAAAATTAGTTCAGTAAAATTCAAGATTGCGCTTCTAAGTTGGCATGGGCGAATTTTCGGGGTTGCACATAACGAGTATAAAATTATTTTTTAAAAATTTTTCAAGGATGTAAATATAGAATTCCCATCCAATATGGTGGTTTGAAAATTTTATGTTATCCACATTTTTTCAAAATTGGTATTAGGCTGTTGTCAGGGTCGTAGGTTATGAATCACGTTAAAAAATTAACATTTTTCCAATTTTGTAGAAAATTTATATTAGGGGTGCTGAGAGCTTATATTACTGATCTTAAATTAATGTCTTCAAATTCAATATGAACTACATATATATGTCTCAAGCTCTTTAAATATCGGTATTGAGAAGTTTTCACGGCCTAGATTACGAATAACAGACTAAATATTTATTTGGTACGTTTTCATTCTAAATTAGCATTTGGAGAATTCCTAAAATCAATTTTTTTTTTGTTGTTCAGCTAAGTGTGGTTAATAATTTAGGGTAAAATGGGTATTTTTTTATGACCTTGATATGAATTTATGTGTCCTAGTTGTACTCCTAGGAATACTGGAACACAAATATCTGAAATATTTCAACAAAATATCGTTCATATGTACCAGAAACGCCCCTGTCCAAAAAAATATCTTTACGATAACGATCAATTACTTACTCTTTCTTGCAGACCCGTTAGTTTTTATCGTTGTAGTTACAAGTACAACTTATATGCTGAGTAAAGTAATGTGGGGTGTAGGCAATAAAATTGCGATGGCTGCAGTGCTGATAATTGATTTTATGCAAAGCAAAGTAATATAAACCTGAAAATATTAATTAATACTTATAACAAGTTATTGTGTCTAGAAACAAAAAACCATATTACGAGTTTAAAGTTGATCTTTAATTGTTAATTGACCATTACTCTTTGACATAAAAAAGAGCAATAAATTCTATCAGTTTCCATGCCGACAAACAATACCCGCAATTTTATGTCTAGCAATTAAAATGCGATATTATATAGATTTCAAGTATGTCAATGAAATATCAAAGACGGTTTGAACTTATTACGGAAATATCATAAAGAGCATTGGGCTATCTTAATTGTCAATTGTAATTTAGATAGTAAATTAGAACAAACGTTACATATTGAAAATTGTAACTAGGCCACATAAACAAAGACTAACATCATATTTCGAAGATTGGACGGTTTGAAAATCTTGATGTTTCACTTAGATACAGCTAAACTCTAAAACAGTTTATTGAGTAATTTTCAGTGTCTTACGTTCACTCTTCAAGAAAACGTTCTTAAGTCTTCATTCAATCTATAACATATTAAAATACAGCAAAAAATATTTTACGCTTTTTTTTTAAACCTCCTGAACCGCATTTCTAGGGGGTGAAAAAAAACACCAAAGTTGACCTCAAAAAAATTTTTTTCCCCATCTATAATTTGAAATGGTATTTTTTTCGCTTGAGATCACTTATATATTATTAATCTTCCGAGAAGGGTTCTATATATCTAATATTCTCACAAAGAGGTTCCTTTATATTTTTACAAAAGGGCAAAAACTATATTTTTTTCAGTTTTTTCGTTCAATAAATATTTGAAAACGGTCAAAACATAAAAATATAGCTGACATATACCAGCTTTTTATACGATAAAATATATTATGGGGATATTCTCAGCTTCTGTTTTATTCACCTTATAAACATGCATTTCGGGACGTAAAAAAACATGTGCCGAATATGCTTTAGTGTATTTTAACATATCAGAAAATAAATGAAATCGTAGGCGGATACTTGTGAACGTTTCCGTGCGCAGGAATATTAGACTCAAAAGAATTAAATGCAAATAGATTTTTTCTTTTTGAAAATCATTTTTGCAGTTAATACAAAACGACACCAAATTTTACAAAAAGTACAACAAAAAAGGTAACACTTCTTGCATATAAATAGGTGATAGGCGATTATTTCGAATGTCACGTATTTTAAATTAACGTCATTCGGAAACTGAGGAAAAGATCTATATATATATATATATATATATATATATATATATATATATATATATATATATATATATATATACGTCTCTATAATCAGTAGAAGCGGAGTAGAAAATCGCTTCATTGTTATTTATTAACGTTACGAGTTGAAATTTGATCTGTTCTCAATAAAAGCCTTAGACTAAAGAAAACACTATTTATTTTGCAATAGATGTAAAATTGTTTAAATAAAAGCTGGTCAAAATGGGGCTCCGCCGAGATACAACAAATTTTTCCGTAAATTTTGATTCGAAGTATTATTTCGTTGCGCATAAGCTGTGGGTTTCCTTACGCCAGGGCCCTGTGATTGGGCGGAAGAGCATCACCACTTTGAATGGTTTTTATTTAAACAATTTTTACATTTGTTGCAGAAAACATACTGAATTCTGTAGTTTAAGGTTTTCATTAAGAACAGACCAAACTTCAGCTTTTAATGTTAATGAACAACGATGCAGCAAATAAAGAAACTTTAGCTCGGCCTCTATTTTAAAAAGCTATTTTTTTTTAAATGTGCGTTTTTTACCAGCGTTTAAATTACATCAATTTAAAATACGTCGCATTCGAAATCGTTACATTAATTAATTTGTTTATAAGCGAAAAATAGTCACCTTTTTTGTTGTATTTTTTTTTTATTTTTAACCTTACAGTATTTTCATAGCTATTAAAAATTCACTATCACAAATTTTCAGGACAATGTGTATCGGTTTAGGAATATGTATTGGGCTAGCAGAAGTTATTTTATATTTTTTAGTCCGTTTTGGAATCTTAATTTTTCTTTTATTTAAATATATAATCGATTACAAAATTTGTACCTAACAGAAAAAAATCGATTGCAAAATTTGTGCCGAACCGATAAATAAACAAGCAGACAGACAAGAAATCAAGTTTATATTGTATTGTCATCAAATTTTGAGCTACGTTTAAGGTTTCAAGTCTCTAGCTCATCGGGAAGTTAGTTTAAAATGAGTTGCAAAATTTTTACCGAATAGACAAACAGACAGGCAAGAAAGTAAGTTAATATTGCATTGTTATCCAGTTCTGAGGTTTAAAGTTTCAAGGCTCGAGCTCATTGAAAAGTTAGTTTAAAATTGATTGCAAAATTTGTACCGCAAAACATGCAAACAATAAAATGAGTTAATATTAAATTGACATCCAGTTCTGAGTTACGTTTAAAGATTCAAGTCTCTAGCTCATCGGGAAGTTAGCTTAAAATAGATTGCAAAATCTGTACCGAACAGACAGACAATAAAATGAGTTAAAATTGCATAGTTATCCAGTTATGGACTAGATTTAAAGTTTCAAGTCTTTGACTCACCGGAAAGTTAATTTAAAATCGATTGCAAAATTTGTACCGAACAGACAAACAAACAAACATGCAGACAATAAAGCGAGTTAATAAAAACGTAGTAACATTTGCTATACTAATTTTTAACAGACTAAAAAAAGTGGATTATTAATTCCAAGCGTACATTTTTTTAAATATTTGTTCACGGATAACGAACAAGGTATTTTAATTTTTGGTAATCATAGGATCCCGTAAAGATATTTTCCAGGTAGGTTGGAGATAATTTGATTCGGTATTTAGCATGTTATAAAAAGAACTTTCAAAGGGGCCCGGTAAAAATATTTTTAGTAGAGACTTATTACAAGATGTATAAAAGCTGTAAAAAATTGTCTTTTTTAAGCCATTGATCTTGCTTTAATGAAATATCTTGACTTTTTCATTCTCTTTTAATACACTTTTCATTCAATATGCAACATTATTATTAGACTTTCTTCTTTTAAACACTAATTGAATAAAAAAAGAACAAAAAAAGTTATATTAAAAAAAATAAGCTGACTTCAAAAAGCACGAAAAATAAAAAATAAATTAATAACTGTAGGTATCGCAACTAATTTAATAACTGCCAATTTAGTTATTTATGCCGGCTATATTGTAATTTTTAGAAAATACCTACAAACTACACAAATACACTTCAAGTTAAGACAAAAAGAAGTGAAGTTCATATTCAAAGATATGTAGTAGAAAAAAAATCAATCCACCTATAATTTAATTTATTAATAATTATTATTACAAATAATTAATTAATTTAAAAATAACCCCTCTAACTAACGCGACCCGAGTTCAAAAAAGTATTAAGTAAAGAAGTAACTTTGCTAATTTTAATGCAAAATAATTGTTGGCTTATTTTGTCCTATTTAATTCTTTTTTTATTTATCAAACTTTCCATAATACGCACAAGTAATAGTTAAGTCATGGGTTTTCTAACAAAATTACAAAACTCATGACAGGATTTGCTTTTTGCCCCACCTTATATCATTTTAAGATAGGGAAAACAATCACTTTAAATAATAAGCAATTTGGATACATGTATGTCATTTGTGTTTTAATATTAATTAATATTAACCATGAAGACAGCAACGTACTTTGACATTTTAGGACATAACAACGGAATGAAAGTTTTACTTCTGTTGCTTCCATAAATCCGTGCTGACCTAATTTCAAACTAATTAATAACTACTGATCGTTTAAATTAAAATATCACATGTCAATTGGATTGATCAAAATAGATGATCAGTCACATTATTGCACTTAATATGCCAACATTCACATTCCTACATAAATATTAAACTTGCCAAATCAAAATCCACAAATACACTAAAAATTAATTAAACTCTTAGGAGGATATTTCACGAAACTTCTGACTAAAGTTTACTAAACATCGTTCGAAATTCAATTATAAAAAATTGAATTTATATTAATAAAGTAGGTCGAATGAAATTTCAAAACATATGGTTTTGAATTATTTTCAATATTTTAAATAGATAATTCCCATTTGAACATATCCCGATTTAAATTATTTATAGAAAATAAAATGAAAACCCCATTCTTTGTAAAATTGTTTTTCACGGTAAATCTTAGTAACATATATTACAAAAATGATTACAGACTAAGGAAAAAAAAAAGAAAACTTAGTTCTATATTCCTTACTAAGTATGGAGAACGGCGCGTGCTGCTGTCGCTCGAAAATAGCAAGTCAAGGAAGTTGTTTGTATAAGTGTAAATGTTTTCAATATTTATAAAAATATGCCCATACTTATGGAGTAGAAATTAGAACGATTATTTTAACATTATCATAAGATACGTTGTGTACACAGTGTTGTTCGCCCAGCACTTTTTTTATTTTCATACAACCATCTATTACGGCTAGGATAAGACCTATTTTTACGTGTTTAGAAAGCAAGATGCTATAATAAACATCGGAATTTTTGCGTGTTCGACAATCATTCTCACCCTAATTTAAGAACCTGAATGACGGTAAAATTGGCGGGCTCGAAATTTCGCCTATTCTACATACTAGTTAGGAATCCTGAATGTCGTGAACTCGCTAATAGCCCCTAAAGCTTTTTCAGCAATGTTTTACAAATAAAAGAGCTCTTTAGTGGTATGATACCAAGGTAGACCTCGTAAGGATAACTAAAAGAAATTAAACGAACCAAGTCGACGGAATATTTGTCATAGAAGTATTTCTAAAAAGAGAGCACCAATTCTTCCTCGATGCTTCACTCTTTCAAAGTTTTTCGTGAGATATCCCTGTCGGGGCAAATAGTTTTCTCCTGAAAAGTATCATTTTATCCAAATTCAGAATATGAAATATTCCAAGCTACTATTTTACAGCTTCCTGATTCAAAAATATGTTTTGAGCTTTCGAGAAGCTACTTTGCTCTACTAATAAAATGATTATATCAAAACTACACTACAAGCCTTGATGTTAGGCATATAAAAAAATAAAGCCACTTATAGAAAATGACCCCTTGAAAAATTCTACAGCATAAACAAAACATTTATGACAGACCGTGAAGACGTAATTCATTCAAGAGTCCATAAAACATGATTAGAAATCATTGTTCATAGTTAAAAGTGTATATTTGATGGTTACTGCGGTCATTCGTACTGGATACAGAAAATTGCCTCTTGAACAAACGCATTTAGACCTGTCAAGTGCACTGACCCACGTCTCTAAATGTTATTGAATCACTTGCTCTAAATATGTGCAACATAAGGGCGGAAATCCCCGGGTGTTCTATATTGAAGGCCTCTAATGATTTTAAAGCTTTCCAAGTTTATGAAAAGTGGTTTTATTGTTTTTCACAATACTTTCGCCGATAATTAAGACATTTTTGCATGCGTTCAAACCAATCTTTAAAGCATGTTTGCCAGTGTAAAGATGGTAAGTCCAAAACTGTTTTTTGAACGCATCGACTGCCTTTTCTGGAGTTTATTTTTCATGCACAGGAACAAAAAGGAATCATTGAGTGCCAAATCAAAGTTGTAAGGCGCATGACCCATAAATTTCACATTTTGGGTGCTCAAAAAATCACTTCTTTTAGCTAATGTATGAGAGTTCGCATTGTCATGGTGGAGAATGATGTTTCGGCAAACAAATGATTGCGTACCATTTAGAATCGACGCTTGTGATATGGCTAATTTTTCCGAGAAAACAGGCAACCATTTGCTTCGAAGTACTTCGAAAGAAGAGCAATTTTTTATGGTTTTAGTTCATCATGAAAGACCCATTCGGTCGACTCTTGTTTACCTTTAAACTCATACGTATAGACCCAGAACTCGTCACCTGTCATGATTCTATAAAAGTTTTTTGAAGTATCGCGATCTTATATTTTGAACGTTTCCTTATACTAATTAACACAAGGCTTTTTTTGAGCGACTGTCAAATGATGCGGGATCCAACGAGAACATAATTTCTTTACAGCCAGATGTTCATGCTTTATATTATATACCCTGGTGTTACTAACGCCCAAAGATCTTGCACTACAACCGATTTTGAACGACTTTCACATGTTTCACACGAATTATTTCCATTTTTTAAGATGAAATTTTGAAGTTACTGTAAACAACATAAATGACGTCCATGTGTCAAAACGTTCTAATAATAACATATACAGGCGCGGATCCAAGGGGGGGGCGGTGGGGGCGATCGCCCCCCCCCAAGAGCTTGGACTTCAGAAAAATAAACCCGATTTTGCCTCTTATACTATAGTTTATTCAAGAACTAGGGAGAGTTTTTCATTTTTCACCTTTTTTTTTCTTCGAAAACTATCTGTGTTCTTTAGTCTGGTGTCTTTGGCAAAATCTGTTAGACACATATATTTTTTATAGGAATGGGTTAGAAATTTTATAATCAAAAATACCGGTCTATAATAATGGACTAGTTGGGTTGGATAGCAATAGATATTTGGATGTGTGAAGTGTTAAAAAGGATTTTAGGCCTAGTCATAGGCGTCGAAAAGAGGTCTATTTTATCACTAAATACTTATGGCATAGAATATTATTTCAGTAATAAACTTAAAATAAAAAGTTTTTATAATATTATTTTATTTCTTATGATTTTTTAATAATTCACATACATTAAAAAATATAGATAATTTTGACATATTTAACGCAAATCACACATTTTTAATTTTGGCATAGAAACCGTTTTAGGCTTATTCAGACTAAAACGTAGCCTTTTTCTCCCAAAAAATTCTAAGTTTTAATTTAAATGCTTACAAAATACTCAATATCAAAAATACAAGAAGTTAAACATATATGAAAAAAAATAAATTCAATATAATATTAAAATTTTTTTGGGGCTATCGGTGATTTTATTATTAATTAAAAACATTTTTAGGATATTTGACATTCCAGTTTATTTATTTCTTAAACCATCTGCAGAATTACAATTAAACACTAAAAAGGGATTCAAATGTCCTTAATTTTTATATGTTACAGAAAATTTAAATAATAAATTGTGTTAACGCTGGTAAACATTAGGTATCTAATTCGTCATCAAAGTCAGTGAAGCTATCTTCGCTTAAATTAATTATAACTGATTCCTCTCTCACCGATCATGAAATCGAGTTTCCACATTTTCTTTTATTCTTTTATTATATGGATTTTTCGCAATTATCTACAGTAACTTTATTCAAAAAATATTTCAAAATTCCAGTTAAATTATTAATGTTGTAAGTTGTGTTGTTTCCAGTAACTCTACCTTTTATTTGAGAGAGATATTTCCTTCACCAACGGATATTTCCCGGATGATCTATAAGAACAGATTTTCTATCTGGGTTTGCTCAACAAAAATTAAGTTCTCTGAGCAATTTCCAGAGCACAGTTCGTTTAATTTCAGATAAATCCCGATCTTCATTGATTTTAGTTAGAATTTTGTCGACGGTTGGGATCTGCTTCTCATAATAAAATGTATGAACAACTCCTTTTATTACCGTTTACATTTGTTCTTCTAATGAGGTTTTTCGTCTGCCTGTGATCGAATGTAGCTTGGTAGTACTAACAATTCCAGTCGTTTTTTCCCTGTCAGTGTTCGGTACATAGTGGATTTTCCAACTCCTGTCATATTGGAACACATCTCAACAAAGCTTTTAACATTATTATCTAGATATTGATATCTTAGGGCATCACAAACATTCATCGTAATAAGTTTTTCGTTGAGGAAAAAATGCGCTGGTTTAACGATTTTGTAATAAATATAGATGTGAAAGCTACATCTTTTGGGTATCTCACTAATCTCAAAAAACAAGCACAAATAAGATAAATCACTAAGGACACACTGTAAGGGGTACTTTGATCACTGACAGAAATTAAATTGAATTATCAGAAATTTTATTGTTGCAGTAAATTTATAAAAGCTTATAATATTTAAATATAATTGGATGTACGGCAGTTCTCAGTTACCGGGGGCAATGAAGCAAGTACGTTGGAGGTTTCGGTAACAGTTTTATTACTCTCTTGAATAGAGTATAGGAATGTGTATGCTTGCGATCGCCCCCTCCCCTTTCCAACGGCTTTGAGTTCAGGAACATAGAACCGATTCTACCTTTTATATTAGGAATGTGTATGGTGCTGCCCCCCCCCCCCCCCCCAGGAGCTTTGAATTCACGAAAATAGACTCGATTCCGTCTCTTATACTAGGAATGTGTATGTTGATCGCATCCTCCCTCCCCCCTGTCGGAAACGTTTTTTTCTTGTGATCGCCCCCCCCCTCTCCAAGAGTTTCAAATTCAGAAAAATAGCATGTTGTTGGTGCCCCCCCCCCCGGGGACAACTTGCTTTCGCTTGCCATACTGTTCACTACTTTTGTGATATCACCGCCCCCCCCCAAGGAGAGAGGCTGGATCCGTCTAGATCATTACCTCCTAGAGAACATGATAATATGTTAAGTGTAGTCTGCAACATTAAACTCCGCTGTCCAACTGCTCAAGATATTTGGTTAGCAGGACTTATGATCTCTCTTTCTTTCCTATAAAGCAGGTAGATGATAGAGTAAGAGATGTCTGTAAAAAATCGAAGAATCGAAGTATTTATTAAGTAATTCACTTATTGCGCCAAACCGTTTGTTTTGTAGGTTAGTTTAATTTGCCTGGAACAATTTCAGCGTTGAACTCACAAACAGGTAAAATTGTTTGAAGTAATTTCAAAAATCCTCGATGAAAAAAGAACTCCGTTCCAAATTGTCATAAATATTTTTCTAAAAACGTCCAGAATTGTAGAATTAAAGAGATAAAATTTAAAAAACACAGTTAAGTGCCTTTTTTGAACGCAAGTGGAGAAAACAAACATAAATATGACAGTCATAAAAAAGCAAGATATTTTCAAAACTTTACAGAGTTTCTAAATTTTGTTGACAATTTAGCGGGTAGTGTTATTATATTACTTTAAGAAAACGTTAGTACGAATTTTGCAAATTAAAATTAGTTTATAATGGACATTGTGTTGTCGAAGACCATTAGAGTCTGGCTAATAGTTTAAATGGTGAAAGGCTCTTGTATCTCCGTGAAGAAGTAATAAATATTGCAACTACTCCCTACATAATTATCAAAAAATTAATTCATGACTTTGAGGACATTTTCTTAGATACTTTCAATAAAAGATCATTTTTTACCTAACATAATTTTAAAATATCTCATTGAACAAAAAATGTTTCCTGTTTTTCAAAAATGCAGTAATCATAATAAAATATATATTGTCATACAAATTTTAAGCAGTATTTCCAATACTTTCATTAAAAAATTATTTTGGTAAAACAAAAACTGGTTGGAAAAAAATACGAAACAAAAATTACTGATCATTTCTAATAAGTAGCGACAAATCCACAAAAAAGAGGAATTAATCCTTATCATGACATATCACAACTAAAGACGACCCTATAAATAACAAGTAAGTAAACATTTTAATAATCTCCAGTTATTTTTTGTAATCGAAAGTTTTTAGGTATCCCGTGTATGTACTGAATCCTTCTCAGAACTGTAAGGCAGCTGACGTTTCGGTGAAATCTCATTCACCATTTTCAAAGCTCACTGTATGGCATTTGTGGGAAACTGACCCTTGCGACACGGGTGCTGTCGGTCCCGTGTGTACGTGGGGGCGCGTTAGTTGGCCGGATGGTTCTGGCCAATCAGGTCGTGAGCCCTGGTGTGTGTTATCGGCCCTGTTGCCAGTATTTGGAGTCGTGTTGCCGAGTTGTGATCCGTCTCTTTACCATCCACAATTGGTTGATGTTTCGTATGCAGATTTTTCCAAGTATTAGGCAATCGCTGGTTATCATCTCTGCTATTTAAGTTATTGGACCTCTCTACAATTTCGATGGTTTCTCATATAACTGTTAAAAAACAGGCTTTCACGTCTCGATAGCATTTTTGTTCCTGATAAATTTATCTTATATTAAGTGTTAGGCCAATGCAGAATAAATTGTTTTTTGCTTACAAGTGTTTACATGTTCGTCTCTTCTGGCGCTTATTTTACGGTTGGTTTAACCTACGTAAGATGAGCTGCATCCTCCGCATGGATTTCGTACACTCTATGGTTTTCTAGAGGGATTTTTTCTTTAGTTTTTGGCAGGAAATCTTTTACTTTACGGTCTGTGGTGAAAATGGTTTCAATGGTGTTTCTCTTGAGAATTTTTGCAATTTTGTCTGTGGTGCCTCTGAAGGAACAAAAACTTTGGAGATATTCTCTTGGTTTTTGCGATTTTTCGGAGCCAAGCGTTCGTTTTTTCGAGCCTTGCTTATATGTTTTTCTCTTTTCATGGTGAATTTGATTTTTGGGTGTATACTGTTTATGTGATTTAGGAAATTTTTGAGATTTTCCTCTCCATGTTGCTAGATAACGGATGGGCCAGTCGTGGTTTGTTTGAGGAGGTATATATATATATATATATATATATATATATATATATATATATATATATATATATATATATATATATATATATATACTCCTCACATTCATCACCTTATTAACTCGTTAGTTGACAATTTATTAACTTTGCTCAAAATAACATTTTGGCAATGAATTTGTATCTGAAAATACGTTAAAATTCATAAGTTGGTACCTAAAAGCAAACATGGGTTTTTGTTGTCAAATTTCAGTGTCCCTAAAAAAATTCAACCAAGGGTTTAGTTCACAACTGATAGTGGCGATTTAAATCAGAAACCCTTAATTAATTAATAAAAAGAAAAGTTATTGGATATATTTTCTTGTTATTCTGATATATAAGTGATAAAAATGAATATCCCAAATGGGATGACGTCACGCGTAAGCACTTAGGTCTTGTGTTTTAGAAGATGTTGCTAGAATACCAAACTTTATAACGATTATGTCAGAGAGAATGCGAGTGTTACCAGTTTTCGAAATATAAACAATTACTTTCCTAATTGCTAGCTTAGGTTTTTTTGTCTTATATACGAAAAAGAATATAGGTGGCATAGGTGTACCTAACCAACACACTTTTAAATAAATATTTCATCACAGCCAAAGGTTTTTTTTTTCTATGCTTACCTCTCAGTGGTAAAATATAAAGTTTAAATTATATTATCACATAATCATTTATTAGGTATACTTAATTATATTTAATATAGTATCATAAATATTACCGCGAATTAACAACCAAATCTATTTGTCATACTTTTTTTTGGTCTTCCTGTTTTTATTGACCGATGCGATGGTGTAACGAATTCATTATAAATCTTGTGCATAAGATTTAAATCTATTTCATTGTCAATGCATGTCCTTGTATATTACAGTAGACACAGATGGAGAATAGATATGGTTCTAAATATGGCGGTTTATGCATTGTTAATAGCTTTTAGTTATGCAACTTTCTTCCTTCTATCCGGTCTATACTTAGGAGTGAGTAAATTGAGACGTTTTCAAGTGTGCGTCTAATGTTAAAACTAGGTAGCTTTTTACAAAATTGTCATGCGTCATTTTTGGATTTTTTTTTTATATTAAAAGAGTATAAAATGACGGAAAATGATAATTATAGTTAATTTAGAAATATTGCAATTATTCTGGTTTTACTTTGATCGAGTTTAATAACGTTTCATGGAATTGCAAGCAATTTTCCCTCACACAAGCTTTTCGTAGTACGAAACAAATATAGACTTCTTTGTTCATATCTAGACACCGTTACACGAGAATATGCTCTCAAAACAATATTATTCTTATTTCAAGACCTTAAGTTGAACACTGTAAGTTAAATTGAAAAAACATTTTTAGAACGTGGCTCATCAGATTTATGACCTCTTGAAGTACTCTTTTCGCTTGGTTTTCAAGAAAGTGTTGCAAAAGTGAAATTGAATTAATCTTGTGGGATTTTCATGACATGTGTTCGAAAACAAGCGGGAACAAAACGGTTCATCTTTTATCCTAAGACTTGAAACCAGTGTAATTTACTTTTAAAACATTTTTAAAATGTTGTTCGAGATTTATGATCCTTAAAAGTGCCTTTGGCTGGGTTTTTAAGAAAGTCTTCTTCAATTAATTTTGTTGAATTATGGATGGTACGTTCTACATATTAGATTAAATAGACCGATCAAGATCCATCTAAATCTTAAGATATCGGTACATATAATGCGCAAAATGAATTTAAGGATCACCTTAAATTTTCTGATATTTTCTTTAGATGGCAACAGGCAAAAACCAAAATCAGTTTCCATAAAAGAAATTTGTTACAGATTAATGTAATAAACATTTTTAACTCTGGATTTAATTCACGTCTAAACTACGGTAAGGGAGTTTTAAATAAATTTTAAACTCCTTAGTTATGAATCAAGAAATAAGGATGCAGAAAAGGTATCAGGCAATTTTCCCTATGGTTTCTTGACAAAACACCCTTTTCTCGCTGATTGCTTGCATAGGCTTTATGCCCTCTTTTAGTATAGCAAATGCACAAAATTCAATATTTTTTTTTTATTTTTTAGGCCCCGGGGAGGCGAACAGATGAAAACATTTTGGTTTTCGATATTTGACAAAAATAATATTATGCGCTTCAAGTACTACAACTTTTTCCCTTATAACTTTTGTCATAACTGCAACGTTTATCGATTAGTAGTGGGTGGGGCAAACATTTTCAGAGCAAAAAATAGTCTCGAATGTCTTCGAATATTTTATGCATGTCGAGATAGTACTTTAAAATTCGGAAAGAACAAACATTATAGACATTGCAAATTTGGAAATATCTGCATTCTGTGGTGAGAATAAATATTCAGTAATTCCTTGCAATTTTTGATTTAATTTTTTTTTATATATATATAATATTTTTCATACATACATTAAAATTCAATATATACTTCATGTAATCGCTCAGGGAAATTAGGCCAGGTAGACAGGCAGTGTCTCAAGATAGTAACTCACTGCAGATTAAAATACTCAAAGGTTCTAGAAATCGTATAATTTAAATGTTTCTACTGAAATAAAGCGCAATAAAAAATATTGCCCAACAATAACAATGATAAATAGTGGTCATAATAGTATAAACAATTAATTATAGCCATTATTAACTTGTGATAAATTGGCAAAAGCATGGTTAAAATAGTAAAAAATGCTGCAAATGAGTTATTGTTAAGAAAAAAAATCGCACCGAAAAAAGTTTGCTTCTCCTCGAATCGATAACCGTTGCAATTACGACAAAAGTCATTAGTTATAGTGCTCGAAACGCCCTCTAAGCTTCTGTCGTAACTTCAACAGGAACCGAGAAAATCGAAACACATGTTTCACTTGTTGCGCTTAGTTTTATTTAATAATTGGAAATAATCCAACAATGTTGGATTTTTAACCTTAAATTCGCATTAATCGTGAATATTAATCACATGACAGATTTTACTAATCCATGGGCATTTTGGAGAAATGTAAAAAGGAACGGACAGTAGTAGTAGTAAGTAGTACGGCATAAGATAGATTCGAGATATTTGCTCGCAACTTGTCCAGGTGCGGATCCAAGATGGGAGGGATCGCCCCCCCCCCCAAGAGCTGGCATCTACCCTCGCCCCTGTCGACAACTCGCTTTCGCTTGCGACCCCCCCTCCCACTAAGAACTTCGAATTCAGAAAAATAACCCGACCCCGCTTCTTACACTAGAAATGTGAATGCTGCTGGCGTCTCCCTCTCCGTCGACAAATTGTCCCCCCTCCCAAAGAGAGGGTCTGGATGCGATCTTGCTCTCGTCTTATCCGAAAAGGTTTATTTTCGTTTCTTTGTTTTTTCTCCCAAATGTATGAGAAGTCTTCTTCAAAACTACCCCAAAATATAGTGACAGTGTCTTCGATTTCTATTTGTGACGCATGAAGTTACCCTGGTGGTCAGAAAGAGAAAATTAGTTTTAGTAGTTGTGTCACGCCGTCGCCGTATTTTGCATTTAAATATTATTTGTATATTTCCTCATCTCCGATACCAAATCTATATGCAGTTCACTAAATTGCTTTTTTGTGTTCATTCTCCAATACTATCTTTTACTTGGTAACATGCAAATCTACTGTACCAGTATATTAACAGGCCTATTACACCAGACAAATCTTCTAGCGTTTTTTCACAAATATGCACAAATAGATTGAACAAGATGGCAATGACTATTGTTCTTAGATGAGTTTTATTTCCAAATATGGAGTCCTGATTGGCAAACTTGAGTTTACAGGAAACGGAGTGAAACAACTCGAGACAACTTATTCAAGTGATTCGCCATAAATGCATGAGGATCGATAATGGTGTGGGGAAGTATTAGTTCTGATGAAAGAACCGAGAGTGGAACAAGTCATTCATGCCTTATGGACTCCATAATTATAGTAAGATTTGATATCTAATATATTTTAGATAGTAAATATATCTTGAAAAACACCTAACTTTTCTTTATTTACATATGAGTCTTATTCATTTTCATATCTTGATCTGTGATGGAAACTCTTGAAAACAATTGCCTCCACATTTGTAATTTATCGTTATTTTTGTTCTCGTCTTACAATAAATTAGAATTTGGTAGAAACGTAGAAAAAGTTTTTCACTGATCGATATAATGATCAAGACTTTACCAGTTATTTCTATCGCGGGTAGTTTTTTCAGTTTTCCTCGTACATTTTAGGTTATGTCAAAAATTTTTCCAAAAAATAGACATAAAGAAAAATATAGTTTAAATGTAATAAGTAATAACAACGACAAATTTTAAAGTAATTTCATAATTAACCCACATGCGTACAGAATGAGTTTTTTAGTAAGTCATTGCTTGAATTGTTCCTAACTATTTTATTAATTAAATTATTTGAAGTGCCCCATGTCATACAGGTAGTAAAATTCCCTCGATATAAGTACAGTGTAAAAAGGATATGTATGCATTAAATTTAAGGTAAATGTGCTGGAAGCAAATTTCATAAATATTTTTTAAATGCATTTAATGTAATGCATTAAATTTATTAATTTTTACATTAATCTAAACTAATTTTTTCCATTAAATTTAGTGTAATCTTACATTAAATCTAAAGTCTGATCATTACTTTTTAAGGTGACTATGTAGATTAAATATACAGCCAGTGTTCATTGAATATGAGATATAATATCATATATTTAATGCACCAACATTAATATGAGTTCAAAAAATTCTGAAACTACCAGAAAAAAGGTGGACAATTTTCCCATTGATAGTGTCCGCCATCTAGACCAGTTTCTCACTGGTTCCCGTCAGTACGGGGCGGACATGTACAGCTCACCATAAGAAAATTGAAATCTTTAAGCAACTTTTATCATACTAAACAAAAAGTTGCGCCATCTCCTGGAATCTCATGCAATGTATATTGAATAATAATGTAAATTTCTTTAATATTAGGGTATATGTGAATTAACTTTAATGTATAGAAGTTGAAATATCTTTTCAGTTACTTTATTAGAATTGAAGATACCATTTAATTAAATTTAATGTACAACGAACTGTACATTATTCACGATTTTAGGTACAAATCATTAAATTTAATGTAGAATGGACATTAAATTTGCATTAAATTTAAGGTTATTTTTAATAGTGTCGATATAACTAAATTAAACCTGACGTTTATCTTAATCTCTTATCTATAAAAACTGGAGCCTCATCACCTCTCAAAGATTTTTACTGTATCGTTAACTCTCGGTATTGATTACTTTCTCTACTATATTTTTTGCTTTTAGTCATGCAACTTTTTCCTTTTAACTGATCACGACCAGGAATGATTAAACTGAAATATTTAAAATCGTTAAATAAACTAGTGCTGCCAAAAATAAAACTCTGAGTCTAATTTCCAAAATGTACTAAAAATTTATGGGTTGCTCTCGGATTTATAAAAAGCACTTTATTGTTTTTCGGACAAATAATTGTAAAATACTTCTATAAATTATAACTTAATCTAGAACGAGTATGTATGAGTAAAATGGAGTAGGCCATATTATTCTGGTGAGTGTTATCATTATTAACATTAATAGTTAGAGATAAATAATTAATTCAATTGTGTTTTATTTTGCGAAAAAGATAATACATTTGGAGCATCATAAGTTTTAATTTAAACACTGAATTTTAAACCTCTTTAGAATTTTAAAGCTTTGTTTTATTGAATTTTAGTCTGAGAAGTCATTGTAACTTTGAAAATGATTTTATAGAGTAGAAAAGGACGGAATTTATAAGTTGAAAATGAATTAAGATCATGATCAAAACAAGTTCTGGAGAATTTCACGTCTGTGAACAAGAAATGTTTGCTATCATCTATCAACTTAAACAACAATATTATGAACATTATATTCAAAAGGTTAACCATTCTACACTAAACCAAAGTCAATTTCCTTAAACTTCCATCCTACAACAGCTATTTATCACAAAATGTATGATAATATAATTTTGTGGTAAGTAGTTTCCCGTCAAAAACCAACAACAGCAAAAACCCTCAATTTTCTTCGTGCATTTAAACCCTGCTTATAATTTATAGTTCAGGTTAGTTCAGTTGTACAAGACTAGTTTGAAATTACCTCTCCTAAACTTTCAGCGCGGGTTCAATGCTTGTAGAATGGATTGCTGTCAAATTAATTGTATACATATAACCATAAATCATTTTAAAAAATAAAACCCGTAGATGACAAAATCCATCATTATGTGATTTAGCGAGGGTGAATTCAGGGAGGGGCCATTGAAGCAATGCCCCTCCCTCCTCAAAATATATATATATATATATATATATATATATATATATATATATATATATATATATATATATATATATATATATGTGCGAAAAAAAACGACGGTTGTTCCAAACCGAGCATCACTTAAAATGCCGGCTGAGAAGTTGGCGAAATGTTGTGAAGATTTTTCTACTAACAAACTGGAAAAACACCAAATATATATATATATATATATATATATATATATATATATATATATATATATACATATATATATACATATATATATACATATATATATATATATATATATATATATATATATATATATATATATATATATATATAGCGTTTTGAGGTTAGGTACGACCGGAAAACCCTCCCCTATTATTATTCAAATAATTTGTCATAAGTTTCGGGCCAATTACCGACTTTTGACAGGAAGCTCCTCCTGGAAATTTTAGACCCACCTACATTCCAGCTTCTTGATAAATATTTATGGTCCCATAAAAACATTTTCTGGATCCGCCTTTGGTTTTAGTAGATTATTAAGGTTAACACTTTAATTAATACATAATAATTGTGTAACTCACATATAATTCCTATGTCAATCACAATAAAAACAAAACCGTATTATATCCTTGACTCTCAATCTCTGCAATAATATTGGGTCGGCAAGAAAGTATTCCTGGTTGTCATACATAGAGGGGGTTGTTTCTTTTGAAAGACTTCTGTCAGTGTTATGGTTTTCTTTTCCTTTTGACATTTAAAGCAGTTACATCTAAGTCACTTTAGAAGCTTGTGCAGAGTGCACAAATGGAGATTTTCTATATATTTTGCTGCTTTATTTCTATAAAGGACAGAAAGCAACCGAGGCTTACGAAAAGATATGTGCAGAGTATGGTGTTGATTGCATAACAGAATGCATGTGTCAGAATTGGCTAAAAAAATTCCGTTCTAGAGATTTTTCATTCAAAGATAACCAGCACTTTGGTCGACCTACTGAAATTGATGACCAAATCAAAGCCATCTATGAAAAGAATCGTCATGTAACTGTTCGAGAGATTGTTGAGAGGTTAAATGAAACGCTCCCAATGGGAAATCACTTGAAAGGTCTTGGACTCACCAAGAAACTGAATATTAGGGTTCTACATGAATTAAAAAGGATTCATTTAACTCAACGAAGCGATATTTGCAATATGCATTTCTTGAGCAATGGAACCGATCCTTTTTTTAAAAGAATCATCACTGGTGATGAAAAATGGGTCATCTACAGTAACATTATTCGAAAATGATCACGATCTACGCGTGATAAACTAGCACAAACCATATCTAAAGCGGAATTGCATCCAAAAAAGGTCATGTTGTCAATTTGGTGGGATTACAAAGGTGTCGTGTATTTTGAGGTATTTCTAAGAGGCCAGACAATCAACTTAGATGTTTACTGTCAACAACTAATGAAACTGGATGGAGCAATCAAAGAAAAACGGCTAGAATTGGCAAATTATCAAGAAATTGTATTCCATCATGATATGCAAAGCCTCACTCATCTGTAGTAAAGTACAAATTTATTAGAGTTTGGTTAGAAAGTAATATCGCATCTCCCATATAGCTCTAACTTAGCACCATCTCATTACCATTTATTTTAAAGTTTGCAAAACTCTTTGAATGGTAAAACTTTCACAAATGATGATGACCTTAAATTACACTTGGTTCAGTCTTTTGCTGATAAGGGTCAAAATTTTTAGAAGCGCGAAATCATGAAGCTGTCAGAAAGATGATACAAGATCATTAAACAAAATGAAAAATATACAATAAACAAAAGTTTATTCTTTGTATAAAAAAGAAGAGTTTTATTTCACGCTTTCAAACCGAAATTTCTTGCCGACCTTATAGATATCAAAGCCAAAGGGCAATAAAACAAAAATAGATAAACTCATTACATGTTCCAATTACATACTTACAAAAATCATCGTGCGTTAATATCGGTTATAATAATCTATCTATCAATTTTAGCACAATAGACTTATTACTTTCGCCCCATATATGGGATGGGATTTTCTTTAACAACTATAAAATATTTAAAGTCGAATCGAACATCGAGATTTGGCTTCAAATTGGTAAGTTGTAAGGCTAAGTAATTAGGTCACCAGTCGCAGTCGCGGTAAAAAAAATATGTAAATACCATACCACACATATGTTCGCGATCTGTACATACATCTAAATATATTATCGAATAAACAATGAACATCATCACAGGAAATAGTATGTTAGTTAAAACTGGAAATTACACATGAAAATTCTGACATAACTCTTATGAAGCTCGTTTTTGTTGAACAGAATAAACATCGTGAGACAGTTACAAATAGAATTTTTTTAATAAATCGTATACATTATATAGTGGTTGTGGTTACATAGGCATTTTTATGGAAGAATATTAAACAATGTAAATGATGTGGCGCCGAAATTAATAATTCTATAAATAAATTTGGACCATCTGTTCGTTTCCTTGCTTTAAATCTTCATCAGTTATTCATTTTTAAAATTAAATGTTTATTTTCTTAAATCAATATGATTATTTTTTATTATTTAGTTAAAATGGCTTCAAACGGTTACATTAAAAGTAACGAAAATAGGCGAGGTCATTATGATGTCGGATAGAAATATACCGACCGGTTTTTATGTAGTTAAATCTAATTTGCTATAGTGCACACTGGAACGAAAATCTGTTGTAACCCATTGCAGTTTTAAAAGCAATATTTATCGAAACAAGTCCCGAGGGTTATCTCTTGTTAGTGCAAATGAATTAAGATGAATTAATACAAGGATACTCTATTTTTTTTTGTTACTGTTGTTATTTGAAAAGACTGTGATCATGAAAAAAATGGCTTTGTGGAGTCTTATCATTGCGTGCTGTTTCAGCATACTTTCAATTTCAATTCAACTTAACTCTTTACTTCCACATACTTCCAATTTATTTTTTAATGGCCTAATACTTCCCAAAAAAATCTCAGAAAATGAGTGCAATTTTGAAGCTTCGCACTAATCCGGTGAACGTACAGATGTCGTTCAACTGACGAAATCTGGCATCGAAAAATCGGTAGGTTTTAATATCCTACCCATATGTCTCGAAATTTATATTTTATATAGACAATTGTTTTTCTGCGAATGTTGCTCGTGGTCTGATACAGCACCACTGACGAGACCATAAAATGGTTGAAATACGTATTTGCAGGAAATAAACTGTTTGTATACATTTTTTCCTTTATTTATTTGGTGTCAGAAGTGAGGATTATCACCGAGTTTTCCAGAAAATTGTATTGGAAATTAGAAAAGATAGAAAAAAAAACAGATTATAATGTTGGATTTCTTATCAAGTAAGAAGATAACATTAATTTTCGATAAAATTCTAGAACGTTCTGTTGTTATACTCAACTTAACCATCAAATTTGTCGTTAATAAAAGGGCTTAGAACCGAATTTTCGACAAAGTTCTAGAACATTCTATTTGGAAACTAAAAGATATAGCGAAAAACCAAGTTTACCGTCGAATTAATCATTGAGAAAGAAGCCTAGAACCCAATTTTCGATAAAGTTCTAGAACATTCTATTTATAAATTAAACGAAATAGCGAATAACTAACTTCATAATTTGATTTGTCATCCAGAAAGAACTTTAGAAACGAGTTTTCAAAAATATTCTAGAAGTTCTTATGGTAACTACTAGACAGCAAACAGCCGAAATGGAGCAAACATTGACCGATTTTATGGAACGTATATAACAACATGGACAAACAAGAAGATGAAAAACACCGTCGAAAAGAAGAACGTCGACAAAATGAAAAACAGGATGAAGAAGTGCGGCGCCAGGAAGAAAAACAGGAAGAAGAATCACGTAGTCAAAAAGAAGAACAACGTCGTCTAGAAGAAAAGCAGGAAAAAAAGGACCGTCGCCTAAAAGAAGAACAATATCGTCTAAAAGAAAAATAGGAATCATTCCTATAACACAACAGACAGATTATAGAATCCTTAGTGCTGCGTTGGAAAGAAGATTTGAAGATCAACATAGGCGCCAGTTATATCAGTCACAGCTAAAGTCAAGAATCAAAGAAACGGAGAAAGTTTACAAAAATATGAAACTGATGTACGACGCCTTGTGCACCTGGCTTCCCCAGGAGTTAAAGAAGAATTCCGAGAAGAGCGTACAATCCAATATTTTATTTCTGGAATCAGGGATCAGGAAATACAGCTTGTGTTGCGTATAAGCAAGTTTAATTATTGTACTGAAGCGTTGGACAGGGCTTTGGAAATAAAGGTTGCTTATAATGTGTCAAGGCCAATAATTAGAACTGTTACTATAGATAAAAATAAGGACTTACTGAACCAAACCATGGAGACAACGTTATCTGAAATACTTAAGAAACTAGACAAGAGAGATGATACTTCACGCTACAGAAGAAATCAGGAAGAACTGAACACAATAGGTGATATTCCACATTAGCAGAAATGAGATTGAGTGCTACAGATGTGGACGGACCGGACACACAAGAAGGGACTGTCGGGTGGAATTACGAAAGCATATAAAGTACTACAGATGGGGACGGACTCGACACATGAGATGGGATTGTTAAGTGCAATTAAGGTCTAGCTCATCATCTAGAGACCGCATAGAAATGAGCCAGGAAAAACTGGAACAGTCCAATGCTAAAATCAAATGTAGAATGAGTGTTTCACGTTATGACTGAAATCAGAACAAATGCTACAGATGTGGATGAACTGGGCACATGAAAAGGGACTGTTCGGTGCAATCAGATAAAGTGCTACAGATGTGGGCGAAATGTATACATGAGAAGGGACTATCGGGTAGAATTAAGAAGGCACAAAAAATGCTACAGATGTGGACAAACTGGACACATGAGATGGGACTGTCAGGTGCATTTAAGGTCTAGTTCACCATCCAGAAACCGCACAGAAGAGAACAAGGAAAAATTACGACAGTAAAATTTTAACATCAAATATAGACTAAGAAGACTGCATAACAACGCAGATATCATTTCAAGAAGACCATGCAAGGATGAACACAAGCTCTGCAGCAAAATAGAAGAACTAGAAGAGTTTCCTATTCGGAGAGTCATGACGTTGATTCAAAGTGGAGTACAGCTCAGATGGGAAACGATCAACTTCAACTTAAAGAAACTATTATCATAACTGTTGATACTGGTGCTGCAGTATCTCTGATAAAGTTAAGCCTTGTTGATAAATCTAGAATTCTACCATTGTCCAGAAAAGTAATATTGAGAACTGTAACCGGAGAGACAGCTGATGTGGTTGGAAAAATGCGAGTTGAGCTTCAACTTGGAAGTCCAAAATTAAACCATTTTGTGTTAGTTGCCGACATAGAAGATGAGTTTATACTGAGAATGGATCTGATTCGTCAACATGGATTCTTTTTAGACAACAATCTTAACATTCTAAAGTTTGGCACCGAAGAATTTATTCTGTTCCAGAACCGTGATATTGAACCAATTGGAGGCATTTCAGAAGAAACAACCAGAATAAGAAGCATGAAGAAAATCTTTTACGGAAGACGAGATGATAGTTCGACTCGACAGGGTTCCAGCAAGGTGATAGAGAGAAAGAAGGGCAAATCGCCCAAGTTGATGCCATCATGGAAAGGACCATATACTGTTCTGAAATGAATCAATGACGTTGTTTATGGAATTCAACGAAGTTTTAGGACCAAAATGAAAGTAGTACATCTGCACAGGTTGAAGCTATACCATGGAGATATGGAAGCTGGTCGGGACGATCAGAATTAAGGGGGGAGCAGAGTTACGAATAACTGGAAGTAACTTATTGATACGCCCTCGTATATACAAATATTTCGACGAGACAAAGCATCTTTATTATAATGTGCCGAAAGGAATAGTGTATCAATAACTCATATTTCTGGACAGATCTCAACTTTTATGTTCTAGATTTATACAGGAATTTCCATAGGTATATAAATAGAGATATGATTAGCGTAGTAGAGTTAGTAGTTAGTCGTATAGTTGTATAATTAAGAGTTTTTTTAGTGGTATTTGAATCGTGAAGATTAAGTAGTAGTAACAAGAGAGTTGTGATAATATATTGGAAGTATTAGTGAAAGGCGTTGTGTTTTTATTTTGCGAACCTAATTATCGATTTCAAAGAGACGAAACCGTAAGAATATACTGCATTTGCTTCTTGTATCTTCGGATCCCTTTATTAGAAGTTTACAGGTATCCCTTGCTAAATTATATGCCAGTCTTTCTGGTCAGTATTCTACCTTCGGTATTCGTGATCAGAGGTTCAAAATACATATAAAAAACTCAATTGGATAAATCGGCTACAAAAACTCACCGTACTTCCCGACTATTCCCCCTTATTAATAAAGCCTTACCACAATATAGAAAGATATTGTCAAATTACATAATAATAAGAGTACATATACTGTGTATCTCTACTTTTCATATCTAATATAACTTTAATTCATTAAGTATATCTTTTGTTTAAAAAAATGTACGAGTTGAGCAAAATTTGTATTATTCATAAATATTTTGAAATATAATGTAGTATTCTTGTATTAGGTAGACTTGTTTGCTAAGCAAATACAAAAATACAAACACATATTTCGTAATTTTTTTTGAAAATGGAAATTTTGCTTCATTCACGCGAACAATTAAAAGATGTCGCTTTTTTTACGAATATGTTTGTGATAATTCATCAGGAAATATATGTTGGTAGTTCATGGGTAATTTTACAGGGTATATACTGCTAGCATTCAGGCAAATTTGGTTATCTGGTTGATTTTGTAAGCTAGGCAACTTTAATAGCGATTTATTTATACAGAAAAAATATGCGTTTTTCCTGTGTTCAGCGTTTTTGCTATCTATTTTAAAAGAAACTATATTTTTAAGAGACAGGATTTTAAAAATGGTTTTAAAATGGATCGTTAACTAAAAATTTTTTTGCATATTTGTACATATCTAATGAAACAGACTTCTGAGCAGCTGAAAATAGCATTTTATTAGTAGTTTGTGTTGGTAAATTTTAGGTTTACCATGTTATGTTATTACCGTAGCAAACGGGCATAGTGAATTTAAAGAGAATACGCGGAATAATAGAAGAGAGTAATGGGAGATGAATATATTTTTGGCATATAGAAAAACATTTAGTTTCGTTTATTAATTTCATTTTTATTTCTTTTTCTTAACTAGATTAGAGATCTGCTATAAGTAACATTTTGAAACTTTTTTTAAGACAAATACTAAATATAAATAGTATAAGTGTTAAATATATTTAATATTTTCAAATACCACATTACACCGAAGTACCCGGATCTTATACCTACTCAATTAAAATGACAGAATTTAATTGAACACATGCTACCCATTTTAGTAAACATTATTTCTCGTTGTTTGGTTATTTTTAAAACTGTTTAACATTCTTTAACATCATTGGTGAATGCTTTCAAGAGTTGACAGGATGAAAATATTGAAAACATCAACACTTACTCGACTAATTAGGAATTTAAAATATTTTTGAACATAATGACACCTAACCTAAGACATTTGTTTGTTTTGGAGAAGTTAATATTGTTTATAAACGGATGCAAAGGGTTTATAATTTTCTGACTAGTTATGAAAGAAATTTTCTTTTTAATGTTAAGCAAGTTTATTCCTGTTGTGGGAAATTATTTTATGCCTTCTAAGTATCCAGAATCTACTGAAAATGCGGAGAGTAAAATATACAGTATGTGTTAATTTTAAACAGTTTTAAGTACATTAGTAAAGATAGTTTCCCTGCGTAAATTGATTAATAGGCAATTACTGTAAGAAAAATTCTTCAACGAATTTGGACAGTATCACTGAAATAAACAGTAAGTTAACTCGACTTAACGACAGCCGAAGCCTTCGATGATCTCTAAAAGATCTAAAGCCAATCTGGTCCGATAAGTTTAAATTTTGTGTAGTGATTATTATTGTCAATTTTACATATTTGATTGATTAATATTTCAATTAGAGATAGCAATATATATATATATATATATATATATATATATATATATATATATATATATATATATATATTTCTAATATTTTCTTGGGTATAGGTTTTTCATTAGAGAAACAAAGGACAATAATTTTCTTTCTGACGTTTCGCTCTACACAAAATTATTGTCCTTTGTTTCTCTAATGAAAAACCTATACCCAAGAAAATATTAGAAAAAAATATTTAACAAAAGGTTTAAGATACAAAAATAAATTATATATATATATATATATATATATATATATATATATATATATATATATATATATATATATTTTTCAACCCCTTGGATAGATAGATGTTCTATTTTTTGCCTGAGTTATGTTATGTAGTGAAGATCATTCTGTTTTCATATTATGGCTTGAGTATTGGGGTACATACTTAGAATATATTGAAAATGCAATGTTATAGGTTTTACTGAGATTTATGTTAAAATAGTGAATAATTTTTGCCGTTTCTTTTTCGACTTTTATTGTATCATCAGCTTAACGAACCATGTTCCCATCTATAGCTTCATCATAAGCTCATACAAATGTAAATTAAGGTCATTGTAAGTATCTTGAATATTATCTTCTTGCGTTCCATTTGGAAGGTATAATTTTGGATTATCCTTGAACCCCACGTTCTCGAGAAGACTTAGCAACTGTACATAATCAACCATATCAAATGCTTTTGAAGGTCGATGAAAAACCGAATTAAGTTACATTTTATTTGGCAAACATTAAATATTTTTGCAAATTCAAAATCATTTTTGTCATTTTGTTCTTTTCCATCTTTATCACGTGTCCTAACCATCTTATCTTCTGTGCATTTATAAATGTCGTTATTTTCGATTCCTTACATGTAGTTTCTATCTTCTTCTTCGTCATCCCTTTTCTCTATTTCACCACCATATTACCGCTTTTAAAATTGTTCTTTCCCAGCGCTCGAATTTTCATTTGATTTTTTAAAACCCCCTTTCCTCAGGCCTGTGTTACTGGTGCTCTAATTACATTCCTATAGCTATTTTCCTTTATTTTTCTCGAGACATACTTGGAGTTAATTAAAATTCTCATGATTCCAAACTTATGATTTCCTTTGATAATTCTTGCTTTTATTTCTTGATCTTCTTTACCAACTTTTGTGATTTTGACTCCCAAGTATGTAAATTTTTGCACTCTTTCAAGTTTTTACTCCTCTCCTTCTTGTATTTGTACTTTCCATGCTTCGTCTTCTTGTTGAGTGTCTCTAATTATCATATACTTTTAGTCTTAAAGAGTACAACCTGGTCTAAATACCAGCACTTACTTCTTTAAGTTATTTTGTAACATAAATCCTTTTCTTAGCATTCTATTTGCCCCACTACTCTTAAAAAACTTAATTTATTTTTTATTTTTAAAACTGCAAATCCTTATTGCTCTCATTTGTTGTATTTAATTGTCGGTTTTGTAATCAGTTTTTTGGAATTTTTCTACTGTCGAATCGATTTCCAGCTTTATTCCTCTCCCACTTTTCTCCATTGATTAACCGTTTCTAGAAATACATTTTTACATTCATTGCCCGTGTTCTTTCTTCTTTCGCCTTTCCTCTTTATCCATGTTATCATTTTTGTATATTATCTTTTATTTAATTTCCTTTAATTTGCTATACTTTCCGGTTGAAATCTTTAATTTCTCCAGAGTTTTATTTCCTATTTGTTGTGCGAGTTTTGTATTAATTTTTATTTGCTTTGTTTTATGTAAGAACTCCTCTATCATTTTTTTAACATGTTTTGGTCTTGTGATACTATTTTTCATGCTGAAATAACTTTATTATTTCGTTTTGAGATATTCTTTTTTAAACTGTATCTACTTTGGAAATTAAGTTGGCAATGTTATTTTTCTAAAAAAAATCTTAAAAAATCCCCATTTGTCCCCTTTCGAATTATTAAAAATGTCAGTAAATAACGGTAATTTTTTGCGATTCTTTTTTTAGGCAAGAAATTCGTAATGCTATGTAACTGCTGTCGCACGAAAACTTACGATGTTGTTGGTATTTAATTTAAATTTGATTTCAATTTAATTAAAATGACACTAAAACAACAAACAAAATTATTCAATTTTTTATAGATGGCAACATCTCAAATTTCTGTTCCTAGATTTAAAAGAATAATTTAATTAAGTTGGACCTGATTTATAAAAATTTGTGATATTTCCAGAATGGAAGAAAAGTGGTTTTTATAATATTACATAAAAATGGGTAAATATAAAAGTAAAGAAGGAAAAGTGGCAAATGCAGCATTAACAATGAAAAGGAATTCCATACATTAATATCTAAAAAACTAATAAAAGATAAAATAAGACATGCATATAAGAAATGAAATATATAATACAGCCCATTAACAGAAATTCAGAAAATATCCCAGAAATAGTACGAAACGCGAATAAAGTAATAAAAATGAAAACACTTCTACCAAAGAACAGGAATGATTAAATTTATGATATTCTAGATAAAATTATAACTGCGGATGCATTCTGATTTTTGTAATTTTATTTTAAATCACTATGCTTTATTTTTAGAGCAAAAATATTGATTTTTTATTGGATTAAAATCTTTGGAGTATTTTAAAAATGTATTTATTTTAAACATAATACCAATGTAGTGACTATGTGAGGAAATTACTTTTTCGCAAAAAATATGTCGTATTTTCATAAACGAAAGTATCTCGGATTGCTCTATCGTCGAGCATAAAAATATTTTAATGATTAACAGAAAGTAATTTTCGTTGACCTAAATCTATAGTTTAAGCTAACAAATGATTTTACGACATACATTATTATTCTGGAACACTATTAAAGAAGCCATATTGTTTTATTTCAGTTGCTGCAGATGTCATTGTGGTATTATGTGGTATTTAGTATACAGTGTTTTAAATATATTTTAACCTTATAAGAAATAAAAGTAAACTAATCATAACGAATCATAAGAATCTAGATGTAAAATAGCATCGCGTTAAAGCCGTATTGGGAGAGTGGAATACCGAACGGAAAAAAACCCGTCCTACTCAGAGATCAACTTCGTTTCGAAAGATTTAAGCCGAAAAAACACTTTCGAGTCAAATTCCTTAAAAAAGTTTTAGGTTTATACCAGATATAGTTGCCATCGGAATAAAATGTGCTAATAGCCAAGTTTTGTATTGCCTATGATATTGTTATCATTTCTAAATAACAAATCAATATGAAAACCGTTGGAAGGGAGAAAAAGAATAGATATTTCCTGAAAACAAGCAAAAATCTGGATGCCCTATTTTTGAACTTGCCAATTTAAACTATTAGAGTAGAAAAGAGAGGAGTCATTAGTGTGAGAATTGTGTTATTTTTGGAAAAATATACATGGTTAATTGGGCTGTATGCAGTTATTGTAGAAGACAGACAAACAGGATAAAAAGCCAACAGAAATTATATTTCTTAGGTTAGTATAAACAACAGATCCTCCCAAAAAATGTTATTTTAAAACCAATTAATTAAAATATTATTATATTATTCGAAATAACAAAAAAATATTTTTTGTTTATTTGTTACAGGATGAATTACTAGTACCTCCCAAAATACAAGCTTTATTGAACATTGTGTTGCCAAATCGTACTGAGCCAGTAGTGAGCACATTTACATTAGTGTTTTCTGAGTAAATTCGGCCAACAACCCTAATTTGTACATCAAGCCCTTTGAAAAGCTCTATTTCTAGTAGTAATGTTAAAGTAATTTCCCCAGAAAAATAAAGCTGTAACTGCCATAGAAAGAAGAAATGACTACTGCGGGAAAAAAAATTCACGCAAATATACCGTATTCCAAAAATATTGTATATATTACAGGTTATATTAATTAATACTTTAAACTGAAAATAATGTGTGAAGAGTATATATGGTCTGTAGTTAGTATACACGACATTTTTTTATATTCTTTTATTGACAAATAACAAAAATGGCCTGCAATATCCATCAAAAGATTTCATATCTATTTGTTTAAAGTGTGAAAAACTTTGAAAATAGATTTTTTCTGTTTTATTGTAATTACGATTAATGCTATAGAAAACTTAATTTCGAATTTATTATTCAGAGTTGATTTCAAACTTAGTTGTACATAGTTTTCATCAGTCGGTGTTCGATAATCATAGAATCCTGCTAATTAAAAGTGTTCTTGAAAGATATGTATATATTCGAATGATTTATTTCAGTAACAATGAAATGAATAGAAACAAGACCTGTAGTATTAGATATAAAAGTGATAAAAATGGTATTATTAAACGAACAATAGTGTATTTAACTATGGGTAAAAATAATTGTAATTATGAATTTTTAAATATATGCCTTTAATTCATTGTATTTGGATTTAAAATTTTAGATACGTGATGTTTATTTACATCTCTGTATTAATATTGTGTGGCTAAATTATGAATTAAGGTATTCATTTAACTTGTTTTGTATAACAGGGATTTTTATAAAACTTGCTTCACGTTTTATTACCGAAAGCTTCAGTTATTTATTATTTAAAAAGGCAGAATTCGACAGTAATAAATTTATCAACTGAATAGTCATTTTTTTAATGGATTTCTAGGAAATAATTTGGATTTAACAAAGTTGTATTAATTGTTGTTATAACTGTAATAAAGGGAAATATTTGGGAAGCATACATGTACATTTGAAAATGATTTTACAAAAAAGTGTTATTTTAATCATTTTCCCAAAATGTTATTTATTTTCCATATTAACATTTACAAGGAAATACGGAAATATCAAAACATTGATGGTATTAATCGGTATTCATTTATTTATAATTATTAAAATTATTTTTAGTACACAAAATGAAAATTCTAACAATTCAAAACCGCAACGTAAACGAACCCTGCCCCATTTTATTTATTTTGATGACTGCAACAGTTAAGTAATGTAACTGTAATTATAAAATACTAGCAGCATTTTGTTTTACCAGGAAATTTTTATTTTTAAAACGCAAAATAAAATTTAAATATTTCTGTGTAACGACTTAAATCTTAAAAATATTATTCATTTTGTGGTTTCAGTTGTTGAACCTACAATACATATACTTTAATTTCAAATCATTGACCTAGTCGCATCATAATAAGAATAATGTAATGTTTAACCTAACATTTGTATCATGTAGGTTACACTTTGACATGGACTAATTTTGCAGAATAGTTGACCTTAACAAGAAAAAGTTGTTCTCTCAATTTCAGTTTAACCAATCGTAATATTGTACACATTAAATTAAAACGACTATTGCACAAAAGAAAAACCAATCAAATAGATGTGAGTCGCCTATGTAACCCAGAAATCAAACGGGAGTTACAAATAAACATTAACAACAATCTAATTATACTGTGCGCAAATGGCGAATATCAAAACATAGAGAGCACAGATGACAAATGGCTGGGCTTAAAAACGGCGTTGATGACACCCGCAAGGACTATTCTGACTAAACAAAAATCAAAACAAAAGCAAGAATGGATGACTGATAAGATCCTTCAGCTAATGGATGATCGAAGAACTCTCAAAGGCAAGTGTGAACAAAGCTATAAACAAATACAAAAAGTCATCAAAACTGAAATCAGAATAGCCAAAGAAAATTTCTATAAAAAAAAATGTGAGGAAATAGAGCATCTATAGATGAAATATGACATTTTTAATATACATAAAAAAGTGAAAGAACTTGCGGGCACACAAAAACGCAAACAACCCAACACATTATATAACACAAACGGAACAATAATAACAGAACTGGAAGAAAAATTGGAGGTATGGAAGAACTATGTTAATGGACTTTTTACAGATGAAAGACATGAACCTAATTTAAACAGCATACAAGAGGATGAAGGCCCAGATATAACCAAAGAGGAAGTAATGTATGCACTAAGAAGAATGAGGGATGGAAAGGCTCCGGGTCCAGACGAACTACCGATGGAAGTCATCAAGCTCATAGAGGAAGAGTCGATTTATGCATTGGTGGAGCTTTTTAATCATATCTACAAAACAGGAATAATACCACAGGAATGGCTTTTATCCACATTTGTAACTATTCCAAAAAGGGGAAAAGCAAAACAATGCACCGACTATCGCACAATAAGCCTGATGAATCACATACTGAAAACATTTCTAAAAGTTATACACACTAGAATACATAAAAAACTGGAAATAGATATTAGCGATACCCAATTTGGATTTCGAAATGGACTCGGAACGAGAGAAGCGTTATTTGCACTGAATGTCATGTCTCAAAGATGCCTTGATATAAATCAGGATGTATATATGTGCTTCATAGACTACAATAAGGCCTTTGACAAAGTGAGACATGATCACCTTATCAGTCTATTGACGGAAAAGAACCTCGATAAAAGAGACATCAGAATTATATCGAATATTTATTACAATCAGAAAGCAGTAGTGCGAGTGGAGCATGAGACGACTGAAGAAGTCGAAATAAAAAGAGGAGTGAGACAAGGGTGTATACTTTCACCGACCTTGTTCAATCTTTACTCTGAGGACATAATGAATAAAGCACTTATTGACCAATTCGTTGGTATTAAAATAAATGGAATTTTAATAAACAATCTCAGATACGCCGATGACACAGTACTTATCGCAGAAATACTCGAGGATCTCCAGACCTTAGTCAATAGAGTAGCAACAGTCAGTGAAGAATATGGACTGTCACTAAACATAAGAAAAACAAAATGCATGTTAATATCCAAATCAACCCAAAATGTCCCAGATATACGCATACAGGGTCAAAATATAGAACACGTCAGAAAATACAACTATTTAGGCACCGTCATCAATGAAAACAACGATGGCTCTGAAGAAATCAAGATCCGGATAGAGAAAGCAAGAGCCGTATTCACGAAAATGAAGAGAGTGTTCTGTGGCAGAGACCTGAGTCAACAATCTTCTTAAAAACCACCCTTTAAAACAAACTTCCAACTTTATACTCCAGTCTGTAGACGAAATTCATGATGTTCATCTACCACAGGACGGGAAGTATTTTAAATTGTAAGCAGGATCAATACAAAAATATATAGTTTTGGACGCTGAAATAATTTGCATTAACAAATAAAGGGTGTTCAAAGTTGGCGAAAACAGGTTTTTCGTTTCTGCAAGCTACAATATTCTGTTTAGAGTGTAAATTCCTTACTTTTTTGAAGGAAATAACGAGACCTTTAATTTAAGCTATCGCTGTTTTCAATTGGTCAATTAATGATTGCAAAAATGCCGAAAATTGGATCTTTCTTAATTCTGACTCGAATGAGCTTTTGTAAAAGTTAATCAGGTCATTTGTTACTTACATGTGTTAATTTGTTTATCTTATATTTTAATATCGTGAGTTCAATAAAAAAAAATTAATGGTTACCATTTTCTATGAGCGACATAATGGGGTCGTTACAACTCTATTTGTTTAAAAAACAAAGTACCCCTATTTTTTTAAAAGCAACAAACAAAGGGATAAACACTTATTTTTATGTCTGACTCATAATATCAAAATATAAGTCTTAAGGAAGAAAATAAATACTTAATGATTTGAAATATTCATAAACAAATACGTGATGGTGTTCAATATGAAGCGCCTCGGGATAAACAAATTAACATATCTCAGCAACAAATGAACCGATCAACTTTTACAAAAGTTCATTCGAATCAGAATTAAGAAGTCTTCAACTTAAAGCAACAGCAATATTCTTTTCTTCTTCAAGTGCCTTCTCCATTGCGGAGGTTGGCAATCATAATAGCTATTTTAATTTTTGAGGCAGTTGCTCTAAATAGTTGCTTTGAACTGCATCCAAACCATTCCCTTAGGTTTTTTAGCCATGAGATTCGTCGTCGTCCTACGCCACTTATTTTGCCTTGGATTATGAGCCGTAAGATGCTGTACTTTTCTCCCCGCATAATGTGTCCGAAATATTGCAGTTTTCTCTCTTTTACTATTATCTCGACTTCCTTTTCTTTCCCCATTCTTCTTAACACTTCGGCGTTCGTAACTCGATCCACCCACGAAATTCTCTGAATTCTTCTATAGGTCCACATTTCAAAAGAGTTAAGTCTTCTCATTGCCTCTCGACTCAGTGTCCATGCTTCCATTCCATAATATAGAACACTGTATACGTAACATTTAGTCAGTCGTATTTTCAGGGCTAACGTTAGATCTTTGCTGCAGATAACCTTTTTCATTCTAATAAAGTTGGCACGTGCTTTCTCGATTCTGTTTTTTATTTCGACGGTATAGTCATTATTTTCTGTTATTAGGGTTCCCAAGTAAGTGTACTTCTTAACTCTTTCTATGTGCTAGCCTCCTACCATTAGGGTTTCATTATTATTGGTGTTGTTTTTACTAATTATCATGAACTTGGTCTTTTTCGTGTTAAGAGAGAGTCCATATTCTCCACTAACTCTTAATATTTTATTCATTATTTTTTCTAGGTCTTTCAAACTATCAGCTATTATTCCGGTGTCATCTGCATACCTAATACCTAAACCGTTTACTTTTATCCCTGCTGTTTCAGATTCAAGACTCTCCAATATGACCTCTTCAGAATAAGCGTTAAATAGTAAAGGTGACAATATACACCCTTGTCTGACTCCCCTTTGTATTTTCACATCTCCGGATATTTCCTGTTCAATTTTTACTGCCGCTTGCTGATTGTAATACAGATTTGATATCAACCTTAAATCTCGTTCATCCAAATTTTTGCTTCTGAGAATCTCTATCAGTTTGTCATGTTTGACAAAAGCTTTATTGTAATCTATGAAGCAGACATAGAGGTCCTGATTGATATCCAAGCATCTTTGAGTAAGCACATTAAAAGCAAATAATGCTTCTCTTGTACCCACCCCGTTCCGGAAGCCAAACTGTGTGTCACCAATATCCAGCTCCAATTTGGAATGTATTCTAGCGTGTACAATTTTTAAAAGGGTTTTCAAAGTATGTGACATGAGACTGACTGTTCGATAGTCACTGCATTGTTTTGAATTTGCTTTGGTAAACATATTAATGTTGATGTTAACATTTCTCGGGGGATGGTTCCTGTCGTGTAAATTGTATTAAATAATCTCACCAATAAATCCAAATTCTTGTCACAGCAATATTATAAAAGTTATTTTTGCAATAATTATTAATATTGCAAAAAAAACAGCCCTTTTTGACGGTTTTTTGGCATTTTTGCAATAACTAATTCAAAAGAGTATAAAGAACTTAGGCTCAAAAATAATATTGTAGCTTGCAGAAACAAAAAACATGTTTTCGGCAGCTTTGAACCTCCGCCATTTGTTAATGCAGGTTACTTCAAGGCAGTGACGGATTTAACGGGGGGGGGGGGGGGGTGAAGCAATGCCCCCCCTCTCAAGCATCGAATTCAGAAAAATAGAATCGACTCTGTCTCTTACACTAGAAATGTGAATGATGTTGACATCCACCCCCTAAGAGCTTTAAATTCAGAAAAATAGACCCGACCTTGCCTCTAACAAGGAATGTGAATGTTGTTGGCATTTCCCTTCCCGTCCACAACTAGCTTTGGCCTGCGATCGCCCCCCTCCCCCCCCCCATCGACAATTTGCTTTCGCTTGCCATACTATTTTTATGATGTCACCCCCCCCCCCCCCAAAGAGAAAGGCTGGATCCGCCGCTTATTTTCCGTCCACAAACGAGTGTTAATTTAGTAGCGTACCTGTCAATAATCTCCGATAACTAATAACATAACGCACTTTATATTAATAAGTCGGAAACCCCAAAAAAACGACAGTACTCTGGGATATGTTAATTTGAAAAGGATTGTTTTAAAACAGTTTATATATATATATATATATATATATATATATATATATATATATATATATATATATATATATATATATATATATAATTGATTGTCATGTACATACAGCTTAATAATTGTTATAAAATTAGTCATGCCGTAAAACCATCCGATACTTGGATATGATTAAAATATTAAGTAATTTACTGTTTGCTAATTTCTTTATTTTGGCTCTATTACTCAAGATTCAAAAATAAAATACAAGTCATAATTTCTTCTTAATTGTTTTCATATGTGCGTTGAAAAATGTATAGAGTTCTTAAATAATAAAAAATAGCAATATTAAATGTTAACATGTGTCTTTCTTTTCTGCATCTTTAATTTAAATGGCAAAAATTCGACCATTAGTCCAGTCACATAAGGCTTAAAAACATTCTAAATTTTATATGTTTTGATGTGGCTTTAGTTTCTAGATTAATCATTCCTGAATGATACCAGAAAAGATAACTGAGCTTTCTTTGCTTTATTCTGAAAGAGTGAGCCCGAAGCAGAAAAAATTATTTGTCGCAACAATTTCGAATTTTGACGAATTTTTTGTCATTTTTACCCTTATATTTTCGTAAATACCAATGCTAGAGAAAAAAAATATAAAACATAATATATTTGAATCAAACTTTCCATTCAATTTATGCTATTCCGATTTTCGAAATATGTAAAATGGAAAAATGCGCAAAAAAGTTAAAAAATATTTTGTGTGTGTGAGCGATACAGAATTTTAAACCCAGACAATACTATTGAAGAAATTCTTCTTTTACAAAAAATTATAAATAACTTCGAAGGTATAACAATTCAAAGTAAAATCTTTTCTTGTCATTGCATCTAATTGTTTGTAGACCTCGTATTCCCGATGATCTTTTACAAGTAGTAAATGTAACAGGATGTCAAAAAATTTTGAAGTATGGGTTTCGTTGCACTGCGTGCATCATCTTACGGGAAAAAATGCGCAAATGCAGCTATCATCAATACCAATTCAGTTGATTTCAAGAGGACAAACCAATTATGTCCCATGGATATTTTTTTCTAGCACTGGTATTTACGGAGGTATAACGGAAAAAAGGACGAAAAATTCGTCAAAATTAGAAATTTTCTAGTTCACCTTTTCAGAATAGCGCAAAGGTCAATTATCATTACTGGCATCATCTGGAAGTAATTTATCCAGGAACTACAGTTACATCAAAACCCAGCAGCTTCGACATCTAGTTTGACTGGACTACATTGATAATGAGAGCGATATCATTGCACAAAATTTTATTAGGAACTAATATCTATTTATAAAGTTCTCAATATACCGGCGATCTAATAAAAAAGCATTGTATTATTAATATGCGTGGGTAAAGTTAACGATCCTACTGCTCCAATAAACAGGGCAACACATAATTTCTTTAAATAAACTTAACCCCCAAAAAAATTTAATTTGTTCATTCATGCTTCATAAATTCAACATGTTCAAATAACATGGATCATAAAATTAAATTTTCAAAGAATAGGCCGCCCATTAAAATTTATAGTTCATACTAACATCAATCCATTTTACTTCCGATTAACATATTTTCGGCTATAAAATCAGCATATGACCTCATTACTTTGATTTATAAAACATATTAAATAAGTAAAGAGAAGAAGTAATATGAATAAGTCTGTCGTCAGTGGTTGCATAAATTTCATGTTTATTTTTACAAGTGGAATAAAAGAAATATATTCTGTTTAAAGTCTGTTATTGCCTAATACCAATCTGTTCCATCCAAAGCATAAGGAAGTGTCCAGAAGTGGGACTAACAAATAGTTGGAATTTACACCATTAAATTAGGTCAGCCGTGTGATAATCCCATTGCGCTTTACATTACTTGTTCGACTCTTATACTCCTGATTATGAGGAGACAATATCGAGTTTTTTAGCAGAGGGATGGCGGGTATAAATTTAGTTACCATAATGTATTTTTGCAAAAAGATATTTTCCTCATATCTAAAAGAGCAATTGGAACAATGCGCTTTTCGGAAAATGGCAGCAACAATAATACCCCACAACCTATCACCAATTACAAATTTCTGGAAAAAGTTATTTACCTCAAAAACGTTATTGTGTTAAAATGTTAGTTTGTTCCAGTAAGAATTTGAAAAACTATAGATATATTTTATAGTCGGGGAGCCCAGTGAGTTTGCATGTTAAATGTATCAATCGAATGAAGAAAATCAAAAAATACTATTTTCTTTCTTAAAGAAAAAATAAAAAAATAAGCCGTTCTGCTTCATATCTCACAGAATAGATGTGTAAAATTTCTCAGATGAGCTTGCAAAGACAGCCATTTTATAGAAACAAATATTTTCGTTATGGGAGACAGGCACCGTAAACATCATCCGTTACATACAATTCCGATTTTATTTGTCAAGAAACTAAAGCAAGGCACAGCCAGTCTTAGACAGTCACATTGTATCAGGAATGCTGAATTTTTTGACAAAGTCTTGATATTCATAAATTTTCAAATTTCTAGGTAATAAGAAAGCCCTAGGTAATTCATCGTTGCAGAGAGCAGAAAAAAAAACAGGGATTTTACATAAAGGATAAATAATTGCATGAGTGTTGATCTTTATCGTCCACCGGCAGCTAGATTAGCTGAATAACAAGTTTTGGTTCCATAATAGTAGCCATGTGTGTCTCGGCATAATACCTTCGAGTATAACAAAAACAGAGAGCAACAACTTTTCCAGCTAAACTTTAAATTTATTCAAAGCAACGATATTCCCATTATTTGCTATGGCTTAGTTTCAGGATCGTAGTGTGCGACCTTGTGAGAAAATCTTGTCTATTCTTTATCTAGCTAAAAAAAAGTTTCCAAATAACTACACGAGTTCATTTTTGAAATACCATTAATTCATCTGGCCGTCATCATATTAAAATAAAGAACGGAAGCTTTCACGGCTTTGGTAAAGTTGAAAATCATGGTTCTTGGGTTTAGACCGTGCCAAATTGGAATTATTATCCGACGTTTCGGCTACGATTGCACGAGTCATCTTCAGGGATCTTTACTTCACGAGATTAGAACACTGAATGATTATGGAGGAGTAACAGCGCGGTATTTGTACCCGACTGGTGCTCAGCGAACCATGATCCAGCGTTACAATCGATTTCCACGTGTGATGCAGACTGTAACCCGCATCTCTATTAATATTATTTGGATATTTACAAATTTCGATTGATTCTCTAATTTTACGTTTAAAGAAACCAGGAACTGATGCTAGCACCTTAGTTTCTTTTACATTAAAAGTGTGACCTGGTATTCAGCTACTGCAGATTGTACAATTTACTTCTTTTTTATACATATTTCATGGTCCTTAAGCCTAGTGGGTATAGACCGTCCTGTTTCACCTATATACACTTTACCACAAGAGCACGGTATCTTGTAAAAGCCTTCTGTTTTTTTTTTCGGAGCAATCTGGCAATCTTGTCGGTGGTTCCGTGTATGTAAGGTAAGACAATACTGTCCATAGGAGGTTCATTTATGACATTTTGTTGAGGAGTAGGGTTTTTATATTTATTAATAGAACGTCTTATATCTTCAGCGCAATATCCGTTGCCTCTCAGAGCATTAGTCAGTTTTTTGTTTCTGATTTCGTGACTGTTCGTCACATATTGAAAGTGCTCTCTCAACCAAAGAGTTTATGACTGATTGTTTTTGAGAAGGATGATGGTGTAATGTTTCATTGCATATCGATTTGTATGTATTGGTTTTCTGTACACAAAATGTCCTAATTTACCATTCTCTTTCCTTTGTATTAGTACATCAAAAAAGGGAAGGGCACCATTTGATCAGTTTCCATGGTAAATTTTATGCTAGGGTGTTGTTGATTTAGATGATCCAGAAAATTATGAAGTTCATTTGCGCCATGCGGCCAAACTACGAACGTGTCATCTACATATCTGCACCAAAATTTAGGTATTAGAGGAGTAGAAGACAAGGCGTTTTCTTCGATGAAGATGTTAGCTACCACAGGTGATAGAGGAGATTCCATGTCTGCTCCCGAGGTCTGCTCGTAGAAAATTCCTTGAAAAGTAAAATAAGAGGAAAGCAGATATGCTTTAACTCTAGTAGGGTGGAGTCCATGTTATTGTTTCGTAATATGTGAGATATTAGGAAAATCGAATCATCTATAGAAACATTTGTGTACAGGGATTCTACATCAAAACTGACCAATATGCCTCCGGGCTCTAATTGGATGGTTTTTAATTTTTGAACAAAGTGTCCAGAGTTTTTAACAAAGGATTCGGTTTTTCCTGTAAAGGGATGTAAAAGTTTGGCCAGATATACACCTATTTTGTAGGTCTATTGCGCTGACGATTGGACGTAGAGGTACATTTTCTTTATGTATTGTAGGCAGTCCGTAGAGGCGTGGAATCTTGGAGCTGCTTGTTTTAACGGCTTTCTTTTCTTCTGAAGTGAGGCTGGAAGCGTTAATTAGAGATGTGAGGTTCCTTTCGATTTTATTTGTTGGATCCGTCCAAATGACTTTGGATGTATTGTCGTCCCAGAGCTGATTGATTTATTGAGTATATTTTTCCTTATCCATAACATAACAGTCTCATTTCCTTTGTCAGCTGGGAAAACTAAGATGGTATTGTTCTCGTTCAGTTTTTTAATAGCCTTCCTTTCCGCTGATGTGATATTTGATTTAGGTGGCTGTGAGTGTTTTACGATCTTCGCTGTTTTGTATCGAATCGTGTCTGCATGCTCTGGAGATAATTTTCTAATGGAAGTTTCGACACTAGAAATTATTTCTTCCATTGGTATGCGCCTTGGAGCGATGGAGAAGTTCTGTCCTTTAGATAAGATAGTTTTCTCTGCTTCGGTAAGTTGTATACTTGACAAATTGATGACTATGTTCGTTGGTGCGCTTGATGGATTATTGTTGCTCAAAAGTCCTTCGAATTTCCTTTTTTGCTTCATAGTGACTTGTTGACGGATTCTTTCTGCTTGGGCGTAGGTGATTTTATCCAGCGTTGCAAATTTGTCATGTTCAATTAGAGATGATAATCTTAGATGTAATTTATAGATATTACGGGCATTTGTATCCAAATCACGACAAATTGCCTTGATCCTTGCTCTGACGAGGGCCGTGCTTGCATGCTTGTAGATATTCTTGGTACTTCTGGAGGTTATGTGGTGTCTTATCTGCAACGATTTTGGTATTACATTTTCGCACGACATCTTAGAAGAAAGGTTAAATGGCATATCATCTTCATCTTGCTGCTGCGGAAATCGAGAAAGGATTTGGCATCTTTTTTGATATCCTCCCAACAGAGGTTCGTTAATAAAGAACGAAAGCTGTCACGGCTTTGGTCAAGTTGAAAATCATGATTCTTGGGTTTATGTGATGAACAGTCACTGAAATTAGAAACAGAAAAACTGACTAATACTCTGAGAGGCAACGGATATTGCGCTGAAGATATTAGACGTTCTATTAATAAATATAAAAACCCAACTCCTCAGCAAAATGTCATAAATGAACTCCCTATGGACAGATCCCTGAAGATGTCTCGTGCAACCGTAGGCGAAACGTTGGATAATAATTCCAATTTGACAGGGTCTAAACCCAAGAACCATGATTTTCATCATATGAAAATATTTGATCAATATATCAGATGATGCAACGAATGACTTTTTCCAACTAAGACTCTTATCGCCAGTCGTTTTTGCACGTTCATATACTTTCTTCAAAATATGGTCTTCGGACTTGTATCGTCTGAATTCAGTTTATACCTAATAACGATTAGAGAGAGATACAACCTAAACGAAACGTCCTGAACTAACCTGTATTAACCTGATAACGACTAGAGAGAGATACAACCTAATGGAAATGTAAAAATAAATTAAAAAGTAAAGACAATGCAAGTCCTACAACCACATTTTAGTCACTCTTCAACATTGTCTACATCCTTCAAACAAACTTTCATATACTTTATTAATATATGCTTGAATAGTAACAGTTACCAAAGGTTCACCTGCACCATCGTCTTCCCATGAGGTTTAACGTCACAATAAATTAGAGCTGGTGTAATGCTATTTTTCTGTAAGTATTTTATTACCACTCTTCGCTTAACATGTTCCACTTTGATACACTTTGCACTCATCAGTTTACAGGTTTCTCCTGTGGCGGAAAGAACTTGCAATCACTAGAAATGTAATATACAAACTTTGCCAATGTAATGATCAGAATATAATATATTATAAGTTAGTTAGGAGTCGAGTAAAAGGATTAGTCCTCGCATTTGGATTTGATTAATTGTAGGTCTTTAAATAGGAAGCGGATATAAAGATGAGATTATAAATAATTCAACTCCGTTTGAAAACTAAATGTGCTTGAGCCTTTAAAAATTTTGTTCAGTAACTTGACTTTTTCGGTAAAATATATTAACAAGCAACAAGTCTATAAGAAAGTTTTATTTACCATTTAAAACCCAGATAATCATTTGTCGGGAACTTTCTGCAAATTAATTGAGACCTCCCAAGAAGTAATTATCCGTCTCAGTTATTTTGATTTCCAAGAATTACATATTATCATTATTGGAAATGAAAGTTATTTTCAATGTTTACGCCAGTGAATAGTGTATTTTTAACTTGACTTCGATCGATGCATCATGCTGCAGTTTATATATTTATGCATAAGATGTTTTTTAAAGATTAAATATCTGGAACGCATCAATAGAATAATAGGAACATATATGAATGTAATTTTATATTTAGACTTTTAAAATTGACATTTTTGAATGATAACCGTCAATCTGAATTTCTTATCTGCTCCATCAACCTAGTTTTTCTATCAGTTGTTTTAGTGACAAGTCACTAGTATGTTCTGATGAGTTACAAGGTATATTTGTACACAGCATGAACGTATTCTTTATTATGTCTTATGTTTGAACGTCTAAATATTTTAATTTTTTCCAATTTAATTACTTTTACGTTTTTGGTATATATAAGATGTCCATTTACAATACTTTATCCAGGTTCCTTTAATAAATACAAGTTTTTCCAACAAGATATTTTAACTATTCTATCACGCTTTTTGTTAATTTTATATCTAAAATATATTACATTATTTTGCTACAGATTTTAAAAATCTGGTCTCGGGTTGTTGAATGTTGTTAATGTGTCCGTAAATAAATTTTGGGTGGACGAAATGTCTTTATAATTTCCAGGACAGTCATACATAAGATGTTATAAAATTAATACCTGACAGGCGTAGATTATAGATTGGCGATTGCATTGGATCCTCAAAGCACCTCAAACTAAAAGAGTAGTAGTAATAATAGTTAATTAACGTTACATCAGCGCATAAGATTTTTTAGTGACGGGATCTACAGCTTAACATGGGTTCCGAACAGACACTCAACCAACCCCGAGTTTTCACTCTTTGTCAGTTTTCGTGCTACCCACTGTCGGCTACAGCACTTGGTGTTCCCAAGCGGTCACCCACCCAAGTACTAACCGTGTTCAGCGTAGATTAACTTCGGTGAACTGACGCGAACCGGTGCTTTATTCGTGGTAAGACCGTAGCCCGACCTAAAAGATCTTGTGTACGTGATCCTAATTTTTAGTAAGTTTGTAAGTTTCATGGAAGATAGGTTTCTTATTTTATCACGCTTTCAACAAGACTTTAAGAAATTGTAGTTGTAGAAATGCTATTCATTCACAAAGCAGGTGCTCTGATGTTTCTGCTACGTGATCTCTAAAACGCCAAATCCCCCTGTCGACTTTGGGCCTTTTTTGAGATAACATCTTAGAAGGCAGTGAAGAGACTTGTTACTAGTAGAAGTTGTCTTTAAGAGAGCTCGAAAAGCTCTTTTGTAATCGGTGCTAGGAGGTCTATAAATCATTCAGCTTGTCTTAAGCCAAACTCCATCTCATCGTTATTTGGTTTTGTTACCAGGTCCGAAACTCTTACCTTACGCAGTTTTTGGTAGTTTGCAGAATAGTTCTAGACTATTCCTTGTTTTGCAATTTAATTAATGTCCTTGTATTCTAGACTCCTCATCAAGACTGTTAACCCCACTCCAACCCTCTCATCTACCCACCAGAAATATTTATACTATCTATATCTAGCTAAGGTACTCCCTCCCCACTCGCACGGTGGCAGTCTGTTACTACTTCATAGTTCGAGTAAAATCGTCTCGTAGAGGCATATATAAGTTTGTTGGTTTTGTCATGGATCCTATTAGGGTTATTTAGAGAATCTTCAAATTACCAACTAAATTGCAAGTTGTGGTGCTGTTTAGACCAGTGAGAAGACACTGGTTGCTACCTCCTTCACGACAGGTGTTGTGAAGGGAGAATCAAAATCGCTTCTTTAGCTGCTGTGAGTTATGCTAACATTGCCCATTTGATTCCCAGACAGAGTAGTAGGTCTATTTACTCCAGACTGTTCTCTTGCCGTTGACATTTCCAAAAGAATCTTTTCAGTGTGGTTATTTCACATCACTTTCCCCTCTGGTATGAAATAAAGTCAAAGTAAAACTACACATTTTTGTAGTTGTCATTTTTTAAAATATTTCTCTAACATGATGCAATCAGTGTCACTCAGTAACAATAAGATAAACGATGCGCATCTTAACGACGAAATTAAAAAAAAAATTGACAAATTTCTTACTTAACTTACTATCGCTTTAGTTAGAAGTGATTGTATGTACATTTAAATCTCTGAATTTTTTAACATCTGGTTATGCCTGAAATTTATATTTTTGGAAGAATGATAAACTAAGATAGAAACGGGTAACTTATTTTTCGTATTACTTGTCCAGTGGACTATTGTAACCCGACAAGTTTTTATTATTAAAAAGAAACCTCCAAAAACAAGTTTCTATAATTGTTGATTTTCATTAGCATTTTATATCATTTATGAAAAATTATCATAAATAAAATATTTTTGCTTAAAAATGGTATGGGAAACTTCCGTTGCATAAGGCACGTTGAAAACCGCTCTCTTTCAAAATTCTATGGAAATCCGTGAATTTGAATACTGTTAGAAATGTGATGCATTGGTTCAAATAAATAAAACTTAACGATTAACCTATGTTTAATTGTAACTTTTTGCCCATCTGGTGGTGCAGTGGTATCGCAGTGGTATAGCACCGCTTAAATGCCAGGTTTGATCTCCGATTCAGGCTCGGGTGTTTGTGATTGTCCTTAGGTTTAATTAGATTTTAAGCATATATAATTTGTAGAATTGTTATAATTAATAAAGTGTGACTAGCTGCATGGTCGAGCGGCCCAAAGCCATGAAAGTAGCTTGCTACTTAAAAAAAAGTGTAACTTAAGATTAGCTCATATGGCTCTTGCTTTGCTACTGAATTGCCTGCTTGATTCCACCGTTGCGTTGCGTTACTAGGCTGGACTTGTAGATGATATTGATGCATGTAAAATCACAGTTTAGTAAATAGGACACGATAGTAACGAATCTTCGATCAATTTCAGTTTTATAACAATTAATAGTAAATGTTATAGATTTGTGTGAATCACTTTGAATTTACTGACGAGTATCTTGAAATAATCATAATCGACAATAAACAAGTCAGCCGTATTGGCTGTCGTGGTAAACTAAGCAGGTGACAATAAGCAATTTTCTTATTGGTTAGACTTTAAATCCATCAGAGAAACAAGCATGGAAATGGAACATAAACTACAGTGAAATTCCCAGTTGCGAGGCAAACAAGGTCACAAAAACTGGATGATAAAATCTGTGCCAATCCATAAAATGTTTTTCTCATTTTCTTTAGTCAGGAACTTTACTGTAATAAGGGAAATTACGAAAATTCTGGAAAAACATTTGACTATATTATAATCAGATAAAGAGTAGGTTTTAAATGGATAAACGAGGCTGTCTACAAAATTATAGGTGGAGTTACCCAAATTGATTCTATTTAAAATAATACAACTTAAAGTTACAATTTAGTAAAACATAAAAAAAAAATATACAAAATTCAATAATTTAACAATATGGTAGAAATCACTTGATATGAATTTCGTTAAATATAAGTTACTAGAAGTTTAAATCTTTGTGTCTATGCGCTGGCCTCCTATGCACTTTATGTCTTTTGGTCAAGTAGAACTACAATCACAGATAGTATTTAAAAGCTCCTTGGACATATCCTAAATTTTTATTTTACATATTATATTTATCAGACTTGCCAAATTTACTTATTACATAATCCGGACCACCCAGAGTAGACCTCGGTAAAATAAATCCTTATTTAGTAAAATACCATCAATAAATCTTTAAACAAATTTAAAAACAATTTAAAATATAATTTTTAATGAATTAATATGTTACAAATTCTATATTTAGGCAATTATTGGCATACGATATTGTGGGGAAAATAGGGGTAATCCTGAACATTTTCTTAAGTTCGCAAATATGATTTTTTAAATATTATAAACGGAAAATAAATCTATACTAAAACAAACAATATCTAGACATTTATCTAAATAATGTAGAAATAGACGATATTTTATATTTAGTCTCAATTTTAGGTTAAAAAATTAGAGACTACAGCTACAATATTTAATGGTAAAATGATTTGTCGCATATAAATATTACTTCTTAATTAACTTAGATGGTCTAACTTTGAAACTGGTCCAAGTTGACAATAGAAGGTTTAAACTGACAAGTGTAACAATACGTCAAGAAAGTTTTGAAGCCTAGAAATATAAGAGTAAAAAACCGAATCGTCAAAAATGGCAAATTTTTATTTATTTTCGCAAGATAAATATTCCCCTTACAATTTCTAATGTTTTATTTCCTGTAAATGTGTTTCTTGGTTGACATACGTAAACCAAATAAAAATAATTTCGTAAACAAAACAAAACTATCGAACTAAAAAATCTAACTTCTATGGCAACTAGATGGGTCTAACTCGTAAATCTTCTTAGTGAATGTGTTATTAAGTTTTATTATAAATCAAATGCTTTATTTATCGATATTCTATCTTATTTACAAAGATCGGACACCTGAGTTGTTAGACAGCCCGATTTTTAGGAAAAAATTCATTTCTTAGTAGAACCTAGAAATTTGGCATTCCTGTCTAGAACTATATAAAGTAGCCAAAGCCATATCCGGAGTACCTTAGTTAACTTTATTCATAATCATAATTAATAAAAAATATAATGTTCAATAGTAATCTAGTACTTAAATGATGTTCATTACTTAGTTTTTTACTTAAATTCGCTTGTTGTACATTCGAGAACTTACGCTAATCAGGTTGACAAAGAAGTAAAAATAAGGGTAATAAAAAGTGAAGTGTTTAAATTTTTGCAATTACCGACACTACCCGTCGACCGGAGCTATCCCACCTTCCTCTACAAGCCTCGTTAAAATTCGTTAACAAATTCTAGGCCAACCGTTGTGATAAGATGACCCAGCTGCCTGTTGTGGTCAAATGATTACTTATCGCTTTGGTCTCTTTCGGTGGCTTTTAGATCTTAGAGTACTTAATGAAATTTAATTTAATTTTGGAAGATTTTAAATAGAACGCATGTTGATGACTGTGACAAACAATATGATATGACTTTTTCAAAAAGTCGTTAAAATAGGAACGTGGTAGTTTCGGTTTACAATTATTATTTACGAGGAAATGCACTAAAGCAATAACTATGTTGTGAAATTAGAAGTTGTTATTTTCATACAAATATAAATGTCATATAAATGTAAATTATAGCTTTTGTGTTAGCGTAGCATTGAAAATAGTAGTTTTTAGTTGTATTTCAAACTGTACAAATTTTTTGAATACATATATATTGTTTATTTGTATCTTTTTAATTTATGGGTAAGATTCTCAACTTTAAGATAATAAACAGGCCCTACAACATTAAGATTGAATGGAAGGTAGGATCTGATTGATTACTAAGTTAACCAGGAAAACTCCATTGGTTTATAGATGGGTCCAAAACTGATCATGGTATAAGAGCTGGAATACACCCACCCACACTCAAACTCAACATAAGTGTGGTACTGAGGTAGCATACCAAGGTATGCCAGGCAGAAACATATGCTATTGATACTTCGAGAGGATCTAACGAGCGGTTACAGGGGCAGGATCGTCCTCATTTTCTTCGACACTCAGACAGCGCTAAAGGAGCTTGCATGCCATCAGATAACATCAAAACAGGTCTGGGATAGTCTTCAAAATCTCATCACTCTAGCAAAAGATAACAAGGTTAGTTATTCTTGCATATGTACCAAGACGCAAGGGCATCCTAGGTAGTGAAAAAGCGGATCAACTGAAAGGATAAAGCTCTGCTACCGCATTTATTGAACCAGACTGCTATTTGTGGTTAGATATCCTGGTGGCTAAATCATAAATATCAGACCCACTAGAAGCATATTGCATGCCACAAGAACAGCAAACTAATGCTAAGAGATCATCCGACAAATTAAGCGCCGAAATTCTGCGTTTAAGCAGGCAACAGATTTGGTTTGTGACAGGACTAAAACTTATTGTAAATGTACGTAACACGTTTACAAGCAAATAATTGGTACGCCACTTGATTTTGAGGCGTGGTTTCAAAAATAATATTTAACACCTGCACATCACGCAAAATCTAAGACATATTCGGCTGTCATTTAGTTAAAGCAACTTGTCTTCAGAATTGTCTTTTCTCAACATTTTGGTCTGGTTTCTACAAAGTTGTTTTACCAACCATGAATCCTGGGTTTCTAAACACGTTAAATTCGTTATAGGACTAGGCCAAAAATAAGTCTCATTGTAGATATAAGTTCGTCTGATTGTCTTTCCTTTTTTTTTCCTGTATTAGCCGCAGCTTTTGTGCAACGCCGATCTTGTAGAAGGTATTAGATAACTTCGAGAACTTCAAGACAACATAACTTAATCCGACGAACTTGGGAAGTTCTACTATAACATCACAAACGTGCATGAAAATAGTCTGTGGTTCTCTGAGTAGTCCAATACTTGCATTCCGTTGGATGCAAAGCAGACTATTTTCGAAGACAGAAAATCTAATCGTGACATTAAGTAAACTATTCTAAGGTTGTCCCCTTTGTAAAATAGAGTGTAGGATTGAGACCTGCTTACGAAGTCTCCAGGTAATTCCTTAATTAAAGGGTCCTCAGAAATACTTAGTTCGCAAGATAATTGACAGAGTTGCCCTCAATTAAATTAGTAAATTAACCCGTGTGATGCGTGAAATCTTCGAACAAACTTCGCGAGAACTTTAAATAAAGTATCCTCATCGTACTCCAAAAAATTAGAAACGAAGATAAAAATGTTATCGAACGTTAGAAAACTCAAAAACTAAAATACAATACTTTTAATTTTCGTAATAGTAATAGTAGTGATTGATATTAATTAGGAGTAATTAATTTACTGCTAATTACCAAATAACTATTATATTTGGAGAAGTTAAGTTGGACCTTTGTATATATATATATATATATATATATATATATATATATATATATATATATATATATTAAAACACCCCCATCATAAGTTCACAACACTTCAAAATTTAAGAGTCTAGCTCACTTCCAAGACGCATAGAAAAATCTTTCAATAATTTTACTATTTAATAATTTAAAATATTTCCAAATTTTAAGAGCTTAGTTCAAATCGTTCGACCCCGATGAGAAAAAATAGGTGAGGCAGCCAGAGTCTCTATACCAGTCAGGTGGTTTTGGAGAGATCTCACTACAAACCCTTGAATTAGTATTTATAATCGTAATAAACTTACTTTGGTGGACGGATTTTGAAAATCGTAGAACTATAGGAAAAATAATAATAAAAAAACAATAATGGGTTGGTATTTAAATCGACTAAACCGAATTTTTTAGTGATACTTTTCTTTTATGATTAGAATAAGATGGAATGGGCGGTCTCAATGGTAATATAATCGGCCACTGCAGCTTAAGAAAACATCTATACATAATGAACATATATAATGAAGAAACATCTAGGCTATGTGACGAAGAGGAGAAAACAGCCTTACCTATCATATTCAAATGAAAAGCTCTAGCCTACTGGGATCGATCAATCAGCAAGGCTTATACCCAGAGAACAAACTAGTGAACAGGCTGCTAAACTTGATCACAGCACCAACCTGTTTACATAGAATAGATATAAGAGTTGACACAATAAGTCACTAGGCTGCAGTGTAAAGTTCTATTAATAATAGCCTGCTATATCATTCATTCAATTAAATTCAACTTTAAGAAATCAAAAACATATTAAGGCCTAATAGTGATGTTATAATGTAATACAAAATAATTTTTAATTTTCTTCTTCTACTTATTTTTGTAATACCGTATTCGTTTAACGAAAGTTGAAAATTTTCACCTTGTTAACAACAGCTCTATATAAGCCTGCTGTTATTTGGCCATACCATTATCTTCAAATATTTAGCCAGAAAATATGTCTCCTTCCTGGTCCTTGAATATCCATTATCTTGTCCCGTAATACCAAATGTAGGATGTTATATTTTTCTGGGTATCTCATTATGTGGCTCAAATAGGAAAGTTTCCTGTCCTTCGCAGTATTGATGATTTTTCTGTCGTTTCCTATTCACTTCCATATTGGTGACACGATATCAGCTTAGCCTCAACAGTCGCCTGAACTTTTGTGAGTCTCCACGTTTCAATCCCATATAAGAGAACAGAGAACCCGTAACAAAGCATCATTCGCTTTCTCAATCATACAAAACCGACTGGATTTAGGCAGGATTTAAAATGGATGAAAAAGACTGTAAAATTATAATTTCATTTAAAAAATTATGGCAGATTTGTAAAAAGAAACAAAATCATTCAGAAAAATAGAAAAAAACACTGTTAGATCGCCTCCAACTCTCCAGTATATTGTGAATCAATATAGATCTTCTGACTCTTATCGGGTACGGCCTCGCCCTTGTCGTTCTTAAAAGCTAATTACACCAGAAGAACATGTTATAAAAATGATCAAAATAGATCATAAATAAATGCAATAAATAACTGTTGAAACAAATTAATAAAGTTAATCATAGAATGTTACGCCCATAAACTATCAGAAATTGCTATGTATAGGACACGTAGTGAGAAGAAAAAAAAAAGAATAAAAAAAACGTTTTTTATTCTTTTTCTGAGACACTGTTATCAATGAAACATATTTTTAAAGAAGGTGTTTCCACAGGCAGGCGCAAGAACAAAAACTATTACTGGAAGAAGGACAAATCAAGCTTTGTGAAGATATCAAAAAGGAAAACTGAGCATACTCGTAGATTACCCCAATGTTCAACTTGGAAAATAAATTCACAAAACATTAACTAAACTTAGACCAATGGATGAAAGGTGGAGCAATAAGATCAGATATAGTATGGTATACAAACGCCTCCAAGACAGAACAGGGTGTAAGACCTAAAATCAAGGACGAAAATATCGATGAATAGACTTCTCACAGCCATGCAATATTGTGCACAGAGGAAATAGAAAAGATATGAATTATTGACAAGAAAATCACAATCCACTTTGCCAGCCAAGCGGTAACGAGAAGACTCGGTTTCCATGATGTAACTTTTAAGTTTGTAGGAGACTGTGAAGGAACATTAAATGATGAGATAAAAAAAAACTTTGATTTTATCCTGGATGTGAGGATATAAGGGTCATCAAAGAAATGAAGGGCGAGCAGGAACGTCACGGCACTTACAATTGAGAAATAGGATGCGTTCCAATAATGGTGATACTAAATAGCGGACAACAGTTCTAGCCAAGCCATTTCAACAAATATTTATACTTAATTGCGCTTGGCAGATGAAACCACATGCAGGCACTACAATGATGAAGCTCAAATAACAGAACACATTCCGAGCCAATGCCCATTGGGGTGCATTTTGAAGTAATTGGCATGATACAACCATAAAAACAATCCGCTAACGCCAGGAAAACTTATCATACCTTTAAAAGTTAATTAGTTAACCCAGTTAAGTAAAGTTCTCTAAATATGAGGAAGGTCACAATAAATCCTAGAGGTCATAGTGATGAGAAAGCTGGAGATGTCGAACTCCACATCTATGACAGCATCATGTCAAGAAAGCATATGCCTGACAAGTTTCATTATAAAAGAAGAAAAAATGATGACGTTACAAGGATGTGCCACATAGTTCCTATTGACTACCAAATCCAAAAAATGATGTAGATTGGTTCCCTGTAAGTGAGTTTTTCATCTTTCAGGCTAGCAAAAGCAAACATTTTGTTATTCTAAGGATTAACACCTTTGCAATAATTGAAAACAAAAATATTTATTTTAAGATGCAAGCAGTAACAAAAATTGTTATCTAAAACGCACTTATAATTCAGTAAATCATTTGTTTGTCAATACATTCAATTAGCAAAAGTAATTGGCATGTTATGTCCTTCGCCAAAATTAAAGTTATGGCCATATTATTTGCATCATACATAAAAATTAATCTTTGCCTCCATAAACACCATCTAAATTAAATTGCTTGTCCAATATTAATTAAGAGTGTCGTGTTGTTGGGGGACAAATATGACCATGACGTCATTAGTCATTATGGTTTATGTGCAGTCGGTGCTTTGCAATATAACGATGACATAATTTCTTGATTTTTTTCGCCGTATAGTTATGTGCACGTATATAAGTCAGAAAACCACATGTTTGCCGTTGCAGAGGTCAAATCTCTTACATATGGCGTGTCAAGATTTAAAAAGCAAGAAAACACGATACGTGATCTAGATTTCGTTATCATTAATTTATACAAATTTTTAAAAATTCAGTTGGCAACATAATTTTTTTCAAGATGCCATATGTTTATACGGGTATTAAATATCCTGACTAATAAAATGAATTAAAAATTTTTATAGGTTAGTGTGCAAGTATTCAGTACTCAGCAGATTTTTTAATGGACTTTATGGTCCATACATCAAATTTCAGTAATTATTCGGATTACTATAAATACCGAGTTTTTTGACTATTTTTTGCATAACCCCTATTTTTGGGTCGTAGAACACGAATCCAAAGTTTGTTTTAGCGGTCGTAAACAGTTTTCCAAAAAAAAATTGTACTTTGATACTTGTAAGTCATATTTTCCGATCTCCATTTTTAAATTTTGTTACTTGTAGTAAAATTCACAAACGCGACACAACAGTTAAACATTTTTTAACCAAATTTACGTTTAAAAACTGCGGAAAGATGTAAATTTTCATTAAAAACTAAGCAAAATTGTCAACTTGCTGATTGCTCATTTGCCTTCCATTTCGAAAGAAACATCTGTTACCATCTGTGACGTTGTCACCTTGACGTTTTTGAATTTCATTTCGATGGAAAACGTAGTAATATCCCTATTGTAGCATGAAATGTGACAAATAAAGCTGATAACGGCATTAACAGAAAAGTACCATCATAATATATCTTACTCGTTGTTACAGTGTGATTTTGTACAATTTAGTCAATAACACTTTCTAATAATATTTTCCATTTCTTTAAACTATACTTTATATGCAATTAAACAATATTTCTATATTGTTGCGGTTGGTATTAAGATAACATTTATTTTTACGCTAATTAAAAAATGTTGCTGTCCATCAGAGACCACGGAGAGGCGCAACACCCTCTGCCAGGATGAGAATAGGGAAAGGTTCTAATGGTTAATCTAGGGGACTGTTATGGTTAGTTCTAGTTAGTTTTTCTTTTTAATTTCATTTTCTCCTTTCTATAAGCTATTCTAGATACTGTATACTCCAAAAGTAAATTAATCATTTGCCTCAAACTCAATATTACTTAAGAGCGGATATATGTGAGCCATGAATTTTAAAAATACATGATACATATCTTTGAGGTTAAGATATTTTCTCTTAAATAAATGTTCTGCAAAATTGCCAGGAAAATGAGATTCTCATCAACCAAATTTCGGAACATTTCCACGTAAATCTCTTCAAGCTCTCCCAGTATTTTAACTGTAAGCTGCAGTATCTGAAACCACAAAACCCTTGAAGCGGTTTACCATTTGATACTGAAAACCTTAATCTGCTAAGCAGTTACAAGATAACGATAGTCGCCATTTCTTAATGACATTAAGCAAGTATTCTTTTCAACGTTTCTCAAATGGAGGCAAGAAACTTTTTTGAATGATATCTGATGTCTCCAAAAATGCATTGACCCTTTACTGTTACTCTTTCACCGTCTAGTTTCCCAGAAATGTCAATTAGGCAAAACAAGCATACTTCCCTGCAATAATTTGCCCTATTAACCACAGTTGCAACAAGTGCAAGATTATGATCATAAAACCGGCAACGGTGTACGTTTGTTTTCCTCTGGTTTACTTTAGTTCGGATTATCTTCATTTTTTTTTTTTTTTTGATACACCTGATAATGATATTGTATACAACTTAAAGTAAAATGTATTGTTATTTAAAATGTTCAGCTCTGCTTTAGTGAAAGTGACAGATTGTAAAGTGAAAATGAAAAATATTTTTTGGGAAAACTATTTGCGGCCGCCAAAAAAAACTTCGAATTCGTATTTTAGGATTCAAAAAAGAGATTATACAAGAAGTCGTTGGAAAAAGCGATCTTAAAAAATTATTCTAAAATAATGACGTTCTTCAAATGCAAACGAGTACAAGGAATACTAAAGGGAATTTACTTGGATGGGATGAAAAATTTCCAACCCAAGAAAGATTCAAAAACTATTACATAAACTTATTTTATATTTCTACATAATCTTTTAAAGATGTAGATTTGCGTTACGTGTGGTTCTCGAATCCTTTCATTGTAGATGCTTTCATTAAAGTCTACAACACAAGAATCATCGCTGCAATGCCCTAGGAATCGAATCCATACTTTCTCCCTACAATGAACGTTTTAAGGTTTGGCAAAAGGCTAAAGTGCGTAGCTCATAAATTTTGGTCAACACCACGACAGTCCAGTGGCTGGGAACGGTATCTTATTAAATGACTTTCTTTGTCACCAGAAATAGCCTTTGTTGTTTATTTACTAACAAGATTCCTTTAACAATCCAAAAAACAGTGACCTTTTTGGGAGTTTGTTCTTTGTTGTCCGTTCACTATTATGATTCTTCTTTGGTCTCGGAGGTGTATTAATGGCTCTAGATAGTCGATCGTAATAAATCGTCGCAAAGAATCTCTCAGGTTGAGCTAGTAAAGAATCAAACACTATTCTCAGATGATCATGAATTGCAATTTTTGATCCGGAGTCAGAAAACGCTGCAACGAGCTTGCTGAAAATTTTTCCATCACCTCAATTTCGGTTGGGATATGACGCATTGTTTCTTTCGATGTATGAAATCCATAATCCACGTTTTCACAGTTGTATGATGAAAGATCAGACTCGCCCAATCTAGTACTTAACTCCGCTTAAATCTCTGTGGGAGATAAATGCCTATACAAAAATATTTTATCACAGTTCGCACTTCGGGTTTTTCGGTACTTGAAAAACAACAAAACTGTCCTTGAATAAAAACAACATAAGACAGTACTCCCAGACACAGGTAACACTGAAGAAAGATGATGTCAGGTGGTATAGTGAAAATAGAGCTACAAGCAACATCTCTAGGAGAGGCCGGAATCTTGGCATTTTCATAACTAAAACATCGGTAAACAAAGAGCTTAAAGTATATTCAACTAATATGTGAATTTAAGTTTCATTCATTCACTCAAAGCAGTGTAATTCATTATTTTCGAAATCTACTTGGATCAAAATTTGCTCTTTTGTCTAGAATATTTTTATACAGCAAGAACGAAATTACTTGGTTATGTATGATGTCCTGAATTCTTGCTTCAACATTACAAATTTATGTTTTGCTGAGTTTCTGACAACATGCATATCAGTTCTTGAAAATAAATACAGTAATTTTGTTCTTAGGATACTCAAATTTGATTAAAGGATTATATTTTGGTAGCACGTAGATATTTGTTTATTCGTTATCTGAACACATACTTCTGTTTATTTTATACCTCATTTTACTGCATCATTTAATACTGTTTATCTTAGTATTTGCACTATGTTATTCAAGAGAAATTTTTCCAAAGAATCTCTGCCGATGAAAATGATTGACCGATATTTAAGTTCTAGAGGACTAAATTTAATTGCGGGAGTGGCTAGCTCCAGGGCTTGCCAAATACAGAATACGAAACTTTCCTAAATTGAATTTTAATTTTTAAAGATATAGTTTTCTTTGTAAAAAAAGATAATTAAATTGTGAACCATCGTAAATGTGTGCAAGCATCTTAAAGAAAAGAAGAGGTACGTATAGTTTTTTCATCACGCATTCACAGCAATTTTGGTAATATACAAATATATGTTTAGAAATAGGCTTGACGGACTCTATTTTAATATAACATCTCTTTTATCTCAATCAATGGCGCTGTGAGGACCTTAAAACAAACATTATTCTTATTTTTGGCCGATTTATGTGGAAAAGTGGCTCGGAATTGGTGTTCTACAATCGAATTCTTAAAAAAAACACAAGGGGGTAATTTACAGGAATAATTTTTAAATGAAAACGCCATGATCCAAAAATAAAACAAAGCGACTTTTCCTTGTGGATATTTTAGAATCTGAGGAGTAAATAATTGAGAATGAGAAGGAATAATTTACTCTTTCATTTAAATATAATAACAATCTTAATTTAAATCTGATTACTTTTAGCCGACCTCACTGCTTCGAACATAATTGTTTGAATCTAACACACATAGTGTGTGTTATTTAAGCTTTCATTTCTACCAAAAGCGTTAAAATAAGGGACGAATAATGAATTTATAATGACAGATATGCCCTTCTGGCTTGATGCTATCGATATCGTAAAGAAATGAATCTGTTTTAAGGAACGAGTCGGTATTTTAAAACGGTACATATCTTGAGAAGGTGCTTGTTTTGTATAAAACATTAGATACCAGTTTGTAGAGTTCCCTACAGATGTCCGAATAATTTAAAATATAGATTAAATAGAGAAATCAAGATTATGTAGTTAGATAAGTTGAGAAGTTACACCTATATTTCTATTTTACTAAATAAAACTAGTTTTATTTGCTTTCTAGCGAACATTATATTGATAAAATAATGAGATTTTATCGACGACAACGCTATCGATTTGTTTCATATTTCCTATAGAAACTTATTACTGAAAATCTGATCTTAAACTATTCGAAATCAGTTGGTCTTAAAAAATTTAATCGTGCATACAAACCCAGTAGCGACGCTTGATTCGAAAAAAGTTAACTTAATTCTGGCGTATAAATATTTGCCGTGTGCCTTTTCAATCTTCAAAGTGATGGAAGTCAGCGAATTATTTTTAAAAGTTACTCTATTACACTATTTTTTAGAAAACACCATATTATTCATAATTTACTCGTGTAGGTTTACACTTTGTGTCCTATTATTAAAATGTGTTCTGTTTTAGTTCACCGGTTATAAAGAGTGTTTTTTATAGAAGTATAGAACTTTTAAATGGAATAAAACAAAGATACATTTTTTACATTGACATGAAATTTACTTTATTCGAAAGATAACCTTCTGGCATTATAATTTAAATATGACTTCTGGCATATGACCGCCACGGCTGGCTCGGACGTAGTCTAATCTGGAGGTCCAATTTCCGATGACTTTTTCCAACATTTGTGGCCGTATATCGGCAATAACGCAGCGAATGTTGTCCTCCAAGTGATCAATCGTTTCGGGCTTATCGGCGTAGACTAGCGACTTCACATATCCCCACAGAAAATAGTCTAGCGGCGTTAAGTCGCATGATCTTGGAGGCCAATTCACGGGTCCGAAACGTGAAACTATGCGGTTACCAAACGTTTCCTTCAATAAATCAATTGTGGCACGAGCTGTATGACATGTTGCGCCGTCTTGTTGAAACCACAGCTCCTGCACATCATGGTTGTTCAATTGATGAACGAAAAAGTCAGTAATCATGGCTCTATAGCGGTCACCATTAACTGTAACGTTCTGACCAGCATCGTTTTTAAAGAAGTGCGGACCAATGATTCTACCAGCCCATAAAGCACACCAAACAGTCAGTTTTTCTGGATGTAACGGTGTCTCAACATACACTTGAGGATTAGCATCACTCCAAATACGGCAGTTTTGTTTATTGACGTATCCATTCAAACAAAAGTGAGCTTCATCGCTAAACAAAATTCGCTTATGAAAATCGGGATCAACGGCAATCTTGTTTTGGGCCCATTCACCGAATCTACGCCTTGCTAGGTGATCGTGTGGCTTCAATTCTTGCACGAGTTGGATTTTATAAGCACGCAAATCAAGATCTTTCCGCAAAATCTTCCATAAAGTGAATGGACACATATCCAATTCCTGTGCACGATGGAGGATAGACTGATTCGAGTCTTCCTCTACGCTACGCTCTACAGCAGCAATGACTTCTTCTGTACGCACTGTACGACGTCTCTGTGGATGCGTATTATCATTTAGAGTAAACGTGGTGTGAAAACGTTCCATAGTTAATCGAATTAATTGCTCTGATGGACGATTATGTTGACCGTAAAATGGACGTAGTGCGCAATACGTATGTCGAACAGAACCATGGTTTTCAAAATAAATTTGCACAATTTGGAAGCGTTGTTCAGGCCTCAGTCTATTCATGTTGAAATGCCAAACCAAACTAAACATAAAACACTTGACAGCTGACAAAATGGCCGCCAGTTAAAAAAGTGTTGCCAACTTAAAGTTCTATACCTCTATAAAAAACACCCTTTATAATCCACTCAAAATTGACGCTTAACTTCACATAAATTCGCATAGAGCAGAAAATTAATATAGGTCTTAAATACACTATTACAAATATAATATAAAAAGGTCCCATCGGTCCTACGTCTGTAAGAATTTTAGTCAAGGTCGAAGGTCAAAATTATCAGTCATTTACATTTTTCTCGTAAAAATAGATTTTTCAAAATTTATAGATCATGCAATTCTCTACAGAAATTGTTGTAATACTTTTTTCCCTACAAATCACCATTCCTAAGATCGCATCAAACATCGGAACTACTAATATGCACTGTTAGCTGGCCAGTATATGACTCCTGATATTCAATATAAGTATTGGTTTGTGTGACTCACACAGTAAAATACGTACAAGTTATATAATTCTTAATAAATATACATTCAGCCCCTAATTCCGTTCGCCCCTATAACCTTAAGCAAGATCTGTCTGCTACTCCATTGTTCGAGTGGCCACGATCGTATACTTGCAATTGTTTTGAAAGAAGTAATTGCAAAAACTATTTTTAGTAAACAACGTTTATTTATAGTGAACAGATGTGCTTATTGATAATATTTTTGATTTCAGTTTGTGCCCTTAAATAATTTTTAAAAAATGTCACAATTCTGCTTTATTTGTAGTAAACCTTTAACTGAAAGTGAAATTGTTATTGTTGATCGTAGTATGAAGACTTTGAATGATTCAAGTATTGAAAGAAATGATGAATCTCTTGAATACTTGAAAAACAAGCAATCTGTGACAATCCATGGGCAATGAAATAAAATGTACACTCGGAAGTATTGCTGCAGCTAAAATACAGCACGAAATGGAACAAGCCAGTACTTCTACCACTAGTCTACCTTCTACCAGAGCACGAGTGAGTCAGTTTTTTGTTTTAAAAAATATTATTTTTTTTTTGGCAGTGAAGCATATGAGGACGCTGAAAATAAAAAAGCGCAGAATGTTTGGCATACAATTTATCAAGTTGCTACACTTGCATTTAAAGATTCTATTCTGAAGGTAGCTCGGATTCATTCTGATGACGCAGCAAAAGTTGTCACTGCACGCATTGAATTTAAATATGATTTAGTTGCTGTTGAGGCTAAGTACCACAATGATTGTTATATTTCTTTTTGAGACCTATCAAGGGCGGTAAAATCGGTCGTCTTGAAGATGTTTTTATTACTTTGGCAATGGAAGAAATATTTGCATGCATCGAAAATAGTGATGATTGCCAGTTTTATTGAAGATCATGAATAAGACTAAAATTTTTCCGAAATCAAAAATAATCCGTTTCACTTAAATGGAACTTACCAATAGCACCACTTTTTCCATCAATAGGAAACTGTCTAATAAAACTTAGTAACAATAGATCGTGGAGTATACCTACCAGGGAAACCACGTAGAAAAATGGCCAAGTAACCAAGCAACTTCTTAAATCGCGATATCTTAGGAATAGTGATTTTTGTAGAAAATTGCATGACCTACAACTATTTTTATGATAACACTGCTTACTAGAAAAATGCGATATTTTTGATTTTTGACCTTGAATAAAATTTTTAGCAGAAGCAGAATCGATGGGGACTTTTGATCTTTTATTTGTAACGGTGTATTGAAGTCCTATGCCAATTTTAAGCTCTATGCAATTTTTGCGAAGTTGCCACTTTTTTTGTCTAGACTAATATTACATTTATAACTTTAGTTTCTACTTTCCTTACTAGTTCAAGCCTTTGTTTCCAACAAGTATCTTCAATTTCTCATATTTGCGATTTTCTAAATGTCATAAAAACTAATGGCAAAGTTTACAGAATACTATAAGCTAGACCACTTAAAAATATGTCTTTGTCGGCACGAGTCAACTTTACGTTTGGTTTATTTCCGAGAAAACGCTACGGCAGTGAATACTATCAGAATTGACAAGTCTTAATTTTTATTAGGAGCTCTTACATGAAAATTTTAGGATCAAAAAGATTTTGTGTGCCGATTTTATTGTGGTTTGCAGTAATTTTTGGCTAAACTGGGTCCTGTTTTCTGAATTTGTAAAGATTGCGACATACACTACACATCTCAATTAGTACCTAGTATCTATGTCAGAAAACTAGATCTCAAAAGCATAATGCTATGTGATTTTAGCTGAAAAATTCAGAGTGAAATGCTTTGCTTGTCCTAAATTTTCTCCAAAAACTTTACTGGATATTTTCGTTTCTGAAATGATTTCTAACGCGGCCTACCGTCCAAATTTTTTAGAATGCATTACTGATGAGGAAACGTGAATGCAAGAGTCTGATCTGAGAAGAGACAGCAAATATCGGAATGGAGGCTGAAAGAAGAACAAAGTCTAAAAAGTATACCTCGAAGCAACTGAAAAATCATAGTCGTGCTTTCTTCTGTTTTCTTCCATTGTCAAGTAGTGGTTCACCAAGAATTCCTCCCGGATGGTCGAACAGTTAATGAGGTCGTTTGTGTGAAATCATATGCAAGAAAAGATCAGAAATATGGCACCACAATAATACACTAGCTCACACTTCACTCGTTGTTCGTGAGTTTTTGGGCAGAAACTCAACCAGTATCATTCCACAAGTATCGAGTTCGCCTAACGTTTTCCAAAGATTATGTGACTAAAATGTTGAAATTTGATACTGTGTTACATCTGTTTTATATACCAGCAGATCTATTTTTATCACGTGTTTAAATTTTATTGACGGCAATAAAAATTTAAAAATGTTCCTTAAAGTCCAACAGTTTTGATGTAAGCCGAAGCCTGTCACAACTAGCGGGACTGCTTGTCTAAAAAGGCTAATCTGCCAGCCCGGGTAGAAAGCCGGACGATCTTGCTCGACCGATGAAATGAAATAACATTTATTATTACTCAAGTTAGATATGAACTTAAGATTAACAATGAAATTGTACGAAATTTATTAAAAGAAAGTTCGTAATAATGTAAACCGCAACTAATATTCAACTGTCGATACGCGAGCGCCAATACTATGGTCCTGAAGAACAGAAAAGCGAATGCCATTACGGCATTAGCAACAAGAAATGAAAGGTTCATGTAACCATCTTGAGGCAAGACAGGTTTATAAATCGACCTTTCTGCATCGGACCGTCTGGAGATTTCTTTCAAAGTGACCGCAACACCAATGAGTCAATTTAGAAGAATTTAGCGGTCCTAACTAAAATTCTGTCTGTATTTCAATGTTTTAACCGATATTTTTAAATTAATAGCTTCAAAGTTACTAAAGAAGTTTAAAGTTGATTTGCTTGTTGATTAAATTTTTATTGCCTTTTTAGAGACATTGAACTGCAATTCGGTTAAGTAATAATGGAGAATCATGTTAAATGGAAATCTAAAATATCGCTGGAAGGCGTTAGCATTATAAGTATAAACACATTAATAAATTTGTTATGCTACTAATAAATTTGAAGCTGATATAATATGAAATAGTTTGGACATTTTTACTAACCTAAACTAAATACTATATTATAATATAAGATATATAAGATTCAATATTCTGCTGTAGATTTTTTTGAGACCCTTCTTGTTCAGCAAAAGCACATTTAAAATTACCATAAAAGAGCTTACAATAAATTGGTGTGTCGTTATATTCTCTTGTAAAGTAGCATTTTTTTGGTTAACTTAATTTAAATGTTTTTTGCAAGCCATCTCGTTTTTATTGAAGTCATAGTATTGCCATTTGCACTGCCTATGCTTTGGTGTTTTACCATATGTTACAGGAACATAAATTTTGAAGTCAGGATCGGCACTTTTAGAATATAAAAAATGTATTAATGTGAAAAATTCTGTTCAATAGATAGGGATGTTTAAAATCTATTATTTTAGTTGTGTGCTGATTTTGACAATCATTACTCCTGCATGTTGTTTAATTTTGTTTTTTGTATTTATATTTTATAATTTACATTTACTTGTTTTTAAATACTTGTTATTGGTGTGCTGGTGTGGTTGTTAAATATTTCTTGTACTTGACTATTGATATTTTTATTATGAGGTTAATAAGGAACGAATCGTTTATGGATGGAGCAAATTTTAGAACACACAGATCTTTCTGGGGCCCTATGAATCTGTATTTATATTTCTGCTTCAAATAACAAGCACATAAATATCTTACTTATTAATATTTTGTATTTTGAGAACACTAGTTCAGTAAATAATAAATAAGACATGGTATACGAAAAACAAATTACAAACCAAATTTGACGAAAATAAACAATGCTATCAAACCAAAAAAAAAATATAGGCTATTAATATTTCGTAAAAAAATACCACTTGCTCTGTGAAATATAATGCAGCAAATTCACTTAAGACAAATTCTTATTCGCGATAAATTTATTTGTGCACCTCTAAAAGTAATTATGGATTTGCATTTTTCCTGACGAATGTTAAATAAACATATTCATGTTAGAGAATCGCGACAAATTAGAATGGTAACGAGTTCAGTTTCTTTTATTGGAGAAAATCGTCCCCCTAAAAGGAATATCATATACCTTAATGAAATATGGCATGACACCAATGACGTCGATAAACAGGGATGGACAAGATGAAACTATTAAAACTGCATTGAATGTTTAATGCTCTCGAGGATAAACAAATAATTTTTTTTTAGAAACCGGCGATGGAAATGAATTTGAAGAAGAAAATGTTAACAGCTAAAAATACTACCAGCTCAAGAGTCGATTTGTATTAGATTATTAACGCTATTGTTTTCGAAGAAAACTTAAAGAATGTACTACCTAGACATATGGATAACGATTCCATACCATTCAAGATGGATTACAAAAGTCCTAATGCATTCTGGAAAAAAAAACAAGAATATGTAAAATGTGTAAAAAACCTTAGAATAATTATTCTTCATTCAGCTGTGGCAAACAATAAAAAACTAGAAAATATTTTTATACTCATCAGATTGTCAAGAAATGTGGTTCTAAAGTACGAAGATTATCTCATTTCTACCGCGAATTTATTCCAATTGAATATATGTGGAAACTTGTGAAAGACCATAAACCACACATACTTAAAATCAATAGGGAATTAAGTAAAATTAGCCAAGACACTAAAGAACTAGTGCAACAACAAAAAGAGATGGAAAGTAAAAAATTTTGACACTCAAGAGTTAAGATATATAAATAAAGAAATCCCAATAAATAAAAGAAAATATTTTAAAAATTACAACACGAAGAGTTTAACAAGCGATCGAGGAAAATGGAAGGTTTAAGCGTACTCAGACGAAAACTCAACAACTGCAAAAACGAAATCTGAAAAATCAGGAATAAGAAAAGTGAAATAATTATATACAAGTAGAAATAAAAGTGGTAGAATACTTTTACGGAGAACTTTACAAAAGTCAACAGACAATACCAAAGGGTCCCAAAGAAACAACCAAAGAACATGGAGTTCTCAATCAAGAATCCGAGGAAATACCAACAATCACAAAAGATGAAAAAGAAAACACTTTAAAAAACATGACAAACAACAAAACGATGAGATCGTGATCGACACCATTAAACTAGGCGGCGAAGTTCTTCTTGGGAAAATAGTTGACTTTGTCAATCTATGTCTTTCGTATAAAAAAGGAACCTAGCAGCTATTAAAAATTATAGACCTATAAACCTGTTATCACATTTATATAAGTTGTTTACAAAAAAAAAACACTATCAACATATAAGACAGGCCAGTTTTCGTTCTGGCTTAGGAACAAACGATCATCTCTTACCATTGAAAACAAAAGACTTTCAATACTGTTGAAAGGAATGCTATACTAAAAGCTGTTAACGAATGTCGTATTGATTGCAGATATACTCGTTTGATACACAATATCTATCTGAACTTAACAGCATATGTGCAGCTATACGAAGAAACATACAAATTTTCTTTAGGTAGAGGTGTTCGACAAAGAGACACTGTCTCCTTAATTCTTTACAGCTGCACTAGAGTATGCATTCAAACAATTATACTGGGAACATAAAGGCATCAATATTGACGGCAGACAGCTCAACAACCTTCGTTTTGGCGATGAAGTTATTCTCATCGCCGATATCATACGAGAATCGGAAGAAATGTTAAACAAACTGGCACAGACAGCCCAAATAGTTGGGTTAAAAATAAATTAACATAAAACCGAGATTATGACAAATCTGGTCATCAAGGCTCAGTACGATTAGGGGACGAAGACCTTAAATAGGCTCAAGAATATCGAGACTAGAGGCACGACGTGAAAATAGCAAGAGATAACTAAATATAAAATACAAAAAAGAATTGTCCTTGGTTGGGCTACACATGATAAACTAAGAGAAATGTTTCCCAGCTAAATCCCATCAATCTAAAATGAAAAATATATAACAAATACGTACTTCCTGCTGTGACTAATGGATGGAAATTTAATAACCCTCTTCAAAAAAAATGTAAATATTTTAAGAATCGCTCAAGGCATGATGGGGAGATCTATATTAGAAATCAGGTTTTCCGATCGTACGACAAATACAGTACGTACAACAGACATTATTGAAAAAATAGCACGTGTAAAATGGATATTTGCACGGCACATAGCGAGACTTGGAGATGACAGATGGGCCAAGAGATCGCGTGAAGATAAGAAAAGTTGGGAAAGACCACCGACCCGATCATGAAATGATATGAAGAGGATCGAAGGATGTTGGATACGAATGGATCAAGATCGAGTTGCCTGAAGAAATTTAGAGAAGACTTACGTCCGGCAGTGGACAAGAGCAGAAGCTGTATGATGATTATGATTATATATATATATATATATATATATATATATATATATATATATATATATATACATATATTAATACTTTCGTACTGCTCCGGGGTATATTCAGATGTTCGTCTGTACTGTTTAAGGTAACAGTCCGGCATCAAGTTCTGCGGGTAGATCCCGCCGGTATTTTACGATATTGGGATTTTAAGTAGACAGTTGTTTTCTGTGCATTTTGCTCTCAGTTCCTTACAGCTCCACTGATGAGACCATTAGGTGGTCGAAACTAGTATGGAGAGAGAACCAGAGTGAAATTCGCAGAGAATATATTGTCTGTCCCCTTTCTTAACGGTTGTAAGGAGAATGACGTTTCGTAACAGAGATTTTAAATAGGCAGTTGTTTTGTGGTCCATGACGCGATCCATTGGTAGTCAAAACTAGTATGACGAGAAAACAGAGTGGAATTTGCAGGAAATAAACTGTCTGCCTTTCGTTTTGACGGTTCGAAGGTAAAAAATATTAACCTGGTAAAATAATCAATAATGTTAGGGCATATGAATAATGTTTCTCATATCAATTACCTAGCTAACCGAGAAACATTTGCACAATTCATTACATATAAGGTTAGTCGAGGACAAAAAATTTATGATATTTAAGATAAAAAATATTTCTTGTATTGGTGCTTAAAATCAATTTTATGACCATGTTTTGCTGGCATTAGTCATATCGTATATTTTAAAAACTAAATTTTAAAAAATGTTACAAGTGCAGCCTTTTCCTCGATACAAGAATTTAAGAATTTGATGAAGACAATGAAAAGTAAATGCACCTAATTGGTTTACCAGAAAATGCAAAAGTTTTTTATGCTTTTGACACTATTCGTAACAACCTGATTATTTTTCTAAATCATATTTTATTAACTATATATATATATATATATATATATATATATATATATATATATATATATATATATATATATATATATATTGTTTTTACTATAATGTTTTAGGGTAGAATATAAACTTCTTACTCAGATTTGTTTTTTTTTTACAATCTGTGTGTTCTGTGACGTAAAATTTTCCTCTTGAATTTTCTATCCTGCCAAATTTTTTTTTAAACGTTACTTTTATTTATATTTGTAAGAACTACCATATTAAAATAACTAAGTGTAAAAAACTCCATCAACTTCAATAAATATTTAAATATTAAGTTAATTTTGAATTACCAAAATACCAATTCCTTTTGGACCGGTTTTCTGGAAGAATTAGAATAAAGTGTTATTAATACTGACCTGATAATCCAAAAATACATTGTGCTGTTAATATTCCCGTTGATCAATAGAATTGATTAGACTTGCGAAATTCAGTTTCCGGCAAAAGATTTAGTTTTACGATTTTCAACATTCATTTTGAGCCATGTGGCTTGGCTATGTTCATACTCTAAATATTTAAATTTCTAATAAACAATGCATCGAATTCACCCAATTTTTAAGAGTTAATGAAATTATGTAGATTAGCTCTCTATTAATGCACCTACAGAAAAATTAGTTTGATATATAAACATATATACTGAAAATTTATAATAATATTAACAAGAAAAATATTTTGAAAGACAGATAATGAACTTACTTTTTCTGCTTTTTAGCATCTATATTTTCACAATTTTTGTTTGGTTGTAAGGAACTTCTTAATATTTTGCGATAGAAACTCACTTATTGAAATGGTTCAAGTCTAAAATAAGTTCACTAATTTTCCATTTAGAAAAGTGTGTGAGTTTTTTTTTTAACCAGTCCACCGAAAAGTGTAAAATAAAATCATAAATTTAAAATATGAAAGAAATTACGACATAAATATTAACACTCAAATAATAATAACAGTAATCATGAAAATTATTTGTTGTGTAATAATTATTACATAATTTTGCATAAAGGCTTCAACTTCCGGTACAATCGGAAGTGCCACCATCTTGAAAATATTTTAGTCGACAATTCGTCGTGAGCCACACTGTATAAACTCGTACTAGCTTAAAGGAAATCAAAGTTGTGGCTATACCTGTAATAAAACTTAAAGGGATAGTTATCGAATTATATTTCATGTTTTTTATAGATATTATAATTTTTTTAAGAAGAAATTTGTGAACCAAATAAAATTTTCGTATCATTATACAGGGTGTCCGGTAAGTACCTCCTAATTTCTCGGGAGCATACAAGGAAGGTCAAAATAACCTTACTTTGTCATAGAAGAAAAAATTCTAAAGTGCCCCTTAACGAAGATATAGAGCCCTAAAGGGGTACCTAGCGATTTACCTTATCACCTCACTCTCAGTTTTGAACCGACTTGTATAATTTAATGAAATTTTAATATTTTATAGAGGCCATAAAGATTCATTAAACCATTCTACAGTAGATGTTTTAGATCATCAGAGAAGTCAGGAACGGACTTGCAGCTACACTCGTTGGGCCTAATTTTTGACAACTGTCATTTTACAGAGCTAAAAACTGATTTTTTAAATACTCTGGTCACTCCTCTTCAAAAAAGGTATTTCAATAAAACTGGCGGTTTTTGAGATATGTCGGTTTTTATGCGAAACACTCAAAAGTTACTAATGCTAAACACAAACAGGTAAAAATTCAGTTGTTATTGTTAATACCTAGATAATGAATTACTATTGACGGAACTTGTCAAAATCGCCTTCAAGTAAAAATAACTTTACAAAATGGAAGAATATTCTTACACGGTTCAAAATAACCCTAAGTTTAATGCAAATTTAATGTCCATTCTACATTAAATTTAATGATTTTGTACAAAAAATCGTGAATAATTTACATTTACTTTGAATTTAAAGCAATTCATTCAAATATCAGTTCGTTGTACATTGAATATGATCCAACTTTTGACATTAAAATTAATTCACGTATACCGTAATACTAATTTATATATACCCTAATACTAAAGGAATTTACATTATCATTCAATAGTACATGAGATTCCTGGAGATGGCGTAACTTGTATTGAACTTTTTGTTTAGTATGATATAAGTTGCTTAAAGGACTCAATTTTCTTATGCTGCGGTGTACTTGCACATGTCTGCCTCGTATTGACGGGAATTAATGAGTTCAGGTTAGTAATGATCAAACTTTAAATATAATATATGTTTACATTGAATTTAATAGAATAAATTAATTCAGATTAATGTAAATTATTAAATTTAATGCATTACATTAAATGCATTTAATAAACGTTTGTGAAATTTGCTTCCAGCATATTTACATTAAATTTAATACATTTCCCTTTTACAGTGTAGGCACCGTATGCTGACATGCATTTAATTTATAGTGAAGCACTGTTAAATTCTTCGAGGGCAAGAAGACTTTATGCTGAAAGATTTCCAGCTCGAACATTGCCAAATCCAAGAACTTTTCAGAGTTGATCGAAGCGTAACAGGCAAACGATGATTAGAAAATAATTATTAAAGTTAACGAATAATTTTTTTACATGTTTTATTTATGGTCAATCTTGCCGCGACGTCGCGGTAAGGGGCCCACCCAGGAGAGCACGAGACCCTCATATAAAGGAATAAATTTTTGCAAGATATTACTGACAACCGTTCAAACAGCATAAGAAAGCTCGCGGCACAAAGCAATGTTACAAAATGGATTGTACATAAAACTCTAACAAAACAGTTACTTTACCCGTGTCACGTTGAAAAAGTTGTTTGTACAGCAACATAACCTAAATCTATAAATTTTTCTAACCTTATTTTATTTACCAATGAGGCCGCTTTTACAAGATTTTTTTGCTCTCGATGGATAGGTCGAGGTGTTTTATAGCTATCGAAGTTTCCAGACTTAGACATCTACTTCTGGGGATATCTAAAAGAACTAGTTTTTTCAATACCAGTAAATACTAGAGAAGAACTACTAGCAAAAATACCTCGGCATTCTGATGAAGTCCGTAATCATCCCGGAATATTGTTTGCAGTGCAGTGGGAAAATATTCGAAGAATAAGAAAATTTATTGAAGTGCGTGGAGCCCATATTGAACATTTGCCAAAATAACAGTTAAAGGTTTTCAATATTTTTACATTTTAATAACATTGTAAATTGATTGAGCCCCGATCAACCTTTTGAAAGGTTTCTGGACAATGTTTGAAATGAAAACCTTTCAACATAACTTCTTGCCTTGGAAGAGTGAGACAGCGCTTCCCCATACATTTAAACACACCACCACACCCTGCATATTTTATTTTTACCTGTTTGTATTTAGCATTAGTAACTTAGTAACGATTTGTTATATATGTAATTCTCCTTTCAGGCAGAGAATATGAAAAATATATGTACAAACAGTTTATTTCCTGCAAATATCGCTCTGGTCCTCTCTCCATACGCGTTTCGATCACCTCATGACCTCGTCAGTGGTGCTGTATCGGACCGAGAGCAACATTAGCAGGAAATAACTAATATATGAACCATAAATTTCAAGGTATGTCGACAGGATATTACACCTGCCGTCTACCAACTTCGATGTCAGACTGAAAAATATCGCCAGTCGAACGACATCTATTAATCAACCGAGTAACGTGAAATTTTTAAGCAATCATAATTTCAGTAAGAAATAAAGAAATCTTTCTGCCGTATTTAAATAGTTTGTTATATATTTCTTACTGAAATTATGATTGTTTAAAAATTTCACGTTACTCCGTTGATAAATAGATGTCGTTCGACTGGCGATATTTTTCAGTCTGACATCGAAGTTGGTAGACGGCAGGTGTAATATCCTGCCGACATACCTTGAAATTTATGGTTTATATATCAGTTATTTCCTGCTAATGTTGCTCTCGGTCCGATACAGCTCCACTGACGAGATCATGAGGTGATCGAAACGCGTATGGAGAGAGGACCAGAGCGATATTTGCAGGAAATAAACTGCTTGTACATATATTTTTCATATTCTCTGCCTGAAAGGAGAATTACATATATAACAAATCGTTACTAAGTTACTAATGCTAAATATAAACAGATAAAAATAAAATATGCAGGGTGTGGTGGTGTGTTTAAATGTATGGGGAAGCGCTGTCTCACTGTTCCAAGGCAAGAAGTTATGCTGAAAGGTTTTCATTTCAAACATTGTCCAGAAACCTTTGAAAAGGTTGATCGGGGCTCAATCAATTTACAATGTTATTAAAATGTAAAAATATTGAAAACCTTTAACTGTGATTTCCTGCTAATGTTGCTCTCGGTCCGATACAGCTCCACTGACGAGGTCATGAGGTGATCGAAACGCGTATGGAGAGAGGACCAGAGCGATATTTGCAGGAAATAAACTGTTTGTACATATATTTTTTCTTTATTTCTTACTGAAATTATGATTGTTTAAAACCGATTTATCTCGAAAACCACCAGTTATATGGAAATAAATTAAGAGTACCTTTTTTGAAGTGGAAAGACCAAAGTATTTAAAAAATCAGTTTTCAGTTCTATAAAATGACACCTATCAAAAATTAGGCCCAACGAGTATGGATGCAAGTCCGATCCTCACTTCTCTGATGACATAAAATATCTACGGTAGTATGGTTTAATGAGCCTTTCTAGCCTCTATAAAATATTAAAATTTCATTAAATTATACAAGTCGGTTCAAAACTTGGAGCCGATAAGGTAAATCGCTGGGTAACCCTTTAGGACTCTGTATCTCCGTTAAGAGGCATTTTGAGGAACTCTTTTCTATGAAAAAGTAGGGTTATTTTGACCTTCCCTGTATGCTCCCGAGAAATTAGGAGGTACTTAACGGACACCTTGTATAGCTGAATATATTGATAATCTTTTAAAATTATAACACACATATTTTTATTACAGGAAAAAAGGATTAATATTTTTATTATGTCATGATTCGTATACATAATTAATCATTTTAGTTTATTTTTGTAATTCTTATATGGGTGCTAACCAGAACTGAAAAGTATTAAATTCGTTATGTTTTTTTTATTTCAAAAATAGCTTTTAATTACTCACTTCTGCTCTGAAAAAAAAGTAATGAGTACAGTATCATTTACCGACCAGATGGTTTAATGGTAATAAAAATTTTAAGTGTCATTTTCGGCCACTGTTTGAAAAACAACGGCATTTAATTATTTGGGACAGATCATGTTTTGTTTGCGACAGCCAATAGAAGCTATGGAAATTGGGTATATTTTAACGATTCTACTAAATATATTACAGAAAACATTTGCGTGCAAATCGCACAAAGAAATTTTCATTTTTTTCGTCGCACACAGCACAACTACATTGAACCTGTTCTAGAAAATTTTCAGTACAAACCTAAAATTCCTTTTGAAGTGGTAAGGGAATAGATAGATAATTAAATAAATAAAGACACAAATAAGGTTACACCTTAAATACATATTTCTAGCACCTGGCCTTTCTTTGTCGATGCTAAACAGTTTTAATGCTAAATATTAGTCATATTCTTTAAAGACGTTTTATATACTAAGAAAAATAATGAATATTCAAAAATGTAATATAGCTTTATTGCCTACTTGTAAACAAGTCGTAAGTTAAAATAAATAAGGAAGATGCGTTAAATTGTGACCAGTTATCACGAAAAATCAAATAGAGCCAAGAGTAGAGAACGTTCTAAAATAAATCCTGAGCTTACACAATTAACTTATACAGTTAGCATACACAGTTTAGAATTTTTTTATCTAATAAGAAAAAAAATTGCAGTACTATCCAAATATATTGGCTAAAATTCGAGTTTTAACTGTTATTTTTTCTAGCAAAAAAATTTTTGAAAAAGTAATGTTATAGGGTAGTTTTTGAACATAACTAAGCCTTTGTTTTAGAATATTCAAAAAGTTAATTTATGGTGGAGCTCCATTTTCTTTCAGATAAAACTTTGAATTCACTATTTTTTGACAAAAATTTAAATGACAATTACTTTTTTTACAATTACGTAACTAGAGCAAAGAACTCTCTCTCTCTCTCTCTCTCTCTCTCTCTCTATATATATATATATATATATATATATATATATATATATATATATATATATATATATATATATATATATATATATATATATTGTTAAGTTTTGATTTTTTTAAGATAAATTTCCTTATTAAATATCTTTGACGCGTAATAATTGAAATATCTCCGGTATAATGTTGAAGTTAAAAACGAGACAGAAAGATTTTTATTTATAATACAACGAATTTGGTAATTGGAAAAAATAGATAGGCACAGATCTGAACGAATCTGAATACAAATTCCTTAAATTCAACACATCGTTTACCCTATTCAATTTCTGAATGTGATACAAATGTGGCTTTTTAAAAAGGATTTTTAAAACAGTATTCTGGAGGGTTAAAACTATTTTAAGTTCTTTATATTATAAATCACCCCAAACCACAATGCAATATCTGAGCATGGATTCAACCAGAATCCCATAAAGTATAGGGTTTTTGATTTATTACTTCAGTGAGTTAATAAAATTTATAGAACATCACACTAATTTTTTCAGTTAAGTATGCAGTGTTCTCATCCCATTTAAAATGTCGATCAATTATGACACCCAAATATTTTATTTCATCCAGTTTTTAAATTTTGTTACCATTACATAGTTATTAAAGCCACATGTTGAATTATGAAATCTTTCTTTGGCTGATCGGCCTTTGATGCGGAAAAAGCAACGAAAAAGATTTAAGCGTAGTTCAGTGATAAAAGACTCTAATTAAGCCACTGTAACATCCCACCGAGACTAATCTCTGCCCTGGCATACGTATCCTCCCAATTATCTTCTGAAAAAACAATTATAGTATCATCCGCATAGAATAGGACATTACAGTTTTCTAAAAATTTACCAGTATTATTAGTGTAGGCAGGAAACAGCAGCGGACCCAACACGCTACCCTACGATACTGCAGTCATCAAATTGTGCAAGTTACTATAAGTATTATTAACTTTTACCTTTTGAGTTTGGTTTTGCAAATAACTCTTAAATAAAGTCCGTTTTTGACACTAATCTCCTCAAGTCTTTCAAGTAATCTTTCTTATGGGACGGTATCAAAGGCCTTGGTTAAATCAAGAAAACTGCCATTTTTTTTCTTCTCAAAGTTAAGATTTATATCACTCACTAGTTGAAACACTGCAACCTCAGTACTTTTTGTCAGCCTAAAGCAGTTCTAGAGAGTTTCCTAATTTTTCGTTAAGACTTTTCTCAAAAATGCTTGCTAAAATATCGGTCTAAAATTAGCAAGATCTTCTGGATAACCAAAAATGCTTTCCAGTCGGAAGGTATTGTAAAATTAGCAAAAAAAAAGATATATTATATGAATATATTTTTTATTAATTGAGAATTTATCGAGTCTTCACCAGGTGCAGAATCGTTTACTTGTTATATATAAAATTTACCGTCGTCTTTTTTTATCCGATTAATTGGGGCACCGTTAAATAGGCAATTAATGGTGTATATAATATTTATTACTTTATTAAATTAAGTCAAAATATAAGCTGTTTGAAACTACCTCTATTTTATGACCGTGAATTTTGAAGAATGCGCCGGACAAAGAAGTTTTCCATTAAAAAGGTAAAAGATCAAATGGAGCCCCTTGATATGGAAGCTCGGAGTTTCAATGGGTTTGTTCTCGTACTTGTATGTGGTGTAGCTGCGTATTAATTAGACATATAGTTCCCAATATGTATTTCCCTTTCAAGCAGGAAAGAATATATACAAGAAAGTTATTTCCTACAAATAGAAGTCTGGTTCTCTTTCTATACATGTTTCAATTACCTTATGGTCTCGTCAGTGGAGCTGTATCGAATCGAGAGCAACATTCGCAGGAAACAATTGTCTCTATAAAATATAAATTCTGAGACATATCGGCAGTTTTAATATCCTAAACCTGCCGACTTTAGGATGTCAGCCTAAAAGTATCGCCAGTGGAACGACATCTATACATTATATTAAAAATTAAGATTTCATTACTAAATAAACGAATCTTTCTGCCGTGTTTAAATAGTTGCCTATATGTATTCTCCTTTCAAGCAGATAAAGAAAAGAATATATACAAATAGTTTATCTCCTGCAAATACAACTCTGGTTCTACCTCCATACACGTTTCGACCACCTAATGGTCTTGTCTGTGAAGTTGTATTGAACCGAAAGCAGGCGAAAAAATTTTAATTATTGTGTCGTGACCGTGTGTTCTACTAGAAGTGGCGAATTTTAAAGGTGGGGAGCGGAAAATACGATACATGTGTCAAACGAAAAAAAGTTTTTGAAAAACAATTTGCTACCGTCAAAACAAGAACTTCAGATTCATGTTCTACAACTCAAAACTAGGGGTGATGTAAAAAATTGTCGAAAAATTCGGCATTTTTAGTAATCCAAATAATTACCGCAACAAAGCACCTAAATGAAAAACACAACTTAATTTCATAAAGCTCAAAATATCTAATGGTTGTGCTCTCAGTTCCTAAAAATTCAAATAACTAACTTCTTTAACTTTTTCATTATTCCGATAGGCGTATGGTATTTATAAAATAATGGAAATAAACCCTATTTAAATTTTAACGTAACGAAAAGTCAACATTACTACTTGTTGTTTAAAGAGGCACTAAAACTTAAGAATAATATTTGAGAAGTTGTATGTTGTTTCAAGGAAATTACGAGCCATCAGTCAGCTACTTAAATATACCCGAGTGATTTCACTTGGCTCGTTTTAATTTTGACTTTTACGATCAGTGTTTAAATTGGAAACCAGGCTTTAAGAGAAATACAAAAAGCTCTGCAAATATTTTCCAGGCAATAGATCAGGAAATTAAAATCGTGATCATAATTTCTATTCTGGGCTTTGTATCATGAAAGGAGTCAGTTAAAATAGCAAATATCATTTTTAAATTAGGAAAACAAGAATAGGTTGCTATAAAAATAAATAGATATGATCTTAAAATGAGGATCGTTTACCTTCAGTAAATTTGTAATAACGCGTAAGTGTATCACTGTCTCCAAAACGACAAAGACAGAATTGACATTGTGATCCAGTAGAGCAGACTAAAAATGCAATTATGCTTGATTTCGGTCAAAATTTGAATTTAGAATATTTCCAAAAATACTAACTTTATTTATTTTTTATTAGTTCAAAATGGTAAATCGAGTATGATAGATTAAGGCGTTATTGTGCTCTATTTTAATCAAAATTGATATTTAAAGCTTTTCGCGCCCGCAGAGTACGAATATATATATATATATATATATATATATATATATATATATATATATATATATATATATATATATATATATATATATACAAGTTCGGTACATGATATCAACGCTCTGGGTCGGCCAGTTTAGTTGTGACTGTAGTCGAAATCTCATACTAAATAAGGTTTAACACCCGTGTAAATCAAAGAACAATGGATGCTGTTTATGACGACTCTTGCTCATCATTTGCTGCAATTAAAAATCGCTTGAAGTTATTTCGAAAGAGACATGAATCGTTGGAGTCGCCTAAAGCACCAAAACGTTTATGGCTATTATTTTTAGGTTGCCAAAGCCTCCTATTGATGAAATATTGAGAATTTAAATTATTAGACAGTTTTGGTTACATAACTAAATATTTGTGTACATTACATGCAAATTTATGCTTTACAATTAACTCCTTTTTCCAAGCATATTTGACATAAGTTTTTTAGTATGCTAATAAAATTTTACTTATGTGCACCCGGCGTGAAATTAAACCATGTTCTAATTTAATTGCTCATGGCTTGCAAAATGATTGACAGCTCTAATATACTCCATGTTTAGAATGAGATAAAAAGGTAATCGAATGATGGGATTGGTTTTTAGGAATGACTTATTACATTTTCTTTTTGTCTTCCTGCAGATTATGGAAAGAAACATTCGTTTAAACTTCCCCTCTAATTTACTAACATGGTCTAACTTTAAAACCAGTCTAAATTGACAGTAAAAGGTTTAACTTGGCAGAAACAACAATAAGTCAAGCAAGTTTTGAACCTTGAAAGTACAAGCATAAATAATCATTTTCTTTTATTACTAAAACTGCAAAAATGGGCAATTTTATACATTTTCGGGGCACAACTATTTCTCTTGTTGATTTTAAGATTTATTGTTGGATTTTTATTCTTAATACCACTGGTACTGGTCAATTAAAAGATCTAATTCCCATTGCAACTAGAACGGGTCTAAGTATTAAACCTTCCTGGTGAATCTAGATGTTAGTTTTTATAATATATTTAGAACCTGCTGAACGAAATAAGAAATTGAGCAATACCGTCTTGTATCACACTTTATATTTGCTCTTTTGAATCTCTTTAAAATCATTTTTCCTATATTACTTTACAAATTTGCGTAGACCCAGCGGTTTGATCAGATTCGTTAACGAAGAAGAGAATATCACTGTTAAACAACGCGTTGACACATGTTACGTGGAAAAGTTAAAACTTTGACAAAAGCTTGCAAATAAAAACTGGCAATATAAAATGTATGCGCTGTTGCTAAAGTTCATTCTATAATTATAAATTAATCGCATAACATAACTTTTAAAAACGTTTCATATGGTTATAATAAAACTTAAAATATAATTTCCATGATTTTTTCTCATGCTCCCCCTATCTCCACCCCCTCTTTGCGACACCACTGAACATCGGCAAATATGGGTATTAACAAAATTAATGTAATGTAAAACTAGTTGACTAAAACTAATTATTATATTTTTGAACTGGCCTACATTATCTGACTCCTCTACAGGTTAATTATTAATAAAAATTAACCCCTATTCACTACACTGTTAAATGTAATGCAAATGTAATGTACATTCTACATTAAAAATTTAATGATTTTGTACTTTAAATCGTGAATAACTAACATTCAGTTTGAATTTAAAGCAAATTCATTGAAATATCAATTCGCTGTACATTAAATTTGATTAAATGGTATCTTAAATTTCAGTAAAGTAAAAAGAAAAGATTTTTCAACTTTCTGTACATTAAAATTACTTCACATGTACCTTAACATTAAAGGAATTTATATTGATATTCATGGTAAATTGCATGAGATTCCGGGAGATGGAGCAACTTGTATTAAACTTTTTATTTAGTATGATATAAGCTGCTTAAAGGACTCAATTTTCTATGATGAGGTGTACATGTTTGCCGGTACTGACCGAAACCAATGAGTTCGAAACCGGTACACTACCTATGGGAAAAATTTCCACCGTTTCCAGGTAGCAAAATTTTTTGGCCTACTATTAATGTTGATGCATCTAATAGGTGATAACATATCTTAAATTCAAAGAACACTGGCTGTATATTTAATTTACATAGTCACATAAAAAAGTAATGTTCAAACTTTAAATTTAATGTATGATTACATTAAATTTAATGAAATACATTATTTAGATTAATGTAAAAATTGTTAAATTTAATGCATTACATTAACTGAATTTAAGAAACGGTTTTAGTAAATTTGCTTCCAGCATATTAACTTTAAATTTAATGCATTTCCATTTTACAGTGTAACATGGTCTTTTAAATAGGTCTAATTTGACAGTAGAACGTTTAAATTGATAGATACAATAATAAAACAAAACTAAAGAAATATTTTTTTAATTTTCAGTGATAAACCATCATTCAGTTGTACTGTATAGAAAATGGAAACTTACGAACATACTGACTGGCACTTAAAAACTTTAGATTTGTTAAAACATTGACAATCGGCATTACTTTAAAAACGCTCAGTTGAAGAGAAGATATTCAGTATAAAGATTTCTATAAAATGTAATTATTTAAAAGAAGTCATTTAATATGTGCTATTTTGAATTGATTACCCTAAGGGCATATTAGATATTCGAAATATTTGTTCCAGCTGAAATAAAAGCGTTTATTGTAATTTCTAAGAAACACTGTATAAAATTCACTTATTTTACAGAATCTTTCAACAAAAAATTGATTGTTTAAGGATTATCAGGGGTAAACATTAGGGTAGATATGAAGACATACAAGTCAAGATAAAGAGACAATTTTTATAACTACGAGTAGAATATTTATTTGTTGTATTAAAGGGGTATTCACTGCTTTCATGCCCCCAACGATAAAATTTTCATTTTTAGAATACTTAAAAATAAAAATTGAAGATTCAGCTTCAAGCTATTTATACGGCATTTGAACGTCTGTTTTTAGAAATATAGTACAGTTCAGAATTTTTTCTTAAAGTGAAAAAGAAATAAGGGGACATTAAATAAATATAAAATAATAAACGACAATCAAATAACTAATATCAAAGTAAAGCCTAATTTTTTAAAAAAGCGCATCAGATGCTGCGCAAAATTTTAAAATCAGCGTTTTAAATTTGTAGGTCTCTAAAAGGAGCGCTTTTTACCACGTTTTTGTTAACTCGCTGTCTTGTCTGTTTTGTTTGTTTGTCTGTTCAGAATAAATTTTGCAATCCATTTTAAACTAACTTCCCGATGAGCTAGACATTTTAAACTTTAAACATGGCTCAGAACTGGATAGTAATGTAATATTAACTGACTTTCTTGTGTCTGTTTGTTTGTTTGTATGTTCGGTATAAATTTTGCAATCGATTTTAAACTAACTTCCCGATATGCTAGGCACTTGAAACTTTGAACAATGCCCAGAATTGGATGACAATGCGCTTGCTTCACTGTCTGTTTGTGTATTACAAATTTTGCAATCGATTTTTCTCTATTTGGTACAAATTTTACAATCGATTTGAAATTAAGGATGAAAAAGCAGAAACTAATTATTTAAATAAACAAAATATAATGTATCACGTGTTTATAAGGGATTAAAAAGTATAAAATAATTTATTCTAGCCCCATACAGATTTATAATCCCATACAGATTCCTAACTATATACACATTGTCCCGAAAGTTTGTGATAGTGAATTATTAATATATAAAAATAGTTGCAGATAGTAAATCTTGTGCGAGTTTTCTCAACATTAGCTTTGTTCGCAAATTATGTTCCGAACCGATTCAGAACGAGTACAGAACTAGTGCAGGATTGTCGTACAATACATGCTTAGTTATTAACTGTTTCAGAATTTTTTTTTCCAAGAACGATTTCGGAACTTTGAATCGTCTACTGTGGAACGAGTCTCATTATTTAATATCTAACTTTTTTTTGTTCTGGGTTTAACATAGGATGTTAAATGCTGATTAGATTAGTTGTTTTTGTTGTTTTAAATAACTTTTAGACCTGCCTTTTATTAGGTTTTTGATATTTATATTATTTTAAAGAAATATTTAATTATAAATGTTGTTTTTATATTAAAGTCTAACTGTCAGGCCGTGGGATTAGCCTAACCGTTTAAGGTGCTAGGACTGATAGGGACGACAACGGCCAAGCGCGGGTTCAAGCCCCGTGCACGGCAACTTACTCATTTTAGTTGAAATACCATTAGAGGATAATCCCACTACTCGGTAGACACTTGACTGACAAAGAGTATAAAAACTCGGGGTTAGTTGAGTGTCGAGGCCCGTGGTTCGGAACCCACGTTAAAATGTAGGCCCAGTCGCCAAATGGTGTGCGCTTCCGATGCGACTTTAAGCCCCAAATCTTTGAACTTTTTTTCTAACTGTCAGTTCCTTTTAAAATAAAACGTCTTGTTTTTTGCTGAATAGATCTGTTGTATGATCTTTATTTTGTGTTATATTCATATTTTGGGAGCCTAAAAGTAAATTTGATTCTAAACGTACGCCTAATAAAAAGATGTGGGTTTTTCTAAACTAAAAATAAAACGCAATAGTTTTAGGTCCATTTATTTTTGTTTCAAAAAACGGCTTAACTGAAAATGGGGGGCAAAATTTCCTCAAAATAATTAGCACTTTTAAGAATTTTGATAACTTTAAAAGTCCTCATCGCTGAACAATAAAAAATTTTTTAGGTTTAAACTAAAACGTAAAAAAAACTTTTTTAATTTATCAGATAAAATTCTAGGTTAATTAAAGTAAAGGCAATATAATTTAATAAAATATGTACTGAAATATCAAATGCAACAAATGATATAATCCAAAGAAAGACCTAAAATAAAATAAAAACAATTGTCAAATAGTTGCACATTGCGGCCGCAGCATGAAAGCTGGCGCTGCATAAAATTATGAACTTACAGTTCTTGTTCAATCCTTAGAACCGGTATAACTGGTTCAGAATCAATCTCGAACCGAATTAATTTTTCCGCGAACATGGGACTGTAACTAAGAATTAAGAACTTTGTGATCTGCGAACTTTACTATTTCAACTGCGTATGCGAATTAGTTCAGAATCGGTTCTAAATCCTTTCCGCGAACAAAGCTATTATCTACTTTTTATACTCCTTACTATTATCTATTGCCTGTGCCCCACATTTTTCGTTTTAAATTTTAAGTATTTTTATAGCTATTAAAAATACACAATCACAATTTTTCAGGACAATGTGTATGGGGTTAGAAATTTGTATGGAGTTATAAATCTGTATGGGGCTAGGATAAGTTATTTTATACTTTTAGTTTAAAATCGTTAGATATCAGTTATTAAATTTAAATAATTATCTAAAAAAAATTGTTTCTGTTATATAATCTTGTAACTAAAGTGGTTTTCACAATATATTCAAAAGATTATTCTGTTATATTAGTTTGTTTTCTTTATTTGACAAATTACTTGATATCATTAAAGTTTTCTCTTAAATAGATAACCTTTTAATGTAGATCAAGAATTTGAATAGGTTAGCAGGTCAAGACAAATTTTGAAAAAAAAAAACATTTTTTACTTATTTAAGTGTTTAATCTAAATACGACACGCTTTGTTTAACTGAAATTTGATAAATGATGTTTATAGAAAATAACGCATAATTAAATATCACAATTATTTATAAATGTGTTAAAACGACGTCAATTCGTTATTTAGGCCGAAAACAAAGCGATTTTAGGATATATTTTGAATAATCTTTCCAGGTCAGATTTTGTTACAACCATAACGGACTGAAGAAATAATTAGTGATAATCGATAAAAGGTTTATTCGAAGAGTTAATAAAAGTTTTTTTGCTGACCAAATCTGTTCAATATAAATTAGTAGTTTTCCACCAAAAAATATTTATGTTATATTCATTAAATTTGTATTCTTGGGTCTCCGTAAGAACCCTTAAGGTGGGTATAAATATGGCGTGACGCGCATGTGACGAGCCCGTGGCGCGCCTCTATTCTATTAATTTTATTTTAATTTTGCCTATAAATACAGCGAGTCCATCCAAAAATGTGCCAGCAAGGCGTCAACGACGAATACACAACAAGCCAATTTCATCCAATTGTTATGGGTTGGCTCTTGGTGAGGACTCAAAGGGACTTTTATTTATCTAAATGGATGGACGGATTTATGGTAGTTCTTGCACAAATTTAGTTTGCAGAGAGACTGATGATGCGAGATTTCTAATTTTTTTGTGACTAGAATGAAATTTATTTAGCAATTGGTATTATATTATTTTTAAAAGTTGTTGGTCAGTGAATATGGAGTGGTCTGAAGAAAATATATTGAATTTAGTGAAAACGTGTAAATTATTCCAAAATTTGTCAGATCTTAAAGACAGACATTTTAAAAAAGAAAAGGTGGATGTGTGAAATGAAATTGTGTCAGATAATTTCCAGGGGTCAACCAGAAGAATCTCGAGTTTGTCTGTCAAATGGAAAATGGCTGCTGAAGATATATTTCTCTTTTAAAAATGACTGGTTCCAGGGTTCCAGTTTGTTTAACAACCATCATAAACCTAAATGAAACATTTGGATGAAATTTTTGTATTGCCAGTTAATATGTTGAAACTTAAATCTGCTAGAATTTCTAATCCTGGTCATTTTTTATACTAAGTAGTGTACCATCATCGCCGAGGTTTTCGTTTTTTATTTAATAATCTTGGTGACAATACTGTCCCGCTCCACAAAAGTAACAAAGCTGCCGTTTGTTCTTCGTTGTCAGATATGGCAGGACAGATCTGTCTTCTTAGCTTTCTATACATTTAACTAAAAAGTTCGTGAGATTCTCGTATGACGGGCTCAACTTGCCTCGGATCAGACAAAATTTGCAGGACCATATAGACGCCCAGTAGGTTTCCTAACAAACTGGAGTTACGATCATGCAGGAAGGTATTTTTTATGTGTTTTGTCCTACGGAATCCAGAACAGATGACAGATAAATTTATTATTTATAATAAAATTACTTTATTTTTTAGTTTGGCTTGATAATCTGATTACAACTAAAATAATAATTTTATTGTACAATAATAACCGAGTCTACAATGGAGCGCGGCACTCCGATTAAACATGTATAATTCGACTTCTAATTGAAATTTTTCATCGTATGTTGTCTCATTTTTAAAGTAGAAATTTATCTTTAGTCAATATGTTGCTAGACTTCAGACACTTGAAAGTAATAATAAACTAACAAATGACTCAAAATTAAATATTTCGACATTTTCTTGACATTTGAATTGTTTATAAGACACAATAGAGTAAAGGAACAAGGTCAAACAAATACAATTTTCTTACAGTTTAAGAATATGTTTGAACTTTTAGAAAATATTGAATAGAACTGGAGAGATTGCAAATTTAAGGAGCAATGATCAATCGGTACTGTGTAGCAGACAAGTGAACTCGCGGCACACCAGCGCTCACTCTTAAAAAAACTTTCAGTGGTATGATAACAAGTTTTTATCACAGTCTTACAAATTTTTTCATGACGAATACTTTGAAGTCATTCTGTTTTACATTAACAAATGTTTGGCATTGTTTGATCGAAAACTTACCGGTAACTTCAGTGTCGATAAATTTACATATATACGAGTCATCTACATAGTCACCACCCAAATCATTAATTTTGAAATGAATTTAGGTGTATTAAATCCGGTGGATTTCGATTAGCATGAATTAGATGACATGCTTTTGCCTTCAAAGCAAATGATGTGCTTTTGCCTCTAAAGTAAATAATTTATTTCCTCCTTTTACTGATTTGGTATACCATTGTACTGACAAAACCTGTACATGATAAACTTGCATATGCCAAGTATCATAAATAGCTTGATGCTCTTTTTATCATTACCACTGACTTAGTATAGGCTTTTTCCTTTAAAATGAAACGTCACATGATGAAAAATCTCAGTTATATTACAATACGTCTACAACATATCTAATTTTAATCATCTTATTAAGTTAAATTAAAAAATATTTTTTCTATAAAGAACAAATATTTGGGAAAAATATTGTATCTGTCATCGACTACTTACGACCATATATAGTAGTAGCTGTATGTATGGTAACGGCATCTAGTGGAAAGTAGGTCAGTGTAGAACGTAGGTAAAGCTACGGCAATACAGCGCCACCTTGTGGAGAGCGACTGAATTACGCAAAATGTTAATATTCTTGGTTAGTCGAAGTAAACAACATTTTGTAGCGAGTAGCAGAGCTAGAACTTGTTCTAAAAAGTCCTGCAGTGTGCTCGCTTGTCTGGAAGATTCAATTATTTTCGGGTTTTCGAATATATTCTACGCACCGAGTTAAGGTAATCTAAAGCAGAGCAAGAAAGGTGCGAATATAAAAAAAGACCTAAAGAAAAAAATAAACAGAACTAAAAACGAAATTAAGCAAGTCTAGCAAATTTGAAGGAAGAAATCAAAGGTGTGACCTGCAGGAAAATACAACATAATTAAAGTAAGAGCTAAAACAATAGAGAAACCTGGATTAAAAATAATGCAAAACGACAAGAGGAGAAACAAAAATATATGTCATCACAACTAAAATATGCTCAAGGAGGAGTTTATAAGTAAGATTTTGTTGTTTTATGTATACATATTTTTAAAGGAATCTCATTTCAAATGAATCTCGTTTCTTACCCACATTACTGGCACTTACAATATTGAAATATTTAAAGCTCATCTGGAATTGAAGTAGCTTATAAGCACCCTGTACAATGACCATCTGTCTTTTTAACAGCTTTATTTATAAATACTCTATTTTAGTGCTTTTATTTTATTTATAAGTATGCATAAAATCTACCTGTAGGCATTTTAAAACAAACATTTTTTATAGGCGCTGTAAAAAAGTAAATGTTGAATATCTTCTGATTTTACTATGTTTAGACAAATAAGTTGCCTTGTTCTCCTTCAATCCATTGAAGGAAAGATAGTAAGTATATTTTCTGCGAATTTCACTCTAATTCTCTCTCTCCATACGCGTTTCGACCACCTATTGGTGTTATCATTGGAGCTATAATGAACCAAGAGTGAAATTCACAGAAAAAACGGTTTCTATAAAATACCCCTTCCGAGATACGTTATCAGGATGTTATACCTGTAGAAATTTTTGTTGCCAGGCTATAAAATATACCGGATTGGTGAGAATTTTAAAATTCATTAAAGTATAAGGAAACATTTTCTTATCAGAGTTGTTATTAGGTGGATTGTTATTTTGTTAATTGTGTTTTCATGTTTTATTTTAGGACCAACTAATTTGTTTATAGTTTATATATGTTTAAATTTCGAAACCCAGAAACAAATTTAGCACAGTGATTCAATACATCGAAGTGATTTTCGAGGAAATAAGCAAGATATAGCCATACACTTCATAAAACGTTCTAGCATTAAAAAAAAATAAAAATTTGTTAAAACAAAATGAATATTATGTGCAAACAGATGTTAAGTTTTAACCATTGTATTTAATAAAATGTGTTAAGGCCAAAGGAATTAACATTACATGCCTCCTACACACCCCTGCAGTAAAAAAATCGTAAAGGTGATTATTTACGGTTTAAGTGCATAAATTAGAAATTGGCAACATTTCCTACTTTTTATTAAATCGTTCGCTTTTTAAACAAAATATCCAAGGCCTTTTCCGAAAAAAAAATGTATGTTTAGCCTTGAATATCCTAATTCTCTTTTCAACTTTTTTTTTGTAGTATTTCCGTTATACAATTATAGGTAATGAAAAGGAAAATTCTGATTTATTTTAATCCTTGCTATATATTTTATACCCTTTTAGGAAGGGATACTACTATGATCTTTCCGTGAATTATATTTATTTTCAAATGTCCGTATTACTACCAGTGATTTACAAGTGAATCAAATATTTTGCATTACTCTGAATCAAATATTTTTAAATCTATACTGACGATCAATTTGGGAGATTTTTTCATAAATATGTTAGATTCGAATTATTAAAGTAAATATTGATAGACATTAACTATAAAATTGAATGAACTGTTAATTAAGATACTGAAAATCTGTAGTAGTTTTATGCTTCACTTATAACTATAATATACACTTCAGTATTTCAAAGTTGCTCCAAAATATTTTGTAAGTAGATTGTTATTTTTTAAAGGTCTAATTATAATTCTAATAAATTAGCTCATATTGAATTACTTTCTTTCCAAGTATTTTAATATTGAGCTGAAATTAAGAAGTAAAAATGCTGAAAGTATTACGCAATTAATAATTTTTTTCTTAAACTTGAACTCACATGTAACTATGTAAATATAGTATTCATAAAATAATTTTCCTTTTTATTGCTCTTATATTATTATATCGACTTTTATTTACTAGGGTTGTTTATATTTATTATCCTTTCATGCAGAGAAAAGGAAAGAAAACAGTTTATTTCCTGCAAATACCACTCTGGTCCTCTCTCCATACGCGTTTCGACCACCTTATGGTCTCGTCAGTGGGGCTGTGTCAAACCGAGAGCCAAATTCGTAGGAAACAACTGCTATCTTCTTCTTCTTCTTCTTCTTATTCTTTCTTAGCCCATTGACGTCCACTCCTGGACATAAGCCTCACCGATGGTCCTCCACTGGGATCTGTCTCTCGCCTTCTGGAGCCAGTCTTTTCCAGCAAACTATCTTATATCATCTACCCATCTGCGTTGTGGCCTGCCACGATTTCGGTTCGTTTCTCGCGGTGGCCATTGCAGTAATTTACTCGTCCACCTATCGGGCTGTTGTCTAGCTATGTGCCCCACCCATTGCCACTTTAGTAGTGATATGCGTTCAATGGCGTCAACTACTTTGGTTTTTGATCTTATTACTTGATTTCGTATTTTATCCCGTAACGAGATTCCTAATTTTTGTCTCTCCATGGAGCAGTGAGTGACTCGGAGCCTATTTGCGTTTTGTTTGGTTGGTGTTATCGTTTCCATGCTGTAAGTAGCAACAGGCAAGACACACGTGTTATACACTTTCCGTTTACGGTTGATTGGTGTGTTTCTATCTCTTAATACGTACTGCGACTTTCCAAAGGCAGCCCATGCCAGCCCTATTTTCCTTGTTATTTCTGCCGTTTGATTTTCTTTGCCCAGTTTCATGACGTGGCCTAAATAGATGTACTCTTGGACATTCTCTATGATTTCATTTTGAATCTCTATTTGTACATTTGCGTCAGAGCTCATTAACTTAGTTTTCTCCAAGTTCATCTTAAGTCTTACTTTTCTCGCCTCTTCATTGAAATTTTGAAGCATTTGTTTTAGCTCTTCTGGGTTGCTAGACATGACAACAACATCGTCGGCGAAACGAAGATGACTAAGATAAGAACCGTCGACTCTCAAACCTTTCTCATCCCAATTTAGTTTTTTAAAGACATCTTCCAAAGCTAGCGTAAATAGTTTCGGAGAGATGACGTCTCCCTGACGCACACCTCCCATAACGTTTATTTTTTCGGTTTTTGTGTCTTCGTCGATTTTAACCTGTATAGTTGCGTTTTTACATATGTTCTGTATAATAGTGGTATACCTGGAGTCAATTCCAGCATTATTAAGTGATTTCAAGATCGCCCATGTTTCTATAGAGTCAAAGGCCTTGTGAAAATCTACAAATGCCAGGGGTATAGGAATGTTATATTCCTCGGTTTTTTCTAGGACTATGCGTAGGGCTGGGATACGATCTATCATACTAAATCCACGTTGAAAGCCGGCTTGCTCCACAGGCTGGTAATAGTCAAGCTGTTCAGTCAGGCGATTTGTCAATATGCGGGTAAATGGTTTATATAGGTGGTTTAATAAACTGATAGGACGGTAGTTTTCTATATTTGTTGTGTCCCCTTTTTTGAAGAGAAGTACGACTTGTGCGCTATATCATTGTTCTGGTACTCTACCTTCGTATAAGCATTTATTCATCAGTGTTTGTATCGCTTTTTCAAGACTGTCTCCACCCACCTTTAACACCTCAGTTTTAATTTGATCCTCGCCCGGGCATTTTCCATCCCTCATCTGTTTTAGTGCTCTTTTTATTTCATCTAACGATATCTCCGGCAAATCTTCTGATCCTACATTTTCTATTTGTTTTACTGTTTTTGTTGGATCTGGATCAGTATTGATCGAGGAGTATAAGTCCACATAGAATGCTTCCACAGCCTTTATGATGTCATCTACATGTGTTACTGTCACCGCTTCTCTGTTCTTTAATTTTGTTATTTTGGTTCGTCCTCTTGAGAGACCTGACCTCAAAACTTTCATATTTGCGTTTATTTCTATTGTTTCGTGTATTAATTTTGTTTTGAACGTTCTAATATCTTTCCTTACTTCTTTCTTGATATTTTTATTCAGTTGTTTAAAAACCTCTGTGTCTCTTTCAGTTATCCTTCGTTTTTCCATCATCTGTAATGTATTTGCACTAAGTTTCTTGTACGTAGTTTTCCTTAATCTTCCACATATTTTTTTCATTGATGTTTTTATAGTAGTTTGGATTTTATCTATCATTTCATTGATGTTAGGTTGTTCCAGAGTATTAGTCGATTTCAAACTTTTCGCTATTTCGTATTGGTATTCGCTTTATCGTGTGTATAGTTCTTTAGCTGCGGGAGTTGAGTGTGAACGGATCAGCTTATATCTTTCCTGTTTGAGGTTTATGAGGAGTCTTGCCCTAACCAGTCTATGATCACTGCCGGTATTAAATATGTTTAAGACTGAGACGTCTACAAATATTTTTTTCTTGTTGCAGATCACGAAATTTATTTTATTTTTAGTTTTATTGACCGGGTTGCTATATAAAATATAAATTCCAAGGTATGTCGGTAAGATATTAAAAAGTCGGCAGATGGCAGATGAGTGCATAATAGCTTAACCCTGTTTTACTTTTATTCACACTGACTTCCGTATGGCTGTCAAAAGCTACTTAAGACAAAAAAAAGTGTACGGGTAACAGTTTTCAAAACTAATCTTCCAAGTTATAAGTGGACATAGTCATCCTTAAAGCGACATCATAATCTCGTCGAATGTGTGAACATTCCGAGCGGAAGTTGATGTCAAAGAAATAAATAATTACATGGATCATATAAGCAAGGCCATTGAAGATATTCCGCCATCTAGGATCTGGAATTATGACGAGACAAACCTTAATGTTAGCCTGGCAGCAAAAAAGTGATATGCATGATTTTTTTGCCTTCAACTCGAGCGAATAATGAATTTCTTTGAAATTTCTAGAGGGGAAAGTTTCGGAAAATTTTCTATAGCTCCGTACTTACAATTGCAAATGTTCAGTAACCACTACATATATAGTATTGAAGGTTACAATGTCAAGAAGTTTTTTAGAAAATTCTAGCCGTAATATGCAGTTGAATATATATATATATATATATATATATATATATATATATATATATATATATATATATATATCGATTTTAAGATTGATGCTCTCTAAACTTCCACACTTAAATAATTTCATAAAATTGTTGACTAAATTTAACATTGTAAACAAAGGCGGCACAATAATATTGTATTTTTTTGGTACTAATGATGAATGAAGCATCTTCTTTGTTCCTGGCGTAGAATTCTAACTTAAGTCAGATTTGTTTTAATATGATGCTGTCTGTTGAAGCTGTCTCACATAAAATACTTGATATAACCCTGTTGCATTTCTAAAATACCTGTACATACTTGAAAGCACATATTTTCTATAAATAGTATTCATATTTATTTTTTCAAGCAAAAGTTCAGAACTGGAATAGGAGGGGCAATTTGGACGATACATGCTTATACACTTTTTAATTTGCGGATGTCCAGGTTGCCATAGTTATAGCAAAATATCTACCGATTGAAGCAAAAAGGTTTAGCACCAAATTATAACACGAGAGGCGATATGTTTAGATAAAACTGGAACCGATAACAAGGAAATCCAAGCAAAAATAACGCAAGCTAAAAAAACCATCTGATGGGTACCTGAAATCCTCTGGAGTAGCGAAATTACCTAACGGAAAAAATATAATATCTATAATACTTTTGCAAAAGCATTCTGCTATAAGGAGGACAAAACAAGAAAATAGGTAGCAATAGAAATGGATGTAATAAGGAGATCAATGAGTATATCAAAAAGAGGTCGAATCCCGAGCGAAGAAGTGGGGAGACAAATGGGAAGGAACATTGAAAGAAAGCATTTAATCCGGTATAGCCCTCTTAATGGAATGGGTTCCTCAACAACAGCGTAAGCATGGAAGACCAAAGAAAAACTCGAAAGAAAGAATAGCAAAGGCCATGAGTGTAAGAGATCTTAGATGGAAATGGGGCAAAGTTGTCGGACATTTTAAAAACAGATATTTGTTTAATTACCTAAGCGGACTCATTGCTGAATATGCATGCCAAGAACTGGATAAATTTATATCTTTCAAACAAGTTAGTTTAGGAACTAACATGACTAAACCATCAAAATCCACATTTGTTTATGTTTCCCAAGTAAGTTTTGCCAACTGCGAAACTCAAGCTAAATCAGAGCTGATGTGTATATCATTAATACCTAATGTTCTTTACTGAATTATTGCATCGACACATCATAACTCATCATTTATAAATATTTTCTTACCAATATTGCTTTATTGGTATAGTACGTACTGATAATAAATATGTATTTTATGAAATACTTAAAAAATTTAATAGGTTATGAGAATTTTCAAACTAAAAAAATTCTATTTGCCTGCAAAATTAAGTTGAATTATGGCAAACTATAGCTAAATCAAAACTCGAACACAAACAGATAATTTTTGGAAATTATTCGAAGGTGAAACAATTTTTAAAAATGACTTTGAAGGAAAAGATAATTGTAGATTAACGCCGATTTTACCGCTCCGGCTTCGCACAGGTGTTAGTGTTATACTACTGTTTAACCCACATATCATACACCTAAACCTTTCCGGTAAATTAGTTCATCCACTATTGAAAATATAGTATGTAATACTCGTACCAGTTTTGAGTATATCTATACATTTAATTTCTATTTTATTCCGAAAAAATCGACTAAAAAAATGTTTTAAACACTTTAAAGTGGGGCTCTTTCAACACTCTAAAAACTGAAAAATAGTAAATTCATTTTTTTCACAAACCAAATATTTTAATTTACCCAAATTGTGTACTGCAGTAGAACCACAAATCTTTCATGAAACCATATTTATAATGCTATATATTTTGAAACTAAAAATAGAAATAACGTAAGAAGAAAATCTATATTTAAAGAAATGCATTCAAACTCGGTGTCATTCCGCCTTTTCCACTAAGATTCTCATTAACACCTTGGAAATTATCTAGGCAAATAAAGGAGAAAAAGTTAATGAACTATATGCTTACACATCTATAAACACCTATTTTTAGGGATTCCGTATGTTGACATTACGAAAAAAGCATCTGTTATAACATGGAAGGATTTTTACATATATTTATCCAGCTATTAATATCTATCAATTAGGTTAACAGCTTTCGAACCTACATATTTTTATTTCAAAACCATATTATTGTCTAGTCTGGAATATTTTGTTATTTTAACGGTTTCAGGTGAACAAAAATGACGTCCATGGAATAAAGGATTTTATCTTCACAAGAGAAATTTTAAGTAATTATTTATTAACACCTTATATGTCTGAGTTGCCTTTATCGAAGTATTATTCATCAAATTTTAATGCCTAATATAACACCAAAAAAGAACCGAAAATATCAAGATTTAAGAAATTTTGATATAATTTTAACTGCGTGTTAAAAAACTAATTTTTTAATAATCCTAAACTTATAGTAGTTTTTCCGATAGAAAATATAATAATAAAATATAGATTACTTCTTTTGGCAATACTATCCCGAGTAAATTTGTCTAAGATATGACTAAATTCACAGTAAGCTACACAGATATAATTTAAAATGCTATTATTTGGTTGTGCAACGATTTACAGAAATAGTAAAAAAGTAGGAAAGAGAAAATCGGCGCTTAATAAATATAGCCACCACTAAAGCATATCAATTATTACAAAAAAATCTGAATCCATTAAATACTTTTTAAAACACAAAGCAGCAGGAAGGCGTTAACACCTTCATTATATTATAAAAATACACAATCAGTTTGTAAACAATTCGTCAAAGTCGAGAACTTCCCGAATAATTTATTTTTCTTATACAAGTTTATGTTCTAATAAAATTGAAGAACAGAGGTGTAAAATGTAGTTATCACGTAAAATCGATGCAATATTTATTATTAAAAAGTGGAAGAAAAAACTGCTAGAGAAACTCATCAAATATTTTGATGGTAACTTGAAAAATAAATCATATGTAATAAAATATAAGTAGAAAATATGGAATTTTTAAAATTTCTCTTATAAAGACCAAAAATTTACTGCTCACAACTAATTACTTGGAATAAATCCTAGGTTTATGATTGACCATTTACAAAACCATTTTGAAAATCTGTCTGGGTTAAACAACACCAAATAAAATGGTCTGAAACTCCGGCAACATGAAAAAATGAAAATTTATAGAAACAACTTACATTAAAAATAATAATGGAATCTTCAGTAAACCCAGTGTTGAAATATCTAATCTCTGACTTCGTGCTTCAATGGACACAGTTACTATATAAGCTCGTAGCATCAAGATAGAACATTCAGTTGATACTTGATAACGATTAGAGATACAACCTAATCGAAACGTCGAACAAACAAACAAAATAAAGACAATATAAGTCCGACAACCACATTTTAATCAATTTAAATAACATGTTTCACTACACTGTAGCTTCTACAATTACTGTACTCTAAATGAACAATATTTGTTACAGTATCTTTGCTAATCTAAGATTTATGGGTTTTTTCAAATAGCTTTGATCCTAAAAAAAATGTGGAAAATGGGAAATCTAGACAACTAAATAATCCCTTGGCTATACAAATATTCTTCATTCGTTTTTTAAGTTTACAATGGAAAAAGAAACAAACAATTTAATTAACTTTCTAGATTTAATTACTAGAAAAGATAACAATAAATAAAATTTTTCAGTTGTTAAAATCTACAAATATACTATTATACATAATTTATATCACCCAATTTATCATAAACTTACCCTTTTTAACAGTATAATTTTAAATAAAACCCACCCTTAGAGGGTTAACCGTCTAACTGTTCAACATTCGTAAAAACAAATATAAGTAGTCAAAATTTAAAAAATTAATTGCAATGCGAAGAAAAAGGGAAAAATAAAAAACAAGAACAAAAAAATGTATAGAAAAATGCGCTTTCGAAGATGAACAAACTCCAAAATTTCATTAAGTTTGGTAACGTTTCTTGATGGAATCAAACAGTATTATGCGTCATAAGACCACACTGAAATAATGATCCCAAATAACATAAAACAGTTCTGACCCTTAATAAACAATTTACGTAAGTATAACGGCATTCCACCAATAATGAAATATAATAATAAACAGCTCAACACTCCATGTGATATATTCGCAGCTTTTGATCAACATTTTCAGTCGTGCTCTTCTGATTATACTAATGTTAACTTTTTTTGATGTCAATACAATAAATGAGGTTGTACATTTGCAATCCCGTATATTTAGTATATTTACTGTAAGCGAAGTGCAGAACGAGGGCGCAGAAGCCGGTGGAATGTCACGGTACCGTATCAAAAAAGCATGCATCTCATTTATACCACATTTAGAAAATATCTTTAAATAATGGTGTTTCCCTTCGAGATAGGAATTGTCTATCTTGTTCCCTATTTCCAAGTCTGGAGACGGTGATCGAGTCAAAAACTATTGAGTATGTGATTGCGGTGTATATTGGAAAGATATTTATTATAATAAATTATAACTGCTAAGTTGTTCAATGATTTTAAAACGTACATCGACCAAAAACAACATGAGTTTTTTTTTAAATGATCAACGATTACTAATCTAGCTGTTTATCAAGATTTTTTGATCCAAGATGTAAACACAGGACATCAAGTGGAATCAATATACATGGATTTGACTAAAGCATTTAACAGTGTTTGTCACAAGTTACTGACGACGTATTTAAAATGAATTACCTCAAATTTCAGTTCCTGTACGCAGTTTTAAATTGTGTGGTGAAACATCAGAAGGAGTCTCGAATCTCAAGTGGGTCCTATTTTATTTTTAACGTTTATGAATGATGTTATAAATGTTTTTAAATTTTATCGTTGCCTGTTGTATGTTGATGAGTTAAAATTATTTGCAAATGTTCCTTTGTTTATTGATTGCGTTTATATTCAAAGTCTGTTTGATTTATTTATTAGATGGTGTGATAATTTTTTAACTCTTAATGTAAACAGATGTTATTTTTAAATTTTTTTGCTTGTGATAAATTCTTATCATATAAATGACTTCAATTAAGAATGTGTGCCATTTTTTATTGATCTCGGGGTTATCTTCGATAAAGAATTAAGTTTTAATACACATACTGACCATACTGTAGTCAGAGTTCTAACATGTTAATAAAGAGAAAATACAGACACATAGAAAATACTAAAATGTCCAAACACTTTATAACAGCTTAGGGATTAGTATTTTGGAGTATGTTTGTACCATTTGAGCACCTATATATCACAGATAGACTAGAAAGAGTACAATCAAAATTTTTGAAATTTTTACTATACAAATACAAATTACCGTATGAGATTTATCATACAAAATTCGTTTATTAGTAGGCATTCCTAGTCTAGAAATGGTAGAAGAAACTGTTACTTGTTCTTTTTGTACAAGTTGATTGTATATTAAATTATTTTATTAATTATAGAGGAATTCTTGATCAGTAGAATAAAAATTATTTTTTCGTTCTTTATTGAGAAGTAACAGATAATTTAAATAAAATAGTTTCATTTAAAATGTTGTTTTTAGTAAATTACATTACGAATATCTTTTAACTAAAAAGTTTAAAATCAGCTTCTGTGATTTTTGATCCTCTATTAGGGTTTCTAATTTTTTTCTAGAACCAGCAATATTTTAAACTGAATTTTAATAAGTTAATGACATTCAGTAGGAGACAAATACACATTTCGTTGAGATGTCTAAGAACATTGAGACTATAAGAATTTTATTCATGGGTATAATACAAAGCAGGTATTTATTCGATCTTTTTGCAAATCGCTATTTATTTATGCAAGCAGTGTATTATAAATAAGTTGATATTTAATCTGTCTCTAAAAGAAACTATGTTTCTAACTGTATCATAAAAGTAAATTATCTTATCATGCAGAATATAATACTTGCAGTTTGTAGAGTTATTTATGAACGGATGATTACACAGATTATATAAAAGATCTATTTAAAAACGTTTTAATAGGACATATTAGTAAAGGTTTGTTAAATTCCAGTTTCAAAAAGCTTATTTTTAGAAATGGTGTTAAATACACTCAAAAATTTAGAAGACCTTTTTAAATTGTAATATATCATAAGAAATATTCTCTGCAATAAAGGCATTTTAAATTTCTTTTTATAGTAAATCTAGAAGATGTTACCAGGGTAAACTTCAATTTTCTTATATTTTTTTTTTGTGCTTAAATAAATAGTGTAAAACTGTTAGATTCAGGCTTTCTTGGCCCCAATCATTTAATAAGTATACCATTTTCCTCGAATTTTTAGCAGAAAACAAATAATACAGTCTTAGTAATAGAGTATTTCCATAAAAATTCGAACAACATTCCTAGAGCTGATCTTTTAGTTTTGGTAATCAGGAAATTACCCTTATTTTTGAGAGTAAAAAGGAATGGTTATATTTTTAAGAACAAGGGCAAGAGAATAATACAGACATATACATACACAGTTTTATTAGACCAATTTTTGCAGTCTAGGAATTATATACAGATCGTTAAAATTGGGCAAAATCTCAAATACAGATGATAAGATAATTCGATAAATATTTTTTAGTTTTTAATTATTCCAAGTCAATTCTATTTTCGTTTAATTTTGTTGTTAATATTAATTTTTATTTCATTCATAGTGATAAGTGTATTTGCCGTATAGTTACCTCATTAAGAACAGAATAAGAATTTTTATACGGATATTTTTGAGTTATCTGCAACGTATCAAAATCTGTTTTTCTTCTAACATTAAATGTACTTTATCTTTTACCAATGCATACTGTTTTAAATGATGGAGTGTTTTTTATTGATTGATTTTTTGCTACCTTGTTGACAGATATGATGAAAGCCATGCTTCATAAAAGCATGGAAGATAACTTAAAATTAAATTCAAATAATAAGACTCATTATCTTTCTTATTAAAGGACAATTATATACTATACTCTATTCAAGAACTAGAGAGAGTAATAAAACTGTCATCGAAACCTACGACGTACCTGCTCCAGTGTCACAGGTAACTGGGGCTGCCATAAATCTAATTATATTTAATTATATTTAAATATAAGCTTTTACCGCAACAATAACATTTCTTGTAGTTCAGTTTAATTTCTATCAGTGAGCAAAGTACACCTTACAGTGTGTCCTTAGTGATTTATCTTGTTTGCGCTTGTTTTTATATATTATTTGATATTAGTTAGAGACCCAAAAGATATGGCTTCCACCTTTATATTGCCTTAAGGCATCAATGTCCAGATAATAATGTTAAAAGCTCTGTTAAGATGTGTTCTAAAATGACAGGAGTTAGAAAATCTACTGTTGACCGAATGCTGAAGGAGAAAAAGATTACTGGAATTGTTAGTGCTCCCAAGCCACATTCGGTCAAGGGAAGACGAAAAACCCCGTTGGAAGAAGAGATGAAAACTGCAATAAGAAGAGTTGAACATACATTTTATTATGAGAAGAAGATCCCAACCGTCGACAAAATTCTAACTAAAATCAGTGAAGATCGGGATTTACCTGAAATTAAAAGAACTGAGCTCAGGAAATTGCTCAGAGAACTTAATTTTTGCTGGGAAAAACCAGATAGGAAATCTGTTCTTATAGATCGTCTGGAAACTCTCCGTTGGAGAAGGCAATATCTCCGCAAAATTAAGCAACATCGCGATATGGGCTCAAGTAAAAGGTAGAGTTACTAGAAATAACACAAATTACAAAATTGGTGATTTAAATGAACTTTTGAAAGATTTTTTTAAATAAAGTTATTGCGGAAAATTGGAAAAAATGTGTGAATCATATAATAAAAAAATAAAACAAGATGTGGAAAATCGATCACATGATCGGTGAGAGAGCGGAATCAATTATAATTAATTTGAGCGAAGCTAGCTCCACTGATTTTGATTATGAATTAGATACGTAATGTTTATCAGTGTAAACACAATTTATTATTTAAATTTTTGTTATTGTTGTATTTTATTGTTTAATGTTGTTTATATATATTTTTATTTTTTATATATTTTTATTTTAGTGTCTCACTCTTTAATTTTATATATATTTAAGTCCAATTAGCCATAATTTTTTTATTATTTTATTATTCTATTTCTCTCTTTTCTTTAAGCATGTAGAATTAACACGTTTGTTTTATTTTTTTGGAACTATCGGATTTCCTTATAATAAGTAAATTAAATTAAGATGCCAGTGTAATAGAAATAAAAAATAAGCAAGTCCAATTTTAACTATAACATACAAAAATTAATTATATTTGAACCCCGTTTTAGCGTTTAATTGTAATTCTGCAGATAGTTTAAGAAATAAACACGCTGAAACGTCAAATGTCCTAGAAGTGTTTTTCATTAATAATAAAACGATCGATAGCCACACCGAAATTTTAATATTATATGGACGGATTTATTTTTTATATAGTTTAACTTCTTGTATTTATGATAATGAGTATTTTATAAGTATTTAAATTATAACTTAAACTTTTTAGAAACAATGGGGCTACGTTTTAGTCTGAATGTGCCTAAAACGGTTTCTTTGCCAAAACTAAAAATAATAAAAACACAGTTGTGATTTGTGTTAAATATGGTAAAATTATCTCTATTTTGTAATGTATGTAAATTATTAAAAAATCATTAGAAAAAATATTATTATAACAAGTTAGTTCTATTTTGAGCTTATGACCAAAATAATCTATGCCATGAATACTTAGTGATAAAATAAACCTCCTCCGACGCCTATTACAATGATTAAAATCCTTTTGAACACTTCACACTTCCAAATATCAATTGTTATTCAACCCAAATAGTCCATTATTATAGACCGGTATATTTAATTATAAAATTTCTAACCCATTCCTATAAAAAATATATATGTCTTACATATTTTGCCAAAGACACCTGACTAAAGGAAACAGGTAGTATGCGAAGAAAAAAAAGGACCAAAAATGATTTATTACTCTCTTTAGTTTTTGAATAGACTATAAGGCCTATTTGAATCATCTTCCTCTAAAAACATTAATTAATTTGTTATTGACCATGTAAATGATAAATAACAGAACAAAATAAATTGAAATTAAAAAAAAAATGTTTTTCCATTTTGATTTTCAATCTATTGTGGATTTTGCGCACAGCATATCTAATGTAACTTTTCGCATATATCAACACCGGCATCAAATTAATTAAATGGTCTATCAAATCAACTGAAAAATGACCACACTTATTAAAATGGTTAAATAAAAAAAAAAGAAAATATAACTCTTTCGAAAAAAAAGACTTACCAAAGCATCAATATTGGTCACTAGCGTAAATAACACGAGGGATGCCAGGGCAATCGCCCGGCACGCACCCGTCCGCAGCGTCATAGCACACTGGCTCCATATTTTCATGCATCTCTTTCAGTAAAGCAAGTCCCCTCCCAAACGACTTAAGCTCAGTCCGCGACGCTCTGTTTCAAGCCCTTATGACACCCTCTACAGTACACCTATCAACCTAAAATTTTCAATATACATTTTTGAAATATCGTTCTTCCTGTATATCAAATTTGAAAATAGTGGTATAAAAAGTCTTTGAGATATTTAGCTCTAAAGTTAAGTCTGCTGAAATCGCGCATCAAAGTCGAGATGTGGAAGTGGATGGCTTTGAGCTTGAAGATGATGATTTCAGTGGTGATTTTTAGTAACGCGCGAACTCGCGTGTATTCATCACATAAGGTTAAAGTGTTGTGCGTTTCCCCTACGAGGGGGGTTGACGATCGCGATGACCGACCATGGACTGTGGTGGTAAGTACCACTGTACTTTGCCCGTTTATTATTTCAATTGTGTAATGCAATGATCAATATAATGTGATGTTTGATACAATGGAAATTTATAAGTTTCGTAGTATGCTGAAATCGCGAGAGTTTTTGAGCTCAAATAATATGTGCTTTTGATGCGAATCGCGGGCAAGTTTTTCGCTGGCGATGGAGCTTAAAATTAATGGTTATCTCAATGTATATGTTTTGTAAAGTACCGTTATTTAAGCATTAAGTATTTTTTTCTTATTTTTGCTGTATTTAACTATATAGTTCTAAATCTAAAATATTATTTTCATACTGAATGTTTTGCAAATTTCATTTATGAATAAAATTTGAAATTTTTCAATTTGTTTTATTAAAAATTTGTCAAAATTAGGAATAATTGTTGATTTATTAAATAATATATGACTATTTATATTAAATAAGAAACGAATTTTTAAGGAGGTCTATAAATCTTTAATAATAGGTTAATTATGTTGAAAGGGTAACAATATTTACTTTCAAAATAGAAATTTTTAAAATCTTAGGTTTGTAACGCCCACGAACAATACGATTAAATTATTATACATTAAAGATGTCCATATATTTATTATAACGGAACTTTACTGAAAAAAAATGATTTATTTTTGCTGTCATTAGTATCTTGGTAGCTACGTATTAATTTCATATTTTCTTGCTCATTCTTAGATGATCAAGATAGTTTTCCCGCTAGAAACATTTGGGGTACTCTTAACACTTTTTTACTTTTCCTTTTTGTGGGTTTCTAATCTGTATAATTTTAGACTGTAGGGTTTCAAACTCGAAAGAATTTACATTAAATACAATACAATATGTATAAGAAAACTATAAAACACAGGATTTGGTAAAAACGGTTTTTTCTTGTTTATGATTCAGATTCCGTTAGTTTTGCGAGACAATAATTTCGGCAATTTTTATTAATTTCTTCCTACGTGTTCGATTGAGCTCATTAAATATAGCCAAATTAATTTAAATATGTAATATGAGTTACCAATTTTCTTTTATATTGATGTAATTAACAATATTTAATATTTCTTTTAATTATAATTTGACATTTGTCCTGTCTTTTTATGTAAACTCATATTTAAATCACTTTTAATTAGTTTAAATGTATTTTGTCCATTTTGTAAATTAAGTCTAATTAGATATTATTTATTAGTTTTTATCATTATGTAGTGAAATTTATAAAATTTTACTTAGTTAAATTTACCCAGTTCATAATAAAAAGAATTAATTTTCTGTACCTCTTTTTTTCTTAATGATGTTTTTTTTTTTAATTTGCGGGCGTGTTAAATGATCTTATTTAAAATGAAATTTTCCGGGAAATATCTTATTTATTTATTTTAAATAAATTGCTCTTTTGGAATAGATGTATAAATAAAAAGATAAAATGTATTTTTACGTTGCAGTATTATGCAACTACAACTTGTCAATGTATCGAAAATATAATTCTTCGAACCAAACTCTCACTACAGGACACTTTGAGGAAAAACAAATAAAATCAATGAACTAACCATAACTTGACAATAGCTAGAATAAAAGTTATAGAACTTTTCTTGGAAAAATATGGTGCTTAATTTTATAACAGATACTCCAGTGGTGTCCCGTGACAGGTAATGTCAATTAGTGAAACAAAATAAGGAGCATTAGCAGAAAGAAGAATTTAAGTGTGGTTTATGTTTATCTAACCAAGCAAAAAAAAGTTAAAAACATTATTCATGTGGAACCTAGATGTTTGGAGAGTCTTTATTTATAGTTCAGATGTATTAGACTGAAAAAAATTAAATGCAAATGGAAATTTTCGTCACCGAAATCATTCTTCTAGGGAATACAAAACGACTCTCAGTTTGATCGGCATTTATTTAAACAATTTTGCATCTATTGCACAATAACGGATTCTATTTTGTAGTTTAAAGTCTACACTGAGAACAGGCCAAATTTCAGCTCTCAATGTTTACAAACAACGATGAAGCGATTGTTTTGAATAAAAAAGCCTTTCCCGGCTCAGGATACTTGGAGAGGTTATTCTACAACTAAAGGTGGTAAGTCATATAACAAAAGTCGGAAACAAGCTCATTTTCTTTGATTTTTAATATCTTGTGGTTAGTTTTTAACTTATCAAGTTGATATTTAGCACAGAGACTATGCTTACTGACTTTTATACTTTTGTTATAAAATTGTTTCTCCACTGCGCAATTGGAAGTCACTTTACTTGAAATTCAAGTTTTATTTACCACATTATTTTTATGTTTTGATACTTATTGGAAAAAAGGACATGTCATTTTAAATATAAAAGAACATCTAATAAAAAAGTTACTTCGTATTCGAGTCAGTAAACCACGCCGTTTGGACGCAAATTGGAATTAGATATTTTATTACCAGTAAAATCAGTTTTTTGGTATGGATATTTCTTTCAGAATACGGTTCCAGATACAACCACCTTGCTTCTTTTGCATTTCTATTGGCTCCTTCGTAGCAAAAATACATGTGGCAATTTGAATATTCATGAGCCATTTTTTAAATAATTTTAAGATTTTTACTAATTTCACATCTACTTAAATACAAAGATTTTACTTATTAACTATTTTTTCATCAAACTTTTCTTAAGAATTTCTCAGATTTAATTAAATTTGAAGTACGCTAGATTTTTTGTTTCCATTTGAAAAATCGATTGTATTGCTAATAAAAAATTTAATTCCAATTTGCGACTAAATGGTGTGATTTATCAAGTCGAATAAAGAAACATTTTTTATTACGTATTCTTTTGTCTTCAAAATGACATGTCCTTTTTTCCAATACCTGGCAAAATAAAAAAGATACGTGAAAAAAAAAATTGAATTTGAGATAAAGTGACCTCTGGTGATATAGCAGAAAAACATTTTTTTAACAGAATGATAGAAGTCAGTAAGCTTAGTCTCTGTGTCAAATATAAACTTGATAAGTTAAAAACTAAGTAACAGCTAGAAAAAAAAAATAAATTTTGACAGGCTGTTAACCACTGCAATATCGAATTTTCGATTTTTTGTTATATGACATCCTGTATACATTTTTTTAAATGTTCCTTTCTTCCAGCTTTTGGATACTATCAATTTCAAATAACTGCATTATTTAATTTCAATTTTCTGTTGTACTTTTTGCACAATTTATCTAGCAAAACTTGGTGTTCCTTTTTTAGGAACGATAAGTGCTAGTCTTTAGGAACAAAGTGACTCCTCGTACGTCTATGTATGATTCGCCAAAAAGTTATCCCACGCCATCAAAAATTATAACCCTTCAGCTTAGCGGACTAAACAATTGCAATTGTGTAACAACTATTGAACTTGCACAATCCATCTTTTGCCAACTTTTCTGCATTACTAATTACATAGTTTGCATAGGTCTTCTAACAATTTTAACAATTTTTTGCAAAATTATTAACAATAACAAAAAATGCCATTATTTTTGTAAATATTTCAGCAACTACTCGACGAATTTTGATAAACTAGAAACTATTTTCAAGGTACTTTTATTGTCGATTATTTTGTACTGGTACATTTTTAAGTTAGTATCTTAATTGTTAATAAAAAATATTTGCCAAACAAAACTGAAGACGCTCAAGATGAAAGTCGTTCATATGCCCTGGCAGAATGATTTTCGAACAGAAAATTTCCGTTTGCACTTTATGTTTATTTTTGCTTATTATCAGTCTAGTTTTCCTGGTCTAATAAACAAGATGATCTGTTCTTTTTTTTTTTGATCAACTTTCATCACCTCTAAACAAGATACTTTTAAAAGAAACCAACCACCAACCATTTTTATTAAATTCGCAACCATTTTCACCCATTTATCAGTTTTTGTATCAGGCAATGGACTTATTGACTCTTTTAAAAAGGGAGAAAGCACTAAAAGAGTTCTTTAAAAAATAACTTTGTTCGTAGTCATAGTAGTAAATAAAATGTCTTTTAGCAACAACACAAATACACCGATATAGAAACAAAAATATTATGTGAATACCTGGTAAATAGGACAATGAATAAAACCAATTTTAAAATAAATTTTTTTTTTAGAATTACTAAGTGTAAACAGAACAAACAAGAATGCCCAAATAAAAAACTAATATTACTCCTCACCTGGTAAAAAGTGGGTTCTTCTTTCACTTTTTTTGATATCATGCTGGCCACTTAGACAAGTGTCTAGGTACACCTCACTGAATTTTCTAATGCAAAGTTTTGCACACACGAAAAGTGATAGATTATTCAATAAATTTGAACTTTTAGAAACCATTTCTATTTTGAGCTACAAGTCTCAAGAAAAGTATCTTCTATTACAGGTAAACTAAAATATTAACATAATTTACCTAATTATTGTAATATTTGCCAATATTGATATACAGTGTATCCTCTAGGTCATCATAATATTTTTGTTAATTCAAATTAATATAAAGATCTTAATTAGGTACCTGTGTTATTCTTGGTAAGAAATTTTACTAATGATTACATAATTCATCCCATGATATCAGTTACCACCATAAAATATAATCAAAATTTCCGCTAAGTTTATGCTTATATCTTAAAATACTCACTTTCAGGCAAACCTTCCCTTTATAGATTTTTTATAAGCCTCTCGATAATGTTGTTTCGAACAAATGTTAAAATGGCATCTGTAGAAATAAAACTATTAAAAATTGATGTAGACCAATACATATTTTTTATATCACTTGTCAAGACTTTTAATCAATTTGCTCCAAAAATTCATATGTTATGGTTGTGTACATTCTTTTTACATGCATATTAGTGTAAAGGTCACTTCTTACTCTGTAGTAGTAAGCCCATTGGGAAACATTCAAAAACTCTATGTTTCACTTGTGTTAATTCTTTAAACTTCTCTAAAAATAAATATAAAAGATGTGTGCGAAAGAATACATTTTAAGATTTAACGTCTTTTCTACCTGAATGTTTCCTTTTACATGCACCATTATCCAAGTTCTTGAAATTAGTACTGTTCTTTGCATTTACAAGTTTTACCTTGATTTTTGATTTTAGGAGCCAGTAGGTTTAATTTTTCTAAAAGAAACAACAGGATTTTTTAATAACACTCAACACTGTATTCTCAAGAATAAAACAAAGTACCTACTCGGATGTTTCCTTTTAGCGTGAGGCCTTAAGTTGGAATTTTTGAAAAAGTTTACTTTATATACTTCATAACTCGGCATTCTTACTACAACCTTCTTAAAGAATAGCATAAAATTCAGTTTACTTGGTTGCCTGCTATTTACATTAAAGGAATTATGAATCAGAAAAATATTTAAAGATTAATTATTAGTAATATAGTACTCAAAAAATTAGAAGCAAAAACGAAAAAATATTGAACTCAAAATGTTAGTAAACAAACTGTGAACAGTTGTGCTGTCAACTGTCAAATAATTAGAGGTATATTCTTTTGACTAAGGCTATATTCTTTTGAGTAATTATCAATTGATCAAAGTGAACAAAGTGAAACTGATAACTTCATGTTCTTTTGAATATGCATTTACTTGTCATTGGGCTGAAGTGATCATGATTACTTCAAGTGATCGAAGTGAAAGTGATAATGACTCAAAAGAATAGCCCTTAATTATCACTTTTTTAGTTCTGTCACTTGAAGTAATCTTGATCACTTCGATCCAATGACAAGTAAATGCATATTCAAAAGAACATGAAGTTATCAGTTTCACTTTGATCAGTGATAATTTACTTAAAAGAATACAGCCTAGGTATGGGCGAAGCTTTGCCATCGATATTGATAAGGGTGTGCCTAGACGCTTGTGTCTGTGTCCACATTAGTAAAAAATTTACGTTGTGTGCTGCATGCGGCAAAAATTTGTGCGTTCACATACAAATTATGCGAGTGTGGATTCTCATAAATTGTATATGAACGCACAAATTTTTGCCGCATGTCGTATACAACATAAATTTTTACTAATGTGGACGCGGCTTTAGCTGCATAAACAAAATATTATTACATAGTTCCATCTTTCTCGCTCGCGTATAAGCATGTTAAAGTTTTGTATTTTCACTGTACCGTATCAATAAACGGCACTATCCAATGTTGCCAATTATAAAAATTCTACACATTTTAAACTATTACTCTTTTGCTAGAAGTGCTAATTATATTATTATTACAGAGAAGGAAAAAATATCCCAAAAACTTTAAATAAAAAGTAAGAAAATGTTTTTAGAAAAACTTCAGTAATATCATGACACTATGCACTACACTATGAGGCGTCACTCACTTTACGGACTCCACAGTTTAAGTTTTCTATTTTTATTTGCTTTTATGCATACTTTTGACATTTCCGTCATTGAGACTTATATTAAAATATATTTATATGATACTATTGCAAAATAATAAACGTTTATTGGAATAAATCAGGAAACACGACGAACAGTATCAACATATAAATTTTATGTCAGATCCGTTACCTCATCTTGCCATCGGAAATATAATGCTTCTAGTCTTATATTCGTATGCGCATTTGATTTTTGGGCTCATAATTTTTATGTCACTTTACAAATTAATCCTCAATTTATCGTTTGCTCCTGTTGAGTCGATATACCATAAATTTGTGCTGTAAACTTATTTATTTATGTGCGTGTTAATTAATTTTAGTTTATGTTCAAAATTAAAGTCGCGCTTGTCACTTCCGATCATATTTTACATTACCTACTAGATATATTATACACAGTGCGTCCTAAATTGGTAATAAGTGTATTGCGACATTGAGAACTATAAGAGGAAGAAAACGTTAAACTGGGGAATTTTCAGACTATTTTTTTAGTAATTTAGAGTGATTTTAGCTGTTTGCAGATATTCTGGAAAAATTGAAATGTATTTAAAAAAAATGATGGTTTCAGAAAATAAAATTTGATCATACAGACGTATTCTTTTAGCTACTGAAAAAAATTTCAAAATGTTTTTCAAAAATGTTACATTTCAATTTTTTCAAATTACCTGAATTAGTTAAATAGCTAGAATTATTAAATTGCCAATAAAAATTATATTATATTATATTACACACACTGTAAAGGGATGAGGATGCCTGGGCAAAGGATGAAATGGACTTACAGATATATAGAGTTGTGATAAAGAAGAAATCAGCCTTTATATGAAACACCGCTTATTTGATGAAAAATCGCTTGAACCCGCCAATTTTATTTTCTTGAAATATACTTTTTTTTAGAAAAGAAAATATACTGAGTGGACAAGAAAAATACTGCCTGAAACATATTGTATATCACTACATTTTTAGATTCTAGAATAAATTCTAGCCATTTTTTATGAAATATGTCCTGTACATATCTTCAACGGTTTCGGAAATATTTACACTTTTAGCTTTGAAAATCATTTACTGATTTTTCTATTCAGCATAGTCTAAGATGTTTATAATTTTGGAATTATTAACCAAATTTGAGTTTTCCTATCCTGTTATTACAATCAAAATGAACCTCCCTTTCTGTTAAAGAGAGTGTTCAAAGTGTTTTTCCTGATATAACCAACGAGAAAAAATTAAACATATCATTATCATTACAGGAAGAATTGATCGTGACCATGATAATCACAGCACTACCGTCAATATTTTTTAAAAAAGCATGCTTATAAATTATTTCGCCAAGAATAATGACAGAGATAACAGACAATAACGCTAAATTTATCCTAAAAAATTGTTTTTCAGATAAAACTACTTTTTTTTTTTAATTGTCAGGTCAACATAAAAAACTACAGGTTGATTGATTGATTGAGTGATATAGCAGGCTAGGGTTGAAAAGCTCTGTTGATGTGTTCGGCCTGTAAATACAATTTCAAACCTATTTTGGAGTTATCTCATAAAATGAGAGGGCTTTTAACGTTGTCTGACTCTCAGAGAAAATGAGAATGGTCCTACCCCTGTAACCCTTTGTCCGATTCTCTCAAAGACATGTGCTTGGATATGGCTCCGTGTATTCCGGCTTCTGTACCATGGTCAATTTGGACCCGTCTATATATAAAACGAGACTTTCTGTCTGCCTTTGTAATCAATCAGTTCCTACCTGCCGGTCACTCTGAATGGAGTAGGACCTGTCAAACTTATAAATTCTTGTCATGGTATCACTGCTTATCTCCAACATTGAATTTGTCACTACGCCTCTGATGCTGGTTTGTCTGAGGGCAGGTTCAGTCCACCAGACTTTGTTTAGTTCCGGCCTGTATGACCCTACCCTCGCCTTAGCCTTAATTATTATATCAAAGGAGGGAAAAGGTTTAGTAGGGTTCCCTGCTGTTGGGATGCTTTTCATGGCTCCCGTGATACACAGGCAGGCCAACCTCTAGAGTTTTGAGAGCTCCAGAGTCGCTAGTGATTTTAGTCCACCACATAACCGAGCCATAAGTTATCATGGGTCTTGGCACTACAATATCCAGAATTACATCTAGTCACTTAACCTTCTAGCTCATCTGTAGCTATGTATTAGAAAGAGTTGGAAGTTTTAATTAGCCAAACTTCCTTCTTTTAGTGAAGCGTATAAGTGTGATTGTATTGCTTTCAACTAAAAAATAAATTGTCAGGTCAACAAACAAAACCACAGATCGTCGACGCAAGAAAATCCTCACTGGTTCGAAAAAAGTCACATCCACTCCAATAAAAAGGTTAATGTCTAGGCACGGGTTGTTGAAAGTAGAATAATGGAACTATTTTTCTGTGATGAGCCTCACTGGAGACAGATATCTCTATTTTATTCAAAATAACGTATTTCTAGCTCTAGTAACTCTATTTTCAGATAATAATCCTGATTTGTTAAGTTTTAACTTATAATTTCAACATGATGCTGCTCATTTAAGGGAGTACTAAAATACAGTTTTTCCTGGGCAATGGCTGGGTAGATGAAGAACAATAATGTGGTCACCTATAGATAGCGCGAACTTAACACACGTAGTACTTTTCTAATCCACTCTATATATTACTTTCTTTTCTAAAAAAATGCAATTAAAAAAAAATGAAGTTAATTTGACCGAGCGATACTTCATGAAACAAGCGGTGTTTCATATAATAGGCCGATCTATTCCTCTATCACAATCTTGTATACTGAACTTTTAAAATCAGTTCAGTGGTTTCAGAGATTATCTCTTGTAAACAAACTTACTGTACCCCTATAAAAAAACAAAAAAAATCGTAATATATAGCTTGGCTACATCTAGGACCGATATTGAATATGAAAGGACCTCGCTTGTACCTTATGGAAATGGGTTCCCGGTAATTTCTTTTATAACTGGGATACGGTATAATTCTTGATATCCAGGTTCAAATGATAACTTGTCCTAGCCGCAAACCCCAAAAATCAAAAGCTTCAGAAGTATGGGGGGAGGGGGGTTAACGCATCACGAATTAACACCTTTATCTCGTAACTACTGCTTAAGATTCAAAAATGTAACTCCTTATAATATCTGACTGGACTGATAACTTGGGCTAATATTGAGGTAAAATTAAAGATCAAGTTCAGTTTAAACTAGAAAGTTACTGCTAAAAGCAAAAGTAAAAACTCTCTAATTTTATGGCAACTGACTATAATGGTGTCATTCTTTATGCATAAGATTGCAAAGTATGTTTAATACTTGAAGTAAACTTCAAGTACAAACACAAAATCCCAATATAGCTCTAAGGACAATCGGATTCATGAATATTGTGACTGAAATTCTTTTACATAGACCACAAATGTTTTGATACTTAGGTTGAACTAACTTAGCAGTCCATATTTCAGATGTTTCACGAAGGCCATACATTATCACTACGTTTACTTTGAGTTTTCATTAAATTCGAACATGCATGGTCAAGCTCACAACAAAATATCATGTTACAATACTCTTTATCTTTTGCAGAGAAATCTTAACTCTAGTTTGATATTATAATGAGCTGTACTTTCAAACTCTACCCACTGGTTATCTCCATGATCAAGGTCAAGTTCACTCGCTCCACCAGAATACCTTGTTACGATACTTCTTATTTTTTGTAGACAAATCTTAAAACAAGTCTCTTATTACAATGACTTATACTCTTCAACCGTACCCGTTAATTACTAGGTTGCAGTTAATTCTTGATTCATTAACTCGTCTCTATCTCTGAAGGTGTTGGCAACAGCAATAACATGTCAGTAAAGTCCTTGAAAAATCTTGTGGTCATTATTTACACTCCCTCAAACTCTCTAACAAAGACTACGAAGTATAACGACGAGCTTACTAATTGCATCTGCCTTAAGAATGTCTGGTCAAGAGCAATATTAACTATATGGTCAAAGCAACGACACATTGGTAAAGGCCATGAGAAGTCTTATGATCTACTCTTTTTTTTTTTAATATTTTACGAAGATCATGAAGTAAAAAGTTTACTCTCGGACTGAACTAACCTTAAAAATGCATGGTCAAAGTGGATAGTAACACTGTGTTCAAGCTCAATATCACCCCAATACACTCTTTACGATAAGTGTTATGTTTCGTGAAGAGATCCTAACGTCAGTTCGATATTACAGGAAGTTACACTATCAACCTCTGAATCTTTTGATTTTTGGGGGTTGCGGCCAGAGTAACTTTTCATCTGGTCGTCGAGAACAATAATATATACCTGTTATAAAGAAATTTACCGAGAACTAATTTCGATAAGGTTCAAATGGGGTTCTTTGACATAGTTAAAATGGCTTTAGGGTCTGGACAAAATGAAAAAGTCACATAAGGGAGAACACAAAGTAAATAATGATGCTAAAGATTATAAAAAGTGAGGGTAGCAAAAGCTTCCAAAATGATTTTTTAAATTTTTTTATGATTTCGCTTGATATGTGGAGCCTTGCTCACTCTGGGTAGGTAAGATTTCATCAGTTAATGTTTCTACGGACAAGGTTTTGGCCTCCCCGCGGCCTATGTGGTTACAGAAAATTTATTGAGAATAATATTTCCTACCTGAAGTCTTAAAATATCTTTTTAATCCTAGGTCAGGTAGTTTAATAACGGTTTCTGTCATAATAGTATCGAAATCAGTAGGCAATTTAAATTGATAATTGCAGATTTTATTCAAAATATGACCTTAAAATATTTTTATTGCGATAACGATATAAACGAGTCCAGAACAGAAAGTAAATGAATTAGGACATGATATCCGGTAAAAGCGGAAGCGATATTATCCAGAATCCAGTTTGCACAACTCGAAACAAGGATACTATTTATCATTTTTATTTTAATTTTATTATATACATATTTTACGTTGTTTATGAATATAATTAATGTATGCGTTTCGATAAAAATAGAACAGTGCATAAATGTGTGTTACATCGTATTTTTAGAAAATATAAAATAAATTTGGAAAAATAGATTCACACACAAAATAAAAGCGTTGACGAAGAAGAAAAAGTTAAAATTATATTTCTTGGAACTGATAGTTTTGTATATTTTATTTTTATTGTAGAGTTTAAACAGAATAGCACTAAAATATTACGATATTGTTAAAAAAATTAGATGATTAACTGGAACTCTGTGGAGATTTTTTTTCAAAAATTTTATAAAATATTAGAAAATGTGCAAAATTTTACTTATAAATTATGAAATAAAATAAAATTCAATACTGTATATATGAGCATAGTTACAATCGAGTATCACCTCTTTGAGCTCTAATTACTACTTCTATCCTTCTCAGCATGTTATTAAACAAGGTTCAAATGTTGAAACCGAAGTTTATGATGCTTTTAACTGAAATTCTTTGTCATATGGGACATTTTAACTGAAAGTGGTTTATTGAATTTATATATGGAATGTATGGTGACCAATCTAATTTCTGGACTTCTTCAAGGTAAGTCACTATGGCAGACGTGTGGTGAAACATGATCTCATTAGTCAGTCACTTTAACGACTTCGATGGATCCTTTGCAACTAATACCTCCTCAAATTATTTCGTTAACCCCCCTAAAACTATAGCACTGCTTGAGATTGCAACTGGAAATCATTCGCTAACTCCTCGATAGACGTAGCTTCGTCCATCTTGTTTCCATAATTAAATTCTAGTCTTACTTATGAATCGAATATTATTCTAATTCTTGATGATCATGCGTTATGGAAAATTCTAATTGAAAATTTTTGTGATTTTGAAAAAGATCCAAAACTTTAACATACCGTCTCAGTTTTAAACCAGCTTTTTTAAATTTTTCCCAACTGTTTTTGAACTGACATTAAGTTCTCTTACGTTTAGTAGCTTATTTTTGCGATTCATGGATGTTAATTACGATTTCGTGTAGAATTAATTATCAAAGAACGGTTCTTAGTAGCTATTGTACTTCTTTCGCGCCTTCGGCCAGGTCTTCGCACAAAATCTCCAAGAGAATAATGTAACTGACTAGATACTGGTTTTACTCACACCATTGTAAAGCCGAACATCATGATCCAATGGAAAATTGGTCTTCCGGAAAAACATTATGTCCTGCAAACCGCCAATGGCGAAGTAATACCAGTAAAAGTGATATATGAAGCAGAAATAACCCTAGGAAGCACCACTTTCAGACACGTAGTTATTGTTGCTGATAATTTGGTCGAAGTAATACTAGGTCCAGATATTATGGAACACCAGAAGTTTGCCCTTGATTTTCTTCAACGAGTACTGCGAACTACAAATGAAGTAATTGTTATGAATCTACCGAAAAATAGTCAAGTGTCGATTCGGGAAGTTGTACTTCTTGAAGATGCGATGTTACCGTTAAGTTCAGAATGTATAGTAAAAGTAAATTTTGATGATTTCGAAGAAGATGAAGTAGTTTTGGTTGAACCAATTCAAGATTGCTTTTTGTATACAAAAATAATTCTTCCTGCAAGAACGTTGATCCAGAATAAAAGAAGCATAATATCTGTTAAGATGCAGAACTTGAAGGGCGATTCTCAACAGATCAGAAAATGTGACAAGATTGCTACCTGTAAACCTATCGACATGATCACTTTTCTTATTCTTAAAATTCTGATAATATTGAAATGGTTACCTTAAGTTTAAGGACTTTTTAGGGAATTTAGAAAGAACCATATTTTCTTCAGTTTTCAACCTGCAGTCACTGCAAACACAGGAAGTTCTTCGTATCATTTTTCATCCGAGATATTTTATATATTACATACAAAACAAAAAATACCGACAGAAAACGACACGATGAAACGTAAACAATAAAGTAAGGTTCAATCCAATAGAAATCCGCATAGAAGTTTGTTTTTGGTGAGGAACCCTTTTGTCATATCTGGTTAACATAAAATAATCTGTTGCAGTATTCTCTTTAATTTTACATTTTATCCTAGTGTAATAACGGGTCACCAGACAAGCAAAGTCACTAAATTTAGTGGTAATACTTTTTGTTGCATCTAAGATGAAATAATCTGAGACAATTGGAGATCTGATGGTCGACATTGGTCTTTCCGCCCCTGCTTGTTTTAAATCTGTATCTAAAAGGGAGTAAGTTTCCAGGATAAGCTAGCTCACTTCTCAATTGCTTATCAAAGTAAAAGTCTAGCTTCGAATGTTGGACGGATTTTTTAAGCCTACTTTGAAATGCATGAAAAGGGCGCGCGAATAAATCCTAAATATTATATAACATAACATATTTAGTTACATTTTTAAAAACCTATGTAACAATGAGGTAAGCAGAACCAAAAAAAAAACAAGTTTCCACATACGAGGGGATATAAATTTTTCTATCTTTGCTATTTTGACGTTCTAAAGAATTCAGTAGCGTTACGAAAAATGATGCAAGAAGAAGGTCATTCTATTAAACTCAGTATAATAATAACTACGAAATTTTTGTCACTAATTTTTTAACCTTTGTAACTCAAAAATCCTTTACATAAAAAATAATACTGATTATCCTTATTGTGCCAATTTAAACATTCGCTTGATTATAAATTATGACAATTTTAATTATCAGGAATAGTAATTATCGAGATAGGGTATCATGAATAAAAATAATTTTATTACTTTTTCACAACGGCCTTAAGTTCAGCAGTTTATCTTTGTTATTAATGAAAGTTACAGCCCACCTACTTAAAATAAATAAACCAACAGTAATTTTAAGAATTTAATAGTAATTATGCTGGTAGTGTTAATGGGGAATAACAAAACAATAAATGTTACATCGGCCCTAAAATGTTTTTATTAAAAACTGTGTATCTCTGCTCCATAAATGTTTTAAAGTCGCGGTTAGTTACGAATTCAAAAGGTAAATATAATAAAAAAATTGTATTAAGTATCTTTAAAAAGTAAGTATCCTCAAAAGGATAATAGATATTTTGAAGAATACTAGCCTAGATGACAAAGATTTACGAATCATTACTAACCTATATTGGAATCAATTTGTGATTATCAAAAAAGAAAGGAAAAATTCTAATGATGCAAAGAGGCGTGAGGCTAAACTAACGAACTAGTTGCTTTCGTCATACTGTTAAAAATAATATTTAATTTCATGCAAAATCCATTCTACAATAAATTTAATGATTTTGAACCAAAAATCGTGAATAATTTACATTTAGTTTGAATTTAAAGCAATTCATTGAAATATTAGTTCGTTATACATTAAATTTGATTAAATTGTATATTAAATTTCATTAAAGTAACTGAAAAGATATTTGAGCTTCTGTACATTAAAATTAATTCACATATACTCTAATACTAAAGGAATTTACATTATTATTCAATATACGATATATTGCATGAGATTCCGGGAGATGGCGCAACTTGTATTGAACTTTTTGTCTAGTATGATATAAGTTGCTTAAAAGGGTGTACATGCAGGGCTGTCAATTTGCCAGTAAATCCTGGCATTTGCCAGGAATAATTAGCTGTGCCAGTAATTTTGCCAGGAATACTATCATGCCAGGGATTTGCCAGAAATAGATGTCTTGTACTCAGAAATTGATAAAATATTAAGGCGAAATGTATATACAATTGAAGGAAATTGTACGAAAATCGATAAGATGCCCCATCTTTAAAATTAAATCTCTCTACTATCTTTTTGCCTCCCACATGTAGTTATTTTTTTTTCTTTATTTTATGGTTTTGCAGTCTAAAATTTAAAGGATGGACAATCTTATTATCATCTTTCTTTCTCTAATATTCAGTTTAATTGAGCAATATCAGCTTTTTCTAATCACACGCATTTTGCCAGAAATTGCCAGGAATAAATATAAAACTTGCAATTATTTTTCTGTGGAACATTTGACAGCACTGTGTACATGTCTGCCCCGTACTGACGGAAAACAATGAGTTCGAAACTGGTTTAGATGGCGGATACTACCTATGGGAAAAATGTCCACCTTTTTCTGGTAGTTTCAGAATTTCTTGAACTCATATTAACGTTGGTTCATTAAATATGTGATAACATATCGCAAATTCAACGAACCAGGGTTGCCAGACCTAGGGGAATTTCCCTAAATCTAGGGAATTTTTGAATAAGATAGTTTTTCTAATTATTATGTAAAAACTAATAAATAATGTTTCTGTTTACGCGTTGACATACAGCTTACAAATTTTGAACGCAGTTGTATATGTATTAAGAAATTTTGGTGATTTCCCATGCTCCCTGGCTTTTAGTCGGTAAACTACCGGGAAAATCCCGACCGCTTTATGTATTATGACATTTTGGTAAAAAATACGCAATGTCGCCGAACACATTGGCTGTATTCTTTTCAGTAAATTATCACTGAACAAAGTGAAAAAAAGTAAAAATGATAACTTCATGTTCTCTTGAATATGCATTTACTTGTCATTGGGTCGAATTGATCAGGATTACTTCAAGTGATAGAACTGAAAGTGATAACGACTTCAAAGAATAGCCCTATTGTGTGGGATTTTGAATACTAAAAGTTTGTTAAAGTTAAGCAAATGTTTTAATCTCTGTATTAGCCCGGAAATGGTTAAGATTTTTATATCAGAAATTTTGTATCGAGAAAACAAAAATCCATCATACATTTAAAAAAAAGTGCTATGTTTATTTTTTTTGAACAGGTTAGCGATTGGGTATACACTTTTACATTTTTTAAAGTTTAGATTTATTATTTGTAGATAAATAAACTTAAAAAGAAAATAAAAATTTTTAAAACTATAATTTACTCACGGGCGTACAAGCGACCAATCACATTGCGGCGACGGCACACGTTGGGCGTCAATTCGTTAATTTCAAATACCGCGCCGAATACGTTAAATTAGGTAGGGGTAAAGAAGAGAGATGAAATGTAAAATAAATAGGAATTCTATCGTAAAATAGAGCTTGCCGTAAATTAGAATGTTGTAAATTGGAGATTCCCGTGAACTTGCCTGGGGAAATCTAGGGAATTTTTTGTCATATTTAATGTACATAGCCACCTTAAAAAATAATGATTAAACTTTAAATTTAATGTATGATTACATTAAATTTAATGAAATAAATTAATTTAGATTAATGTATAAATTATTAAATTTAATGCATTACATTAAATGCATTTAATATACGTTTATGAAAATGCTTCCAGCACATGGACCTTACATTTAATGCATTTTCTTTTTACAGCGCACTCTTGCTCTTTTAACTTTTACGCCATGGGGCGTGGCTCTTTTCTTGTTTTTTTTTTCAGATTTTACGGGACTTAACTTACTTCTTTGTCTGATTTACTAAAGAACTTCTTGACTATATCGTTGTTTTCTATGGCTGATGCCAGCGTTTCCACTCATACTTTTATTTTTTCTAGTACTTGTGCCTAGATTTACATTTATGATTGGTTTAGGTTGTTCCAATCACATTTGCTATTTTTTATGTTAGTTGTTGATATCTTTAAATTATTTGGATTTGCTGTCGTTAATTATTTGGGCCGGTGCTGCTGTGTGTATTTGTTTTTTTGAGTTATCAGGGCACTTCCAATAATTGATCGGGTGGGACCCGTTGCAGTTCTCATATTAGGCTGGTATTTCCATTATTTTCATTCACTGGGTGTAGTGGTGGTCCATGTCACATCGATGACATTTTGGTCGAGCAAACCAATCGTGCTGCGAGTGTCTGAACCTTTTGCACCAATGACATTGATTATATATCAGCCTTCTTTGAGCTAGGTTCCTATTTGAACTGATAGGTGCAGAATGTGTTTTACATTGTAAAACTCCTACTATGTCCTTGGTATTAGCACTTTGACAAAGGGCGATTCTTTCTTTTCTGGACCAATTTTAAGCTTGGAAATTTATTTTGTAGTGAAGCCCATGGCTTTAAATTCTTATTCGATATTTATCAGGCAAAAAGTATGTGTAAAACTTAATGTTATTTGTTGTAAGGTATTTTGTTATATTCCTGTGATCACCTGTTGTTCTGAGATACTATTTAGATTCCCGGTTTTGGTTATGGGTCTTTCATTTTAATTTACTAAGCTGCTGTGTGTTTGTACATTTAATTTTAATTTTCGGTATTTCTTATTATTATGGGTACTGTTGGAGTTTTATTGATTTTTGGTGTTCTGATTTTCTACTCTGCATAGGCTGAGAGCAGTGGAGATTGTTTTTTTTTTTGGATAACTGTGGTAATTCTTCGGTAACTTCCATAAGTTCCTGGTTTTTTTTTATTTATCTGTTTGACTGAATGAGATTATGTTTTTGGTTATTGGGCTTGTTGTTTTATTTAATTTGCTGCTTTAAATGTTATTTAATGCAGTAGATTGTAGGTTTATAGTTGTCACATGGTTTCTTTTAGCTCAGTTATCATTGTTTTTTGATTTAGTATTATTTTCCTGGTCCAATATAACCTTAGCATATTTTAATTTAAGGTATATGTTTTGTGAGAATTTTTTGTTGCATTTTTTTGCTAGTTTGCTTGGGTTTTATGATAATTTTTTTCTTTTTGGCAGTTTTCTTCGTTTTGCAATTTTTTGCTTTAGTGTTTTCTTTTGTATTAATTTATGAGTTCTGGACCTATGCTTTAGTTGTCATGGATTCTTATTACATTTCTGGATAAGATTCAGATTCTCCCGTATTGAATTTGGATTTTGCAATTTCTCTATGTGTTATTTTCTTTTTGCCTAATGTTAAAATTTGCATTTTTGTATTGATTATCTCGACTATGATTTTGGTAGTGTGTTCGGAATTACGCTGTCTTGAGGAAAATTATGTCAACAATGAATACCCGAAATTTCAAGAAAAAACAAGAAACTCGATTAGCCGATAAACTATTTTAAACCTTGGTGTTTCAAAGATGTCAGCTTTATTTCATTACAAATCCTGCAGTTTCATAAAATTTTGCGAAAATGGAATTAATGTGATAATTTATTAATAATTGGTATCAAAGATAATGAATAGGTCGTGAATCTCTGGACAGGGGAGAGTTAGCAATAATATAAGAATGTAAATTTAGTACTTTCATCTTCGAAAATAAAATGACCGGGAATGGGAAACAGATATCGACGGTTGTTAATGACAACTATTGGACTTTTCTGGGCAACAAACAACAAAGTCATTATTGTCACATTGATATCCAATATCACCGGATAAGTATTCGAAGAAGAACATCCTTAAAAGACTGCATATCATATTAGATTTCTCCAAAATTTTACTATGTTAATTTATGTTTTATTATTCAACTTATATAAATGCTGCATTCAAAAAACCCTGTATAAAATTTTCTATAACAACATCCACCTTAAGGTAGAAGCAATAATAGCATTTATGAAACGCTTTTTTTCTTTATCGACGTCACCGCTTGGTAGTTATTTAATATATCTTTCATATCACAAACAACCATCTTTCTTTGTCACATCTTCGATAGTATCTATAAAGCCACTCGTAGTTACCATAATAACGCAACATCGTGCCGAACAAAATTGTTTAGTATTTAATGCTATAGATTTTTTAACTTAATGAGAGGACCCATGTAGGTTTAATGTTTAAGTAAATACTTCTAAACGTAATGTTAATAGATGAACCGCACCTTCGGTTACATTCATAAAAATAAGTTAAAGATACTGCTTCAGTTAATTTGTTATTTGGTCACGTATGATTTCAAGTCAGTTATTTTAAATTTGTTTCTAACGATCGATTAAGAGTCACCTATTGTCATTTATTGGCTGATCTTTTATTTAAAATTAGTTATTTAGTTTCACTTTTTTAATCCTGAATCTCTAATAGAATATCTGGTTTTGTAGAGAAATTTCGAAACTTTTATTGTTAATCCGAACTGAAGTTAGATTTAGGTATACCTACCTATCATCTATCACTTGAAACTTATTAAAAAATCTAGACAAAAGATATATTCAACCAAGATAGTAGTTTTATTTACTGTCGCTCGCTCAGCGAGCGGCAGTAAAAATTGGACAGGAAATGTCCGGAGATGTGGAAATACAACGGGGAGTCAGACAAGGGTATATATTGTCACCTTTACTATTTAACGCTTATTCTGAAGAGGTCATATTGGAGAGTCTTGAATCTGAAACAGCAGGGATAAAAGTAAACGGAGTTTTAATCAACAATATTAGGTATGCAGATGACACCGTAATAATAGCTCATAGTTTGAAAGACCTAGAAAAAATAATGAATAAAATATTAAGAAAGATGATAATTAGTAAAAACAACACCAATAATAATGAAACCCTAATGGTAGGAGGTCAGCACATAGAAAGAGTTAAGAAGTACACTTACTTGGGAACCCTAATAACAGAAAATAATGACTATACCGTCGAAATAAAAACCAGAATCGAGAAAGCACGTGCCAACTTTATTAGAATGAAAAAGGTTATCTGCAGCAAAGATCTAACGTTAGCCCTGAAAATACGACTGACTAAATGTTACGTATACAGTGTTCTATATTATGGAATGGAAGCATGGACACTGAATCGAGAGGCAATGAGAAGACTTAACTCTTTTGAAATGTGGACCTATAGAAGAATTCAGAGGATTTCGTGGGTGGAGTGAGTTACGAACGCCGAAGTGTTGAGAAGAATGGGTAAAGAAAAGGAAGTCGAGATAACAGTAAAACAGAGAAAACTGCAATATTTCGGAAACATTATGCGGGGAGAAAAGTACAGCATCTTACGGCTCATAATCCAAAGCAAAATAAGTGGCAGAAGAGGCGTAGGACGACAACGAATTTCATGGCTAAAAAACCTAAGGGAATGGTTTGGATGCAGTTCAAAGCAACTATTTAGAGCAACTGCCTCAAAAATTAAAATAGCTATAATGATTGCCAACCTCCGCAATGGAGAAGGCACTTGAAGAAGAAGTAGTTTGATTGGTCAATTCTTTTAAGGTTAGTTAAATCTGAAAAAATTCTGGTAATAGAGGTAATTATAAGAACAAGTGCAGTAGTGGGTATAATGAAATATCAATTTCTTTAATAAAATATACAATTACATGTACTTTGAAACTACTAGTTTATACAATAAATAATATTCACTTGGGTATGAGTTATTTCCTGACAAATTATAATTAGTCCTAATAATGCCTATTTTTTTTTAAAGAGAAGATAAATCAAAAATTCAAATTACCGTTTGATTAGTTTGCTTCTAGCATTCTCTAAGATTTTTGAATATATGGGAATGAATAAACGAATTAATAAAGGTGGTGATAATTGATCATCAATGCTTAGTCCTCACTGGGCCCTTTACATCCCACCATAGCTGCAAGTCATTCGAGGCCAATTGCTTTTGCGGATCCAATCAGCCTCGTTAATTGAACATGCCTAACTGCTTCCGATAACAAAATTGTATCTCCGAAATATCTCTCAGTTCGTTGAGTGTTGAGCACTCTCTGACGACATGGTCAACAGTTTCATCCCCTTCCAGACACCATGTGCACGTCGGGTCGTCTACGACACCGATCCTATGAAGATGGCTTCTAAAGAGACAATGTCCTGTCAACAATCCCACCACAATTCGCAGCTCTTTCCTTCCTAAGGAGAAAAGCTCCCTAATAAGTCTTGTGCTAGATCCAGTTATATGTTCAACAATTTTAATTCCATTTTACTAACGGCAATTGGGACAAGTAGAATTGATTGGTGTCCATATGGTCTGAGCATATGTTTATTACCTTATTTCTGTTTATGTCTCTCTCACAGGGATGGTCACGCTGCAGAATAGCTTAAATTTCCGCTTAAAAGATTGTCGCACATTATTCGAAAGAGTAAAACTATCTGACTCTCGTGCTCCTACCGAACACTCCAACTTCAACTCTTTCATCTTATCCAAATCAATTTGTATACCACCAAGATCGATTTCTCGGAAGATTTTATTCTCCCTCCCAATCTTCTCTACTTGGCAGAAATATTTCCAGAGAGTGGTTGGATTTTAAAAGCGAAATCTGTCTACATGAGGAGTGATGGACACCTTTTCATCGCACTTCCAATTCTAAGATGTTCTAGGCAACTTAGACAATAAATAGTCTTCAGGACCTCGTTCTCTATGTTCAAGTGGTGAGGAAGCAAATTCGTCAGGACTTCTAGAGCTCTAGTGGGGGCAGTCCTCATCGCACTCAATATTCCCACGCAAACCATTCTTTGAACTTTGTCAAGTTGAAGAAGGTGTTTGTGCTTTGCTGTACTAGGCCACCAAACAATAACGACGGATCACTATAGTGTATATCCAAAATAGCACTCTCTCTGTCAGCCCCTTTTTGCACCCAAAGGATTTTTTACAAGCCAGGAAAGCACATATGGTCTTCTTGATTTCAGCCTCAATATGATCATTCCAGCCCAGTTGTGAGTCCAGAATTACTCCCAGGTATTTAACTATTCCTTTCTATTAAAGAGTCCTTTCTGACAATGTAATTGTGGGAAGCCTCTACATTTTTCTATTTTTTGTAAAGAGTACCACCTCGGCCTTGTCCGGGTTTATTTCGAGCCCTTCCCTGTGGCACCATCGCTCCGCGATCCAGAGGGCCTGCATCATTAGTCCCTCCAGGTCTCGGATATCGCGATCAGGTCACAAAATGACCAGGTCATTGGCGTGTATATCAACATCATTCAATTCACTTAGCAGCCTGCCCGACAAGATTCCATAGCGAAGGCGACAGAACTCCTCCTTGTGGGCAGCCCCTACTTGACAGTTACATTGTTAAGCTCATATATATTTGCCTCTAATGGTCATTCAAGTCACTTATAGTCATTTATTGGTTGGCCTTTTATTTAAAATTAGTTATTTAGTTTCATTTTTTTAATCCCGAATGTCTAACAGAATATCTGGTTTTCTAGATAAATTTCTAAGAAGTTTTTACTGTTAATCCGAATTGAAGGTAGATTTAGGTATACCTACCTATCCACTATGGCTTCAAACTTATTAAAAAATCTAAACAAAAGATATATTTAACCAAGATTGTGTGATTGGTCAATTTTTTTTAAGGTTACTATAAGCTGAGAAAATTCTGGTGGGAATAATGGAATATCAATTTCTTCAATAAAATATATAATTACATCTATTTTGGAACTACTAGTTTATATAATAAATGAATCCACTTAGGTATGAATTATTTCCTGACAAATTAAAATTAGCCCTTGTAATACGTATTTAAAAAAAAAGAATATAAATCGAAAATTGAAATTACTGTTCGATTAGTTTGCTTCCCGCATTCTCTATGATTTTTGAATACATGGATATAACGTCTTCAGTGTGATACAGCACGGACATCTAAAGGATGTACGCAAACAGCTGTTTTAGTTTACTGAGCACATCTTAAAATTCTTGGAAGGTAGTCTGATTCCTTTGATGATACTTTGGATTATAGTATCTGATTCATATATTGCAATTACATTACATTCGAAGTGCTGCACTACAGTGGGTCAGATTATCTTTCGCGCCGATGTCAAAAAGTAGTGATTTATAAGGGAAAAGACTGAGTGTCATTCGATAAAACAGAAATAATATTGAATACCCCGCAGGAAAGCGTATTAGGGTCGTTTTCATTTATTATTTATATAAATGACAAAGCAGAACATTGTCGATAATAACTGTAAAATCGCGACTTATGCCGACGATACCAACTTTCTTATCAAAGCACTCGGTGAAGTCGACCTAAAAAAAAGACTTAACGGACTATAAGCGGGGCAAATCATTGGTTTAAGGAAACTAACACCATAATATTTACGATAATTAAGACTACACCATAGCAACTTCATAGATACTTATGAAACTATTTTATTCTATATTATACATTTTATCTAATTCTGAAATAAATATTATTTATTATTATTATTAATAGATAAAATATAATCTCAAATTAGTTTCTTTAAGTTTATTTCTCTGTTTATTTGAACAAACTTATATTCTAACAGATGATTTAAAATCTCTGACAACATAATTCTTTAAACCTAAATATGTTCAAGATAGTAATAACAATATTATAGTCAGATGGCCTAGAGCATAATTACTAATGAATCTTCAGTTGTAAACCATTTATTTTAACATTTCTTGCACGGGTCTATATAACACTGTGTAAATTAAAAAGCTTATGTTAAGCCCCTCTTGTTATCACTAATTTGTGTTATTTCTTTCTGTATTTTATCTAGAGGATAAATTAAAAGTCTGAATTAATATCAAAATATTCTCCGAATCATCAAACCTAAAAATACATTTTAAAAATGGATTTTTAAATAAAAGTTTCTTGACTATAGAATTTTTTTAATAGATTAATAGCTACAACAATCAATGGAGAATATTAACTGCAAATTTGCGATATATACGTAATCTCTTTCTCACTTTCACAAACTGGATAATATTATTTTTTTCAAAATTGCAATATTCAAAATTCACCATATAAATTCTAGAATCTAACTTTTCTTTATCTTTTTAGAAATCATTTCAAAATTACTTTATATAAGTATAAAGTTTATTGTCAACAGTAAGTTATTTTGAAGTAAAATTAAAATATTCTAGAAAAATAATATTTTCCTAATCATGTATTTTCTGTGAATCTCAATATTTAAAATCCGTGGAATAAATTGATGAAGCTGATTTTTTATTTATCAAAAATCGTTGTTAATATATATATATATATATATATATATATATATATATATATATATATATATATATATATATACCGGGTGTCAACGAATCTATTAGACAAGTCATAATTTCTAGAGTATTATGTGTATCAAAATGAGAATTGGTACAGGTAAATGTTATGTGAAGAGGAGAGTTTTCGCATATACTGGATAATTTATTTACTTATGACAAGTGCGCCATGGACAGCCATGATGCATAATAATTTGCAACTGTTTTTATCAAGTCTTCTTTGGAAAACAAAGCACTCACTTAAGTAGATAATGACAGTGACATACGCTCATAGTAGTAACTAAAACTTTGCGATTGTATTTTTTTGACATCACCTAAGGCCCTTAGATTAGTTTGCGTCCGATCATGGCCACCTAGATGCAATTTTAAAAGTGGCTCTAAAAAAATGAAGTAGACGTAAAAAGTTTTCAAAATGTCGCATTCTGATCTAGAATTGTCTCAGAAATCCAAAAATGTTAAAATATACAGGGTGTTCCATTTAAAAATTCAAAACCGGGGCCATTTCCGGTGAAACCGGAAGTGGTCGGAAAGTGGAAAATATGCGAAAACTCTCCCCTTCACATACCATTTACCTGTACCAATTCTCATTTTGATACACATAATACTCTAGAAATTATGACTTGTCTAATAGATTCGTTGACACCCGGTATATATATATATATATATATATATATATATATATATATATATATATATATATAGAAAAAATAAATTTTAATCAATTATATATTTTTCATTTGATTCAACGAGGTTTGTTACCTTTCTTGCAGCTTCACGATTCCACGCTTATAGAAATTTTGGTCCTTATCAACAAAAGAATGAACCAAGTACAATTTAAGGTCATCATCATTTATGAAAGTTTCATCATTTCAAGAGTGTTGCAAACTTCGAAATAAATGGTGTCAAGTCAGGGGTCTTTGAAGGATGTGACATTACTTCCCCACTAAGTTCCAATAATTTTCCAAGAATTACTAAAGATGAGTGAGGTTTTGCATTATCATGATGGAATACAATTTTTTACGATTTGTCAATTCGGACCATTTTTCTTTGTGTTTCATTCAGTTTCATCAGTTGTCTACAGTAAACATCTGAATTAATCGTCCGGCCTCTCGGAAGTGGCTCAAAATACACAACACATATGCACTCCTTTCAAATTGATAACACGACCTTTTTTGGATGAAGTTTGGCCTTAGATGTTGTTTGTGCTTGTTCATCATGTTTGAATCATGATCGTTTTCGAATGAGCTTACCATAGATGACCAATTTTTCATACCAGTGATGTTTATTTTCAAAAAAGGTCGATTTCATCGTGAGTTAGATACATATTGCAAATATTGATTCGTTGTGATAAAATCTCTTTCAATTCTTTCGAAATCCAAATATCGAACTTATTAGCGAGTCCAAGATATTTTAAGTAATTTTTAATTATTGTGCAAACCTCCAAACAGTTATACGATGATTTTATTCAATCATAGCTTTGATTTAGTCATCATCAGTTCATTGGTCATTTTTGAGTGAAAAATCTCCAGAAATAAATTCTTTAAACCAATTCTGGCAACTGCATTCTCTTATGAAATCAACACCGTAAACTTCACATATCTCTTTTTGAGCATCAGCTGTTTTCTTCCCTTTACGAAAATTAAAAATAAAATATACCGAAAATGTTCGTTTCTGCACTCCATGTTAAAAATGACCCAAAACTAACAGCTACAAACAAAATTATGCACAAGTTGCTTCCAAAGTAATCTAAATTTGACTGATATCAAATCAAATGCCAAAGCGGAAAAACACTGACAAAAGTCCATCAAACAATTACTTGTCGACCCAATATGAACATACAGAGAAAGGGCGTTTTTAATCCCTCCAGAAAATTAATAACAACTTCAGAAGTCGACGAAATACATAGTCGAAACACAATATAATGATGATAAAATAAACAAAAATACCTTTTTGTAATCATTATTTTAAAATTAATTAGATTTGGAAAGCAGAATGACAAATTATCACTAACTAGCTTTATCTTGTCTGTTATTTATATTGGCCACATTGTAGAGAAATTATCTTGCCACCAGACTTTAGAAAGATCTCGAATAATTTTTAATATTTTTGCGGTTGTGAATTTTCAGAGTGAGATATATAGTCTTTATGATAAACAATTGTATTCAGCTACACATGATTTTTCTCATAAAATAAATCTTTGCGAAAGAATATAATTTTAAAGGAAAAATAAACAGGACAAGAGTTTTTTGGAATAAATTTGCCTTAAGTTTGAATGCCTTATCTTTCGTAAGATAGTTTGTAAAGAATAGAAAGAAAATTGTAATAATTTTACAAGAGTAACATTATATTCCTGTATCGGTAATGACAAGAATTTTATATCTATTAATACAAAAATTCTTTTCAAATACCCTGAATATCCCTGTATCCCATGTAGGCTTCAAAAATCTCTCCAATGGAAATTTATATTTCATATTTACAAACAGCGTTTAGAAGTAGTCTAATATTGATATATTTAAGACATCTTATTGACATCCATTGTGACTAAAGGTAACATCTTTAAAACGTCTGTCTATTTGTGACATTCCTAGTTACCTCAAAAAAGTGAATTTCAGTTTTTAAAGTTTTAAGAGTAAAACGCTATGTAAAATTTCTATTAAAAAATGCATGGTATTTTCAATGTTATAACCCAAAACGTAAATCTCTACTACCCACTTAAATTCCAGTATCTTCATTAGAAAGAAACAAATTTATAAGAAAGGTTAATATGATTTTGACCTTCCCCAAACGCTCACAGAAATTAATAAATACTTATTGAACACCTTATGTTATATATAATCACTATTAGTCAGCTTGATTAAAATTGCAGAGAAACGGCGTCTGTTAGAATGGATAATATTATCGCATTTTCCTTGTATTGTAATATGAAAATTACAACAATACAACACCTGAATCTCTAAAATTATATTATTATGTCTTATGCCACAATCAATAATTTATGTATATTCACAAGACGTTCATTATAGGACTTCGAACCTAAAAATACTTCCATGAGACATGCTGCATGAGTTGATAATATTGATTTGATTAAGCAAGATAGTCGATTATCTATAGATAATAAAGTTACATCAGGAAGCTTACATGCAACTTAATACTACAACTTTTAACTAATTGAAGACCATGCATCAGAAAATGAAGTTATATCCAGTTTCAGTACCTTCCTTTCTTCAAGTTTTATTGTGTACTAAAATTCATTTAATAGTTAAAATAAATATTATTCCTTAGCCGTTACAATATTTACTACATTTGATAAATGCACAACTTCATAGTTTCTAGTTTGCTTCCGCACAACGGTGTGCTGACAATACATTTAATTGCTTAGTTTGCTGTAAAACGCCTTAAATTATGGAATTCAACTTGCTTAGAATTAACGCATATCTAAACAGTAAATCTTATTTGTTTGTGAATACATGAAGTAAGAAATTTTACATTGACATAAGTTATTTTGAACTTCCTGTAATGATTATTAGATTTTCCAATAAACGCGTTGTAATTAGGTGTAAAAACGAGGGAAAATTCTTATTTATTGCATATTTATATTAATTATCCTGATAAATTAAAAGTTGACTTGTAAAATTACTTTAGAGGTATACTGTGTAAATTGAGTTTCAAATTGACAATGTTTTACTGGTTAAATTTCATTTTGATTTAGGAATATAAAATCTTGCTTGAAAAAAAAAATATTTAATGTGAATACTCAGTATTCCCATCGAAAGCATGAAAATATCTATAACTTGCGTTAAAATAGTTATCTATATAATATAAACTTCTAATTTTCGATTTGAGAATATTATAAATGTAACATTTTACGTTAATATATGCATTGTGATCTCGGCTTTTAGTGACTAGATGCTCATATTGAAATTATACGTTTACGGTCTGTAGTATATAGGCTACTCAGTCTTATGTCTATAAGTGTGGGACCTATCCAAACTGTAGTTTAATGTACTCGTAATTTATATTTACAAAAATTTCATCCTGGCATTGTTCTGGTCCTTTGTCCCGGAAGGTCTTGGGGAACCAGGTATATCAAATATCACGCAGTATGGAAGCTAGGAATACACTTATGATTTGGATGTTCTCAATTCGTTTGATTCTTTTTTAAGAGATTTTATTCTCCTGCCTCTACTTCTATTCAGATATTACTACATACCTGTACTACATCTACATATATTGCTATTAATTCGCTCTCTGATCAACTGTTTGGAGACTTATGACAAAACTGACCCTAGTGATGGATGGTGTACCTAGTTTTTTTGTTAAAAATTGCAGATTCACCTAAACAGCATAGGTGAAAAAAAAATTATTAGTATGTCTAATTAATTTATTCGCGAAGGCTTTTGAGATAGTGGTTTATGAGTGACTGTTCTCTCAAATTAGATCAATAATTATTGCACTGAGACATGCATTCTTTGATAGTAGAAATACAATTATTAATCTAGCATGCTTCAAATACTACACCAGTAGTGAGCTCCCAAATTCAGTTTGATACTGCGTACACTGACTACTCTAAGACATTCGATAAATTCGACTATGCAATAATACTTGTGAGTTCATCTTCTCGTACCTATCTAACCTTCTTCTATATGTTCAATATAAAGGCACATCTTATTCTTACTAGCAGTGAGTTTTATCCCAAAGTTATTATCTTTGTTGATCATGTACCTATCTACTAATTAACTCAAGCTCCACAGAGTCATTACTTATTTGGAGACTCCTTGATACTGTAGGATAACTATGGGGTCTGGATAGTTGAAATTTTGAAAACAGCTTAGCCTTTCAAGTGTTCCCTCGGAGTGTTGGGATTCGTTATTTGGACCTGCAGGTATTTTAATAACATAAATTCACCCAAAATCTTATATTACTCACTTATACGATCTAAGTTTTAGAAGAGATCTCTCATATCGAATATGTCTTTATGAACGTAGTCATACCGTTGAAAGCATTTAAAGGAAAATCTTAAAATGCTTTTCCTAAATTACTGCAATTATTATGGCTTCCTTCCTTTGCAGAGAAGCAAATAGTAATATGATTGATTGTTCTGAATTGTTAAATTTTCTAAACTTTCGCTTATCAATTACAGATACAAGATTTAAGGCCCTATTTTATCCTCCTACGTAAATAAATAATTTAATGATCACGTATTCAATATATTTATTTGTTGCTTTCAACCGTTTTAATAAAAAAAAGGTGTATTCGCGTTGGATTCCGCATAATCTGGCATTCGCTCAAAAAAGACCCATGTAGATTAGTATAAGGAAATTCTCCAAAAAAAATGATTAGGGTTCTTCAAAAAACATTTGTAAGGTTATCAAAGGTAACAAGTTTTGAATTTATGCGTATGAGGCTGAAAGTAAACAGCCGTCGACAGTATGTTTGGAAATGACACAATCATACCTTGGGAGCATCGTAGAACACTCAGTTTTAAATGGTATACAGCGACTTGTTTTCTGGAAGTTTTTGGTGCATCGAGAAAAACAAATCGCAGACGACGTATCACTCCCCACCACGACAATGCGAGCTTTTGCATATCGACTCAAACAAGTGATTTTTTGAGCACAAAAACGTGAAGTTAATGGGTCATCCTACGTACAATCCTGCCTTGACACTGAATGATTTATCTTTGTCCCCGTACATGAAAAACGAACTGCGTAGTCAAAGATGATCTACACCAGAGGCTGTGAATGCGTTGAAAAACCATATTTTAGAGATGCCATCTTCATAGCGGCAAAAATGCTTTTCAGATTGACTCAAATGCATACATGATCATCGTGAAGAATATGTTGAAAAACAATAAAACCACTTTCAACGATAAGTACTAGATTTGTTTGTTATTTGTGTTGTGCAATTGTCTAACTGGTTAGTTCTGTCATCGGTTCGTTCAAACGAAAAGAAAACTAACAACTGAGATAATCATAAAAAAGATTTTTGAAATATGATTATTAAGAATAACTTTATAATTGTGTCTTTGTTCTTAGTACAAAATATCGAATCCATATTTTGATATAAAGCCATACACAATCATCAATAATAATTATTTAAATGTGTCGGGATTTATTAATCATTTTTAATGTACTAAATAATGTTAAATAATTTTTTGCTTGATTTACAAAAAGAAATACATTTAGGTAATAAGTAATGAAATAAATTTGAGAGAAAAGTGATATAAAATATGTACACGTACAACCTTTTAATCATTATATTATCGTTGCAAAACCAAAAGAGTGTGTCAGATACATTTCCTTTAAACATATTATTTATATTTTTATGTACATAAATTACTTGAATTTTTTTGTTTCTAGGTTCATGGTTATGTGTCTGGGGATAAGTGCGATCAATGGAGTAAGTAATCTATAATTCTTTTTTATATATACCTGTAATTGATTGCTCAAAAGATAGTAATTAATGAGCTTATTGTTAAATATATATATATATATATATATATATATATATATATATATATATATATATATATATATATATAGGAATCAAATTTCCTTCAACTAGTAATTACATTTTGAACTCGTTATTTTCTTGGTCATTAGGTTCAAGTTTTTTTGTTTTTTTTTTAAGAATTAAAACTACGAATATAAAGTAGTTATACCTATATGTATATATTTTTCATTAATCATCGCGTTTCGAACTCCTAACTTTCCAATATAAGTTTTCTACAAAAATTTATATTGTTAAGGTTGTTATATAAAAGCATTTGATCAACAAGTTACCCCAAAAAAAAAGATTTTGGCTCTACATAAAAATTTAAAAAAAAAACACAATTTGAAAACATGCACTATACTAACATTCATATAATTAAAACTATAAAAATTGTAAAAGCTACACTGGGACACAGACACTACATTTTTGGACTGTGTACAATGCCGAACATGACTGAAATCTGGAATCCAAATAACCAAAAAAGAATATCAGATGTTTCTACATATTTATTCACTATACTATTATAGCCAAATTCACTAGGAAGAGTTAAAATAGACCCGATCTAGTTGCCTTTTTAAATACAACCCAAATTAATTATTTTTTGACAATAATTATCTTTATCCAGTCTAGAAGAAATAATAAAGGAACAACTATTTTTTTAATGTTTGATGTATTTTCGAAATTACATTATTGTGATTTATTTTAGAATATTAAAGTAACTTTGGTTACATTTTTAACGTATATCGTTTACAAAATTTGGATTTTTTAATATCAATCATTTAGTAAAATTCTCGTTTTCCTTTATTGATTTCAGTTTTTAGAATATTTGTATTTTCATAATCAAAAGTGTGTTTGTAATTTTTTTTATGTTTTTTTAAAGCTGTAATATTTTTTTTTATCGAATCTATGTCCAGTTAGGCGATTTTGAAGATATCCACTATTTTGGCCGATATCACTTGAAGAAAAATCTTTGCTGAATACTTGATAAACGTTACAGCCAGATTCACTTAGTTTAAATTTAAAATCGCCATAAATTGACAGCAGGGGGCTTAAACTGACAAGAGAAACAGTAAGTCAAGCCATTTTTAAACCCTAAAAATACAAATATAAAAAAATCAGTTTCATTTATTACTGGACCGACAAAAATGGAGAAATTGTTTTCGGGATAGAACTATATCTTTTACATATTTCGAGACTATATCGCAAGGTTCTTATCATTAATATCCTCAAAGAAGCGTTTATTTGTTGACATATGTAATACAAAATTTTGACAATATCATAAGCAAAACAAAACTGGCCGACCATAAGATTTAAATTTCATGACAACTAGATCGGGTTTAAATCTTAAATTTTCTTAGATGGCACTTTTTAATTCACTTTCAGTAAATTATAGCCTCTATGGCTAATGATTATATTGTGTTATATGAAAAATTTTGAAGGTTTTCGGAAAGATTTGGTATATAAGGTACGGTTTTAATATTTACTTATTTGTATTTTTCTAACCTCTCCTTAAAAATTTTATTAATTACCTTATTTTTGTAAGGACAATTCGGGTCTAGTGAGAATCATAGCTCTATCGGCTATTCCAATTTTTATAGACTTTTTTCAAATGTGTGGTGTTGGTAATTATAGTTAAGATAGAGAACAGACCATATGGATTTCGTGTACCACTGAGTCACTATTACATTATTTTTATGATGCAATGTCATACCTAATCATTTGAAACAGTTATAATTTTTAATTCCTATGTTAAATTGTAATTTTTAACGATAGCTTTTAAAACTTTTGTATATCTAATTGAGTGACATACAGAATCCATGTGATCTAGAGGCTATCTTAACTACTATACTCCATATCGCATATCTCAAAAAAAATCTGTAACAATGGGAATAGCTCATAAAGCCATCATTCTCACTAGCCCCGAATTTTGAAACAATCATATTGAAAAAGCAATTACGTTAAACTGGTAAAATAAACAAATTAATAACATGTTTAATGGCAGATTAGAAAAATACAAACAAGGGGATATTAAAACAGGAAGTTTAGAAGACTCTAAAGTAAAAAAGTATCGTCCGTTACCTTATATACCAAATCTTTCCGAAAACTTTAGAACTTTTTCGAAAAATATAACAAAACTACTAGTCATAGGGCCATAATTTACTTAAAAGCACATCCAGTAAATTGAAAAGTTATATTCCAAAAACAGAAAATAACCACCCTGCAAAGATTGTCCTTCGAGTTGTATCGGCTGGATTAGCCCGTATAATAAAAATCGTCCAAATGGGCATATAAAAAATATTACAGCCGTAGAAAAACATGAATAAAAAATTACAAGCACTCCAAAAAATCTAAAAACTGAAACCTACAGAGAAAAATAAAAACTTTACGAAATAATTGGAATTAAAAAAAAAATTCATATGCCATAAACGATAAAACAGACACTAAAAATCGATACCAAATTTACTTTAATATTTTATAATGAATCACATAAATGTAATTTCCAAAGTACATCGAACATTCAAAAAATAGTTGCTCCTTTATCACTTCTTCCAGACTGGATGACGATAATTATTGTCAAAAAAATGATTTGTTTTGATTCAATTTAAAAACTGTTAAATCTTATAGGTTACTTAAAATACCTTAAACATATATCATTCTAGCGTTATTAATATTCCATAAATTATTTAGCTAAAAAAATAAGATATCAATAATATAATGAATACTGCATTTTACACTGTTCAACAATGTACTATTTGTCTCCCAACGCGGCTTCCAAACTTTTTAGTTTCATTTATATGAATGTTAGTAAAGTGCATGATTCCAAATGCTGTGTTAATTTTTACACAGAGCCAAAATCTTTGTTCTTAGAGTCAGTTGTTGACCAATTGTTTATATATAATAATCATACAATATATGTTTTTGTAAAAAACTTATATTCTGACAGTTGAGAAAGAAACTCCGAAACCCGTCAACTTAAGTTACTAATGGAATTCGTGAAAAAAATATTTTCAAACAATTCCATTAAATTTCGTAATTTTTAAAAATCAATTACGTGCCTAAATATATGGTTTACCCTAATAAAAAATAAGGAATGATATGCTTGTGGTGAAAATACCATAGTTTAACATCATTTCAAATAACAAGTAACTTTTATTTTGATTTTTACAAATATCTCACTTAGAACCTGAGATATTTCAAAAATACTGTCTTTAGAGGTGAAACTTAGGGGCGGCTTTCACCCCGTTATAATTAATCTCCACACACAAAAAAATACGTGTCTCTTATTTTTGTATTCTCTACAACATATTAAAGTTTCATTAAAATCCAAGCCGCTTATTTCAGGTACCTTCCTTGTAAGTTAAAGATGATAAAGATTTACATTTTCCTTCTACAAATATAGACAAACTTTAATGAAGCTAGAGGAAAGACTTTGTTTTCAAATTCGAACATAATTGGTATATTTAAATATAATTTATATCTCCAAATTTACTTATCAACAAAACAATTGGAATTATGTCTTTTACAAATGATTTTTCTGTCAAACAAATCAATATGCTTATATTCTTTTCTTTATGCAAACAATAGTAAACATCTTCTTAACGGAGTCCATAAAAATCTCCATTGTCTCCGAACGGTACTTCGATGTAGTTCAGTCATTATATATCATTAGTTGTTCGTTTGTTTAGCTCTTCCGAAAGCTATAAATTATCATGAAAAAAGATAAGTGACATCGGAAGTTTTTGTTATTTTAGGGCCAGTCTATAGACATTTTAGTATATGGCCATATCTACTTTATCCAAAATTTGTATGTAAATAGTAATTATAATTCTGAAGAATGGCGAATTTAGATTTACTGCGGAGCAAATTTACCTCGGAAAAATGATCCTAGGAGCAACCAAATGCGACAATTCTATCTGGAATTCCGATTCTCGAAACTGAAAAATCACGATCATCATATTTTATAGTAACACCCATACAGAGATCGATTAAACAATGTCATTCATTTTTTTTTAATTCGAGGTAAATATCTGATTTAACATAAACGATATCTGAGAATAGTTGTGATCAAAAATACATCAAATTATTTATATTTATTCAATTATTAACTTCATTATTGCAGTGTTCGCCAAAAAATATAATTAACCATTAAGCAATGACTAAAAAATTATTAATCAGCAAATCCAAATTATTAGGTAATAATTTCGAAACTAAAATTATCAGTAATTGGAGATTTTTTCCTCAGATTATCAATTAATTAAATCATTGGAGATTTCATTTCTAAAATTAAATCAAAATCAATCAACCGATAAAGTAATTGGTAGTTTATTCCTACAAATATCAACTAACGAAGTATTCATAATTTTATTTTTTAAATTACCGTTTCATAAAGTAATTCATAATTTTAAGAATAACAATAACCATTACCGGAGTATATGAAAATTTAATTTTTCAAATTATTTAATTATTGATTGGAATTTTTTTCAAATAAAATAATGACGTTTTTTCGCATATAATACAACATCATATACTTTTAATTTTCTATTACTTTATCTAAAGAAATGAAGGGCTTCAATAAAAAATAATTTTTAATTTGATTTTTTAAATTACCAATTAATAATACAATAATTTGGAAAAATAAGTTGTTAATTGTTTTGGAATGGATAATTTGAAAAATCAAATTTTAAATTACTATTGATTTTTTTTCCAAAACTATCAATTACTTAGTCAAACGATAACTTCAAACATTAAATTATCAATTAATTCGTTAGTTGATAATTATATGAGTAAAATTATTAAATACTTTATTAATTGATAACACGACCCTACAAAAAGAACTTCAGACCAGCGAAAAACAAAGTATGACTTACCTTTTGAAATATAACTTATTAAAATTGTGAATAGTTCTGAAGAATCCGAGATCAGAATTGACCTGTCAAGTCAGGATTTTGAGATATTTGAGGTTATAAACTCGCAGAATGTGATTTTTGACTACATTTAAGGTTATGTGCAGGACGCACAAAATCTTTTAGGTTTTTTCTAGTTGCATCATTTAATACTAATTTTACCCTTCAGAAAAAGCTATTTACTGGTCATTTACGATTTTTTCTTATCAAATTAAAGTCATTTTAAGTATATATTAGTAGGTCTTTAGAGACCAGTATCGTTTTTTTCCACATTTTGATCCGTCATTTTCAATCCATCATCTTAAAAAAATATCTATTTTTTGACGTAATATTGGTAACCAGCGATTTCAATAACTCCCGAATGAAATTTTTAAATACCAATATAATTTTTTAGGTAAATTTTGATGCGTCATTTTAAATTCGCCATCTTGGAAATGAAAATTTCAGTTCTCATACTTTATACTCGTACTCATTGACCCCACACACCCACAAGTACAAATTTTCGAAAAAAATGTATACAGTATAAATATATATATGCCTCATATTTTGTGCATCCTGTTCAAAGGTAGCCAAAAAAAAACAATTTTTCGAGTACATAACCTCAATTATCTCAAAATCCTGACATGAAGGGCCAATTCTGACCTCGGATTCGGATTCTACGTGGCAAATTATCTTCGAAATAAGCCCAACAACAGAATCTTATAGACCTGTGTTATTAAATGTCGACTTTTTTAAAGTTCCAAAGAAGTGAAGTTAAATAGAAATGCGGTAAATGTGAATATTTATTTTTTACCAGTTTTTACCAAAATATGTATATATGCTTGGATCTGACGTAAGTCTCTAATAAAGTTTTTGAGAAAAAAAAGTACTTCGAAATAAAGTAAATAAAATTTATTAATTAAATCAACAGAATTTCTAATTATTAATTTGACTTTAATGCCTCTATAAGAACAGCAAATATAGCAAATAAAACCAAATTTTTTGTATTTTCATAGTCAGACAAATGCAGAAGAATATGTTCTCATCCCTCCTCGTACATAACTTAATATATTACTTAGTGGTCCGTTACTTTAATGCGGTTTTTAAACGGTAATAAATATAATTTTGAAAATCAGCTCCGAATAACCATAAAAATGCTTTTACTTACCAGTTGATTAACGAACCTTTAATTGCAATATTAAATGGAAAAAAACATAAATATGATCTGAAACCCAGCAATTAACGATAAAGTAGAATCGATAAATTCACTGCAATATACCAACATTTTTGTTACATTTTGGTTACGATAAAGCTTAAAATGTTCTACATTATATTATTATAATAAAATATTTGCCAGCCCAATTTTCAAATAGGTAAATTACAATAACAATATTCATACATATATAAAAAGCAGAGTGCAAAACATTCGATTACACTGAAGTGAAATTAATAACGAGACAAATAAAACATAGTTAAAATTTCTCTCAGCCTCTCTCTCTAGTTTGAGATTTGCAGATCATATCGAATGTTTGTTTTGAAATTACCAAATCACCAAAGAAAATTGAGGAATAATTTTCTTCCAGAAAATTTAACGCAAACATTCAAATGTGAAGTATGTAGTAACTCCATTTTTCTTGGAAAATATGTTTTAAACTAAAAGCGCCAATATACAATATAAGAAATAAATAAGAAAATACGCTAAATAATGGAACTAATACACAGAATATTTAAAATACATAATGCAATGGTCAAAAAATCAAAGATCAGATACTTAGACGAAGGTTTGGTTTAAATAAAATCTGCTATATAGAAACCAAACCTTCCAAATACATATTGTTCATCAAACTCATTTTAAGGATTGGTACAAAAATGAACCATTCATTGTAAGATGGTATAACTGAGAATTTATCCTTCATTTTTATTTTTAAACTAAATGGCTATCATTACTTTCTTGATTTCAAAAGTGATACATAACATTTTTTCTTCGGTAACAGTAATTTCGGTTCCAACATTTATTGGGCGAGTGTGGTAAAGAACGTAAATTTCTCGTGATGCAATTTAAAATCCGGTTCTTTTAAAGATAAAAATCAGTGCAATAAAATGTTCTCAAGGTTTTTATCACACGTGAATATTTTTACAGAATCCTCAGAGTATAATCTTTAAGTTTGCGATTTGCGACTTATGAGGAAATTATGTCCGATGTGACTTATCCTAGAATATTCGTAATCTAACTATCCCTAATAAAATAATATCTAATTTAAACAGAATATAAATTGAAACTCAAATGTTTTAGGTTTACACTTCTCAAAGACAGACAAAATATGGGTTTAACAAGTTACTACTTTTCTCCTTCATACAGTTAAAGATAAAAGTAGAGAGTTTATATGGTGAAATTTTCTCTCCATACGCATTTCTACTATCTGATGGTATTAGTCGAGTTGCAAGGGCAAAATTCACTGAACACAACTGTCTATATAAAATCCCTATTCCAAGATATATCGGCAGGATGTTACACCTGCAGATATGTTTAATGTAAGACTGTAAAATATTAACAAACGAACGACATCTATACATATAGTGAAGTAGTGAGAAGGTTGAAAGTTATTTATACTTATAAACACCGTTGTCCTGACTTACTGACGTATCAACGTACATCGAAACTACTAAATCATGAAATATTGGAAAAAAGTAGGCAACAGCATGTAGACACCCAATAAGAAAGGATTTTTCAAAATTCGGACTTCAAAAGGATGAAAAGGGGTAAATTGTTATTTGATAAAGTTATCGATATTTTTTGACGAAATAGAGATATGGACTCCGATTTGGTTTCAAAAGGTGGCTCAACAATATCTAAATATTAATTGCTAGATTCTTCGATATTCGCATTTTAAAAGGGAAAAAAGTCGATTTTATGATTCCTCATTAAAAAGTTATTTTCTATGCTGCATACGCTTATCTAAAAAATAGTTTCCTCATTGTTCGAAAATATTTCCTATAAGGCTGAAAAGGGTTAAAATGAGTTTTTACTATTTTGCTAGATGATGCGCAGACTATTGCAAAGATTTTGTTCAAACTTCATAAGTATGTAGCAGTAAATTACAAAAATATATTAAAACTTATTTCACATTGATATCATAAATCGAAGCGGATTAATAGCGATAAAAGTAAATTAATTATTGCAGCGTAATGTATTCCTCCCAAAAACCATTCCTTACTATCTCCTTTCGTCTCCCTTTCTCTTTCCTTAGAAAGCTGGCCACAAAATTTTGCAGCTCCGGGGGGGGGGGGGGCAAAGAATTAATTACTTTTATTGACCAGGTATGGTTCATTATTTGTGCAATTTTTCAATCATCTGAAAAAAATATAATAATGTATAATGAAGTGAATTATTGAAAAGTGAATTAATTGACGACTATAATGAATTTCGAATGTAGCTGATATGCTGAATAGGGTACAATGAAATTTTTCTGGAAGTCCTAAGGGCCTCAGATAATTTACAACTATAAGAATAATAATCAGGAATATCTTTACAAATGTTCAGAAACTCGAAACGCGATTTATAGTCGTCTATCCATTTCCAAACACTTACTTTTTCTGAAACCACTGCTAACTCTGGACAACATTTGCATAGTTACAGTTTGACAAGCGTCTCTTATGCGTATTTTCATATCTTGTGGTGTTATCGGGGGCGCATTATAGATGTATCCCTATAAAAATAAATCTGGTGGAGTTAAGTTCGCAGATCTCGGTGCCCAATTTTGAAATTCGTTTCTACCAATCCACCTATTTCGAAAGTTGACATTTTAAACTTGCCAAACCTCGCGATGATAATGAGGCGGAGCTCCATCCAGTTGAAGCCACATAGTTGTTGAATTATTTAAAAGAAAATGTAATAACACTAGAAGCTATGTAAAAGAAAATCGCGAAACATCAAACCATTTAAAGGTTCTTCAAAAAAGTAGGGTCCAATTAAATATGAAGTCAGTATTCCTTCCAACACAATAACCGACCACTTATTCTGGTTTCTCATAACTATGTATTCATGAGGATTTAAATTAGAATAGTAATGGAAGTTGTGTCTATTCATGAAACCATTGCTATGAAAAGTACATTCATAACTAAACAATACATTATCAAAAAAGTGTTCATTTTCTGCCACTTTATCTAAAACCCACAAGCAGAATTTAGTTCGGTTGTCAAAATCATTTCCGTAAAGCTCTTGAGAAATCTGGATTTTATAAGGATGAAATCTGTATTTGTTAAGGATCCTTGAAACACTTGCTTGGCTAATGTTAGTATTTTCGGATATATGAATCTGACTAATATTGGAATTTTCGAACACTGAACCAAGTACAGTAAAAAGGTTTTCTTCATCCTCAGTGACAGGTTTTCTTATAACAGGTTTTTTATAACTGACACTTCCACTTTCCAGAATCTGGTTTAATAGTATCACAAATACGGCTGGTTTAAGATGGTTTCTTTCAGGAAACCTTTGAGCTTAGACTCGAGAAGCCAACAAACAATTTTGATGACACTCTCCAATGATAAAAATCATATCAATACGCTTTTCCTTTGGATAAATCTTCATTTTGACAAAGCAATAACACAATAATATTCAAATAATTCAATTCAATAAATGAAGTTCCAGAGTTACAAAAAATAATACCCGCTATTATAGCAACATGCTTTGCAGACTAAACTGACAGATTAAATGAATTGTTTGACGTTTTTAAATGCTGTAGGAAACTAGACTCATTAGCACATCTATTCAAAAAACACAAAATGGTACAGAAAATGATTATTTGGCGTATTCTGTGAAAACGCGAAGACTTAGCTATAGAACATTCTTACACCATTCGATAGGTATTTAAAAAGTACATTTTCTGGTAAGATAAAAAGTATACCGTTCTATTTAAATTAATCAAGTTGTAGCCATTTAGAGTTCTTATTTGATTAGTTTTAATTTTTAGACACCCTGTATAATATAGCAAGTTTATTATAATTGGGATATAAAATATGATTTATTGTTACACTTCACTGTAAATTTTGAGTACATAACTGAAATATTTCTTAAGTATTTGAAACATGAATATTAGGTTAGATTTTTAAAAAATTAAAATTTTAGTAAGAAATAAAAAAATCTTTCTGCCGTATTTAAATAGTTTATTATATATGTAATTATCCTTTCAGACAGAGAATATGAAATATATATATATATATATATATATATATATATATATATATATATATATATATATATATATATAAACAGTTTATTTCCTGCAAGGTTAGATTTTGTCAAAATTAAAATTATTTTAAAACCTTTCAGGTTTAGGTACTATAAACATTATGAATATCCCTGTATATTTAAAACAGAACGGGCTAACAAAAATCTAAATTTTGCAACTTTGAGAAAGTGGTGAATATTCCTTTATATTGTATACTAGCAGATAATAGTCTCAACTTCGCCCGCACTTAAGATCTCCGTGAATTTAAAAAAAGAAAGCCAATGAAAGTTTATTGCATTATTAATAAACTGTATGAGGTAATTAACTGTATCTGATTTGTTAGCCCTGAGACTGTTCAAGTAATTGTCTTTCACTGGAACTTATGCACGAAAAGGCACTTAAGAATTGGCCTCAATAAAATGGCATTGGCTGCCTTTCTTTAAATCCCCGGGGGCCATGAGTGCGGGCGAAGTTGAGCTACTAATATATTCTTAAAATGTTGCGGCCTGGTATTTCTTTTATAGTTCTTTTACTAAATATTTATTACTATGCTACAGAATAAAAGTGCAATAATGTTCCAAAAAATCTAGAACAAGAAATTTTTGGTTCATTTAATTCAGGAATCTTTAAAATTAAAAATTGGTAAATTTTGATAGTTGTAGTTATCGCGTAGTATTCAACTCATCGGAATATTAACACTCATTTTGATGATTTACACAATTTACTTTCCCTATTCTCTCTAAATAACTATTTTTATTTGAATTTTCATTATTCGTATCAACTAAACCATGTTAAAACAAAAGAAACATATTAGAAAACAAAAATGTTGTAAAGCATATGTGTATTTCTATAAAATATATACGACACAATATTTATCGACACTTTTACTGTCGTTGACACTGAGAACGAGATATTTTGTGGGCTTTTGCATAAATTTAATATTAAATAGTTATTAACTTATTTCTTCGTAGGCATAACCCATACTGTTTTATTTTTAAATACAATGTGAATTTTATGGGTGCCACAATACCGGATTAATCCACGTTAAAAAGTTATGGTTACAATAAATGCAGTTATATCAAAACAAACTACTATTATGTCTAAATTCCACCCACAAAACTCAAACAAAATATGGTTAAAAGGGAATAATTAGACAATTTATCGGCAGGTTGTCTAGTTCAGTCTCAGAACAAATTATTGGTCTTTAAACTCCTCCACCGATCGGTCGGATATTTGACAACCAATCAAATTGCTATTTTATAATATCGATAAAAAGTAAGAGTAACTATATTAACATATAAAGCTTGAACAATTCAAATGAAAAAAAAAGATTATATCACCACCATGTTTGTACATTGTCATCTGTGGTTTCGACATAAATTTTTTGCATAAGCTCGTTATAATTTTCCATCATTATAGTTGAATCTACGATAACTATAATAAATTGAAATCTCTGTTAATATAAAATATAAAGTAACTTCATAAAATAGCTATTTTTGAAAATTTTGTACAAATTGGTATAGTTATTTGTGCCTGGCGCCCAACAATTTAATAAATAAATAAATATATATGTATATATATATATATATATATATATATATATATATATATATATATATATATATATATATATATATATATATATATATATATATATATATATATATATATACAGGGTGATTCAAAAATCGATCACGAAACTTAAGGGAGTGATTCTACTTGACAAAATAAGGGTAGAGCTTCATATAATTTTTTTTCAAAATGTCATTCGTTTTCGAGTTACAAGCCCTCCAAGTTCAAGTTTTTATTTTTTGTTTTTTGAATTACTCGCTTACAGGAAAACCGATTTGACTAATATTTGAAAGATAGGCTAAGTCTTCTGCGCTTCATCATTTTAGTAACAATTCACATTGATTGTTTGCCGCTAGAGGGCACTTTACCTACATTGAAAATTGTTTTTTTGTCATAATTTTTTAGTGTTGACAGCTACAGTTGTTTTTGGCATAATTTCTGAAAGACTGATGTCAGGCCTTTAAAAAAGGTGCTCTTTATTTACATCGCTAAACCCAACGGTTTAGACGTAAATCACCCTTAAAAATTAAGTGGTAAATTTACTTTTCTCATTTCATTACCACCAGCTACCAGGTAAATAGCTATCAAAGTATACTAGAGCTGTCAGTTTAACATCAAATAAATTCGCTTTTTAAACTATTTAATTTATAATCTTAAAATAACTAATAATGGCTAATCAGTAAATATTCATATTATGGATTATTGCAATATACATTTAATTGATAAAAATTAATGAAACAGTACTAAACAAACTAAAAAAGATTCTCAAAATGTCCCCCATTTTCTTCCATACATTTCCTAACACTCTTCAAAAAATGTCGCCTAACTCGATGAAAAATTTCTGGTGTTTCTTTAATAATTTGGCACTTTTCGATTATCCTGAAGCGAAGATCCTCGACGTTGATTACTGGAATATCGTACACCAATTATTTCAAATGACCCCAAAAGAAAAAATCCATAGGATTAAGGTCTGGTGACCTCGCTGCCCATGCCAATGGTCCACTTCGTCCTATCCATCGCTCAGGATACGTTGCATTCAAATACTGTCGGACACGTATACTAAAGTGGGGCGGAGCTCCGTCTTGGAGGATCCACATGTTGGCCCTTACTTCCAATGGTACATCTTCCAGATACAATGGGAGACGATTTTCGATAAAATCTAAGTATACTTCACCAGTTAATGGGCCATCAAAGAAATGAGGACCAATAAGGTAATTTCCTATTATCCCTGCCCACACATTTAGTGAAAATCTACGCTGATGTTTCGTTTCTACCACATTGTTTGGGTTCTCGTAAGCATATGTGTGGATGTTGTGTAGATTTGTTATGCCATCACGAGTGAAACCAGCTTCGTCAGTGAATAATATGACGCCAATTAATCGATTATCGTGTTCATACTTAGCTAGGATCTGATTGCACATTTCCAACCGTCTCGGCCGATCATCGTCATAAAGAGCCTGCACCTTTTTTGAATGAAACGGGTAGAGTTGTTCTTCTCTTAGTATCCTCCATGAACTAGCCTGACAGAGCCGCACTTCATTCCCAATTTTTCTAGTACTAATACCTGGATTATCTTCAATAATTTCAAGTACTCTTTCTTCTTGTTGCACGTTTCTAGCAGTTCTAGGTCTTCCCCTATTTCCATTATAACTTTTAAAGGAACCACATTCCGCAAGCCTCCTGTGCACACTGGAAAATGTTTGAGCATGAGGGATATTTCTTTCCGGATAACTCTCCATATAATATCTTCTTGCCAACTCTGCATTACCATTTGCTTTTCCATAACAAAAATGGATATCACAATATTCGATATTTGAATATTGGTGATTAGCCATTATTAGTTATTTTAAGATTATAAATTAAATAGTTTAAAAAGCGAATTTATTTGATGTTAAACTGACAGCTCTAGTATACTTTGATAGCTATTTACCTGGTAGCTGGTGGTAATGAAATGAGAAAAGTAAATTTACCACTTAATTTTTAAGGGTGATTTACGTCTAAACCGTTGGGTTTAGCGATGTAAATAAAGAGCACCTTTTTTAAAGGCCTGGCATCAGTCTTTCAGAAATTATGCTAAAAACTACTGTAACTAAACACTAAAAAATTATGACAAAAAACAATTTTCAATGTAGGTAAAGTGCCCTCTAGCGGCAAACAATCAATGTGAATTGTTACTAAAATGATGAAGCGCAGAAGACTTAGCCTATCTTTCAAATATTAGTCAAATCGGTTTTCCTGTAAGCGAGTAATTCAAAAAACAAAAAATAAAAACTTGAACTTGGACGGCTTGTAACTCGAAAACGAATGACATTTTAAAAAAAATTATATGAAGCTCTACCCTTATTTTGTCAAGTAGAATCACCCCCTTAAGTTTCGTGATCGATTTTTGAATCACCCTCTATATATATATATATATATATATATATATATATATATATATATATATATATATATATATATATATACATATATATATATATATATATATATATATATATATATATATATATATATATATATATATATATATATATGTGCTGTCAATAATCTTTATTTCGCCTGTAAAAAAACAAACAATTTAATTATAAAAATAACAAAAAAAAATTTAATTTTAATTTTTTCTTACGGGCACGTTGCGCAGTCGTGAAAATCACGAACGACCGAAATAACATCGCAATATATATATATATATATATATATATATATATATATATATATATATATATATATATATATATATATATATATATATATACATGGTTTAATGGAGAAAAATGGCAAATTATTAAATTATCTATGTTGGTATTATTTCCTATTCCTAAATACATTTCAAAGTTTTAAGGAATAAAATTCTGAGCCTATTTTTGGCTATTTAAAATCGCTTTAAAATCAAAATACCTGATGTGGTTTAAATTATAAGGTTAACAAACCTCTAAAGAACTTCAATTAAAAACAAAATTGCCTGCACAGGATTATGGGTGCGCATGCAATAAAAAGCAATTATTATAGCCTCAATAAAATTCTTAAACGATAATTTCGCTGTATTGGCTTACTTACAGATTTAAAATTATTAGCATATTCTACTTTCCCTAAAAGGCCAACCCATATCAACGAACAAAATATATTTTTGGCGGTAATATAAAAAAATAATTTGTGTTTTACCTTATAAGTAATATATTATTAAATTTCGTTATATCTTTTAATTATAATAATTTCAAAATTAATAATTCCTTAAAGATCATTATTTAATTGATTTTATGTTTATTTCAATTGTATTAGTATGATTTTTGAGAAGAAAATGTAACGACATCAATTTTTTGGAAACCACCTACAGTCCAACGTTCTCCAGAAGAAATGTGTGAAAATAGCGTTCTAAGCTTTTAAAATGGTATGATTTCTAAATCTACAATTTAACTTTGCCAATAGTAGCGAGTGACCCGATATGACTTTCTCAGGTTTTCCAACGATATTTACCCTATTGTTTTGAAATTTTAAATAGCAGAGACAGAGATAGGACAGGACACTATCGCCCTCCATACCACCAGAGGATGCTTTCAGATGGGAGTAGCCTCTTTACTTATATGGAGCTTAATTGTGGATCGACTTTTCTGTGATCTGACTGACCTCGGCATATCTTGTCAAGGCTATGCCGATGACTTAGTCGTGATCGCAAGAGGTAAACCCTCTGTGACATAGTTCAAAGAGATCCTGATACACTAGGGAATGACGCCAGATGATGGATCTAAATAATAACCCACCAAAACCATTCTAGGGGCCTTCAAAAGAAAACTTCAATCTAAAACGGATGAGAATGTTATTGAGTGGAAGTCAGAGGTTAAATATCTGTACTCTAGATAATAAACTCCTCTCGCACGAAAAAGAAGTAATTAACAAGGCTACAAAAGCCTTGATAGTCTGTAGAAAATTTGCGGGAAAAAGATGGGGTACAAACCCAAAAATCCTGCAGTGGATGTATACTGAAATAGTGAGACCAATCATCACATAAGGGGCAGAGATCTGGAGCAAAAACTTTATTAAAAACTTGAGCACAAAGTTGAATCGCCAAAGCGAATGGGACAGAAACACCATTGAAAAACTCAATAGAAATCCATTATGTGGTGTACAGATGGCTCCAAAACAACGGGGAGAACTAGAATAAGAGTGTATGGACACGGCACCAGACACTACGAAAGTTTTGGTAAGTCACCTATGCATTTTCCAGGTAGAAATTCGTGCCTTTAGAATATGTATTCAATTCAACAAAGAAAAAACTATCATGGCCAAGAGATTATTATCATATCGGATAGTCAAGCAGCGATCAATGCGCTGAGCTCTCAAGTTATCAGCTCCAAAATGGTCTGGATATGCCTAGAGGAATTAAATGCTTTAACTAAGAATAATAAAATCACCCTCATGTGGGTACCGGGATAGAGGGGAATGAAATAGTAGACGGGCTCGCGAAAGAAGGAGCTAAGACACCCTTTCTGGGCCAGAGCCTTTCTGTAAAATCAGTAGCAGCGTAATGCTGGCAGAACTAAAGATAGAAGAAGAAAGAAAAAAATCCAATTATTGAACGAAGTTGCAAGGATTGAGACAAGCGAAGATACTTTTTGGGAACTACGACCAGAAGAGATTCAAAGAATGCGTAATCCAAAGCAAAATCCAACTCAGCGTTCTGACAGGGGTCTTGACGAGGCAATGACACCTAAAAGGACATCCCAAGAAACTCGGACTGGTAGAAGCAGAAGAGTGTATATTATGTGGGGAGGAGGACAAAACCTCTATTCATATCCTTTCAGAGTGCATTGCTCTAGAAAACCCTAGGATGAGGTTCTTGAGAACACACCAAATCGAAGAAGAGGAGCTACCCACCTTAAAGTCATCCAACATTCTAAGATTCCTGAAGTAAATAGGACTGGAGGACCTGTTCTAGCCGATAAGGTGACTCTTATGACTTGGCAGCGGTAGGGGGCACAATAGATCTACCAGATTACAGTGTACAGACCCTGAAGTTACGCCCATTCATACCCTACTCTTTGCGCATTTGTACCTCTAGGTCTCTGTATATTATTTGGCGATGCTTGTCCCTTAGATTTTGGTCGCTTGGGATGGCGATTTCTACTAGTGTTGTTAGCTTGGATATTTTATCCACTAAAATGAGGTCTGGTTTATTATATGCAGCCGTAAGCATAGTTTAATCACATCATAACTTAAACTCGTTGTTCTCCCTTATAGGATCTAGGATTTATTTATAGTATGGCAATGTCTGTAACTGCAACTGTTTGAATTTCTTTGTCAACTCTTGATGGATGATCGTGGCGGCTGAACTGCGCCTCTCCTTATACTCTGATGCGGCAAGTCATCCTCCTTTTATGTATTAGATTGTCTCTAATATTCGACATGTATATCGGCATTGGTGGTTCTGGATCGAAAAGTGTCTGATTATGTGTTTTGAGATTTTTCAGGAAATATTTGCCTTGACGTCAATCAGTAATTCGATATTAATTTGTCGACATTTTCCTAATTGACCTCATTTCGGTGTAATCAAGCTTGAAGCTTATCTTCGTCTAGTTGACAATGATAAATCAGTTCATGGTCCCTCAACCGCAGTAGTGTTGAGTCGTTTGTCTTGCATGTTGCTTGATGTAGCACAGAAAGCTCCAGCCTGAAAATATGAGGGTAGGATTGTTAGTTGTTGATCCAATTGCTTACCAATATCCCCCAATCCTCTTCTTCCGTGGTACCTTGGTAGTATTGTCCATTCAGTATCACTACGAGGATGATATTTGTGTACATTTGTCGAGAGTGTTCTTATTATGTTCTCCTCAGGCTTTCTGTGTCCGTCCTGCTCCATTTCACAACTCCGAATGAGTAACTGAGTGCATAGTGTGCATAAGTATTAAGTGCCTTAAATAGATTTTTACTGTTTAGGTTAGTTCGCAGTACCTGTTTCACCCGTCTTACGAACTTGTTAGTTGATTCCGTCTTCTTAGTTCGTTGATCAATTCTCAGTGCCCATCATGCCCAGGTATTTATAGGTCCATTCTGCTTCCATTACCGCAACTTTTGATCCTTCATAGTTAATTTAGTTAAACAGCAGCCACAATACCAACATTGACAATGTCTAATTTTATTTTTATTTATATTTAAGTTCTTTTTTTAAATTTATATTTGATGAACTTTATGTCATGGAGTTTGAGATGAAATGCTAGAAGTAAAAACTCGAAAAAGACTGATAATGCTAAAAAAACCCACTGAGGAGAACAAAGAAGAATTTCACAGAATAAGAAACAAGAAGATTACTTAGAACCAAAAAGAAGAGCTACCTGGAGCATCAGATGCAGGAAATAGACAGAAATAGGAACATGAACCAAGTAAGGAAATTCTTTAGGGAGGTAAAGACTGTGAGATGGGGTGGAAATGTTGGAGAAACGAAAGCCATGAGAAAAGAAACAGGAGAGTTAATAATGACGGAAACAGAAATTGTCGAGCTATTAAAAGGATATTTTCAGCAGTTACTAAGTATTGAAAATGGGACAGAGGAAGAGGACATTATATTCCTTTCCGCAGATATAAGAGTGCCATCACCAACACTTCAAGAAGTTAAAATTGCTAAAGCATCACTCAAAGATCACAAAGCGCTAGGCAGCGATGGTATAAACGGAGAGCTGCTAAAAAAGGGAGGAAACGGTCTACATCAAAAAATATATGAAATTATTTTGAAAATATGGGAACAACAGAAAATGCCTGAAGGATGGAATGGAAGTGTCATAATACCTATACATAAGAAAGGGAACAAGGAACAATTTCGAAATTATAGAGGTATATCTCTTATCAACACAACATACAAAAATCATGTCAATTACTCTAATAAACAGACTGACGCCTTATGTGGAAGATATTATCGGCGACTACCAATGCGGTTTTCGTGCTGGAAGGTCAACAGTAGACCAGATATTTACGATCAGACAAATATTGGAAAAAAACTGGGAATTTAACCGAGATATCCACCAAATCTTTGTGGATTTCCAGCAAGCATATGACTCCGTGAAAAGAAGCAGACTATGGCTAGCAATGTTAGAAATGGTCGTACCAAGAAAATTACTCGATCTAACACAAATGTGCGTGATAAACTCATATGCACAGGTGAGGGTAGAAAATAGAACATCAGTGCCATTCAGTGTGACATCAGGACTCAGACAAGGTGACCCTCTGTCACCTTTGCTTTTCAGTTTTGCCTTGGAACATACAATGAGCAGGGTTGCGTCGGGGCTGACAGAGGGTTTTGCAAACCAAGGTTCAAAACTCGTGCTGGCCTTTGCTGATGATATCGATACAGTGGCTCATTCAACAAGAGACGTGCGAGAGGTATTTTCACTCGAGGAAGAAGCAGGTAATATGGGTCTCCGAGTAAATAAAGAAAAAACTAAATACATGGTAGTAACCAAGAATCCAAGACCTCGAATCGGGCAGAATATATCACTGAATGAACACAACTTCGAAGTGGTTAAGGAATTCAAGTACCTAAGAGCGGTAATCACAGACGACAATCGAGTTGAAAAAGACGTCTCAGCGAGAATAGCGGCAGCAAATAGGGCATTATACTCCCTCACAACATTATTGAGATCTAAACTGTTAAAAAGACAATCCAAACTAACTCTGTGCAGGTCAATTATTAGCCCGGTAGTTACTTATGGCAGTGAAACTTGGACCCTCAATCAACGGGAAATAATTAATTACTCATATTTGTACGAAAGGTTGTTAGAATGATATTTGGTCCCCAAAGAGATGAAACAACAGGAAATTGGAGAAGACGCCACAATGCTGAATTGGCGATACTGTATGGTAGTGTAGTCCGTTATTTAAAAGCCAATAGAATAAGATGAGCAGGCCATGTGGTAAGATCAGGGGACCACAGACTATTGAAAACAGTATTCTTCGAGAGACCAGATGGTAGAAGATCAATAGGCCGTCCCAGGAAAAGATGGAAGGATGCCGTCGAAGCTGATTTGTATAGGATTGGAGTCCAGCAGTGGGAAATAGAAGCACAAGACCGTAGGAGATGGAGGGCGATAGTGGATGTGGCTAAGACTCACCCAGAGTTGTAAGATCAGGAAAGAAGTTTGAGAAATCCGTGGTAATAGTAGTTTACTCTGTAGATGTTACAGGTCAGCATCTACTCTGCAAATATATCATTTCTGATTCATAAGACAAAAAAGCCATCAGAAACTTCAACTTTGAAAACTTAAAACTCGATTTGAACTTACATAATAACAAAAATTTTATCGTTAGAAACACATACCCATCAGTATTGCAAATTGGTTGTAGTACAGATAAACTAAAACACATACAACCCATAAGTTTACATGGATGAAATGAAATTATTTTGTAAATCGGTTTTTACTATTAAAAGTTTAAAGTTTTAGACGACAGGGAAGCGTATGAAGAGGAACTATTAACCCTTCAACCCAAAAGTGGAATAACATTGAAATTTAAAAATATGTATTTTTTATGCATACAATTTGCTAAAAAATTTAATCGAAACGTTGAATACTGATATAAAGCTGTAAAACTCTTTTCAAAATATCCATACAACTTTAGAACTAAAGGAATCCAATTAATAGTTTCCGACATTTTTTCTACAGTTTCGTCATTATTAAATAACTAAATTAAACTTAACCTGCATATTTTAGGAAAACCTCGTTCTGATAGATCACTATAGGAATTAGAAAAAGCGGGCAAGAAGCCAAATCTATTTTTGGTATAACACATTTGAGTGAATAATATAAACACAATCATGGCAATGTTCTAATTAATAGAAAATAAAAAAAGGCTTATAGTCTCATAAATTTATTTTACAATTACTGATTCCCTTAAAAGAAGAAAATTAAAATTTTAATTGGCCAGTTTGGTTTTGCTAAGATTAATATTATATTTTTTATTGTATCAGTTAAAAACGTCACTCACCTATTGTTACATTTGGCAATTTAAGTTTGTAACCATTAAAGAATGTTAAGTACTTTCGTTAGCAGTGATTCTGTAGGTTCTTTCAACTGGTTTAATTATATTTTTTATATTCAACGCTAATGTGAATGCTAATTTTATTTAATTTTTCCCAACACCGATCTTGGCCTTATATCTCCTTAATAGTGAAAATAAATAACAGTTTTTCTTTTTTTACATTTCTTTCATCCATGATAATTATCCTAATTTTTCCTATAATCCTATTACTTTTGCAATTTAATTATTTTTCTAGTAGTCTTGATATATGTATTAGAATGAAAAACTAAACAGAAAATGTATATATCGTTCTTCAATCGTATTTGCAGGATAACATTTCCCAGTCTATAATCCTGTATTAGCCTGTGGCAGTCAATTTGACATTTTGGCAGGTTTATCATTCAAACGGACGTGAACCGTCAAAAATTTACATTTTTTAACTGAATTCTTTATTTTCAAAAAAAAAATAATAATTACCAGAAGTGAAAATTAAAATTTTAATCTAGAAGTTGACACTTCTAGATAGAGAATGGAAAACTAAGATAAAAAAAATTCAGTCGTTTGGCTCTTACATATATACAGTAAGCAAAAGTGTTAATCTTTTATATGTTAATATTTCAGAAACTATTAAATGTTGGCAAAAAAAGCTTAACGCAAACGAAGATAGGCTCTTTTGTTTAAAAAAAATTAACTGAACTGTGCCACTACTCTTTTAAAATCGCTCGTTTACTTTCTTTATACACCGTCAGGGAGGAGTATATTCAGGTTATTTTGTTTGAATGATTTTTATTATGATTTTACTTTACTCGCTTAATTACAATTTGTTCAAGAAACAACAGTATTTTGACATGTGTGTGCGCTCAAAAAAATTCTTACCTGTCATGTCATCTACTCGGGATATTATCAAAGTTCATCTAAACTCTGAATTAAATGTTTAATTCTTTAATTTGAATGTTTATGTCTATAATCGAGTCCAAAAGATTTATGAAGAAAAAGGTAAAAAATAATAAATATGTAATAACTTCCAGGATTTTCGAAAAACGTAAATATACAAATCTGAATAATTATCAAAATTTACAGTATATCTGGAAAAATCAAAGATTTTACTTTAAATTCCTAATTTTTTTGCATCAACTTCTGAATTTATAGTTTGTTTATTTACTCAAAACCAATAAACCCACATTCTAATAAATATTTATTAAGTAAGGTTTTTCTAAGTTTTTCTAAGTTTCCTTGGGAAACTTTGTATAGTTTTTATGAAAACTATATTATTGAAAAAACATTTAGAGCTAAATTATATAAAAGGTACTAAATTTCAAATATAGTATTTTGAATACACTCGATGGACTCACGAATAGTATGAAGTAATGGTTAACTCTCTAGTAGCTCAATTTGGTCCACTCCTGGACATAGGCCTCCTCTAGTTTCCTCCATTTCAACCTATCTTCTGCAGTCCGGTGCCTATTTCTACCTATTTTCCTCTTTATGTCGTCTATCGATCTTTTTGGGTGTCTTCCTATACTTCTTTTAGCTGACCTAGGTCTCCACTGCAATATATGTTTTATCCATCTTGTATAGTCTTGCCTAGTGACATCCTCCACTTTCGTGCGTCTTCTTAATTTTCATTCGTTATTCGGTCACGTATTGATATCCCCAATATGATTATTTCCATTGCTCGCTGTGTAGTACCAAAGATTATTATATCTATAGCGTTAGCTATAATAATCTTTGGTAGTACGCAGTTTTTTGGCTGTTTTAACTGTTAGTGTGGTCGTTTCCATTCCATAAATCATTACGGGGAGAACGCACGAGTCAAAGACTCTTCATTTCAAATTAATGTGAACATCAGGGTTTTTAAGAACGCATTTCAATCTTCCAACGGCTGCCCATGACATTTTAATTCTTCTATTTATTTCCGCTTCTTAGTTTTCTTTTTCAAGTCTAATTAGATGGCCACATATTCCTCGACTCTTTTTATTTCGTTGTTTCCTACATCAAGTGAGGTATTTTGTGAAGACATTATTTTGGTTTTTGCAACTTTCTCTTTCTATATCACCAATAGTTTTTAACTTTAAATGGGGGTTTTAAGATCATACATAAGTTTCTGATTCCATACAAAATAACTAATAATCAATTAAAATTTTAATTACATGGATTCCTTATCACATGCAAAATAACTACAAACCAATTAAAGTCTAGATTACAAAATAAAATGCATGTCGACCATCAGACTTACTCACCTTGTAACAACAGCCTATATTCTGAAGCTGTATCTTTTTAAAAGCCTTTTATCAGTTTGCTAATTATTTTACTTACCATTATAGGTAAGTAAGTCGAAATTAATTTAAAAACTTATTGAAAAACATTCATTCGCAAAATTTGAGTACTGTCAACAAATTTTGTTTGACCGGAAATTTGAAATGGAACATCCTGTAAACTTTTAACTTTATAGATGACCTACTTCTAAAAATAATAAGCAACGGTTATACAGATTAAAAAAGATTCACCTTTTTCTTTTAAATCAATTGCGTGTCCTATTTTTATGAAGTTTAGACTTTTATGAAGTATTATTTGCAGAATTTTCTCAACCTCTCAAACTTTTGTATTTTATAAACTGTTTTTTTTCTCAATTTTGACCTTTTCACGCTAAGTGTATACTTTCCAATCCGACTCTGAATTTATTTCATTCATTAATTTTCGGAAAATTAAATATGTATTAATTTCGATCAGTGTTCGGGAAATTACATACACCTCCTAAATACAGTGATTAAACCTCTAGATTGCTTTTGTTATCAGACTTTTTACTTCCCTCATAATTTTGGTTTATCTTTGACTAGCTACTGAATATTTGATATATTGGACCAGCAAGAAAGTATTTTTGGTTGTCACACATATAAAGCGTTGTAGTTGTTTTGAAGAATTTCTATCAGTGTGATTGTTTTTTTTCCTTTTGACATTTGATGCTAGTCATATTGAGGTTTCTTTAGAGGAAATTTATGGTTATTTTGTTCTTAACTGTTAGTTTAGGGTCAATTTTGACATCAAGTGCAGACCCCAAAGAAAAGAAAGCTGCTGAGGCTCATAAAAAGATATGTGAAGTTTATGTTGTTGATTGCATAGCAGAAAGCGTGTAATAGAATTGGCTTAAAAAATTCCGCTCTGGAGATTTTTCACTCCAAGATGACCAACGTACTAGTCGACTTACTGAAATTACCAAATCATAGCCATAATTGAAGAGAATCGTCATATAATTGTTCGAGAGATTGCAGAGAGATCAAATGTATTAAACACAACAACTAAAAATTACCTGAATTGTCTTCAACGTTCTAAAAAGCTTGATATTTGGATTCAGCATTAATTGATACAGATTCACTTAACATCGCGAATTAATATTTGTCATATACATCTCACGAACAACCAATTCGACCCTTTTTCGAAAGAATCATCAATGGTGATGAAAATGGGATTATGGACAATAACATCATTCGAAAATCATCATGGTCCAAACGTGACAAACCAGCACTAATCACATCTAAAGCTGAATTGCATCCAGAAAGGTCATCCTCTCAATTTGGTAGGACTACGAAGGTGTTGTGCATTTTGAGTTGCTTCTAAGAGGTCGGACGATCAATTCAGATATTTACTGTCAGCCCTGACCTGACACTATCTGATTATCATTCATTTCGATGTTGGCAAAACTCTTTAATGGTAGAAATTTCACAAAAATGACGACCTTATGTCGAACTTGTTTCAGTTTTTTGTTGATACGGAATCAAATTTCTATAAACGCGAAATCATGAAGCTGCAGTAAAAGTGACCAATAAAATGGAAAATATACAATAGATTAAAGTTTATCCTTTTTGTAAAAAAAGTTTTAGTTTATACTACAAAACCGAAATTATTTTCTGGCCTACCTGATATTAAGACTAGAGTTGCATCACGAATACTTTGTTCCATACATAGGAATTTGAATAGATATTTTTTCTAAGAGAAATCCCATAAAAATTAATGTATTTAATTTTTTATATGTGGTAAATAAAAGTTCTCATGGACACATCAAATTTTCACTCGGAGTTTTAGATTTATAGCCCTAAAAATTACATCTTGGTGGCTACTTTTAATATAAAAAATTATATATTATATACTAATATACATTATTAGAAATATTCTACTTACATTATTAGAGGCATTAATATATCGAAATTCTGATATGTGTGTTTTAACGTGTGGTTCAATTGAGAGAGAAAATGTTACATACTCCTGGGAAGCAGATTTTGACAATATTTCGATCTATACTTTGTGCAGGGAAAAATCCAAAAAATACATGTTTGCAACAAAGACGAAATTTTACGGTTAATTGTAGAAATTTTATGGGTGCGGCCGCCCTACAGTGAAAGAAAGATTAACATGGTTATCATGTTTCCATTTAAATTTTCCATTGTCTTCTTACAAATGACACCAAGAAATTACTTTGTTATCAGTAATCTAGAAAATTGTCATTTTTGAGTTGAAAATGCAAAATTAAAATTGAAATACCTACATCATTTATATTGTTGCATCTTGTAGTTTCTGTCGCTTGCTAAAGGTAACTAATTTCATTTTTGAGAAGTATTATCACGGAAACTAACTAATTTAAACCTAAGAATAAAAGTATTTACAGAATTAACTGCAGAGTACAAATATTTAAAGAAAAAGTTCTTATTAAAAGATTTTAGCTTGTACTTCTAAAAATTTTTGGTTTAAACTGTAAGAGCGAAACTTTTATCTTTTCTATATCCTCTTATAAAAAATGTATTTGACTTGATTTCGCCATCGAACTATCTATTTATTGTCTGGCGATATTTTTCAGTCTGGCATTGAAGTCGGCAGGTTTTTAATATCTTACCAACATACTTTGGAATTTATATTTTATATAGCAGTTGTTTCCTGCTAAGGTTGCTCTCTGTTCGATACAGCTCTACTGACGAGATCAGAAGGTAGTCGAAACCAGTGACGTGACTAACCTTTTATGCACCTGCTGCGAGCTTCTATAACTGCGCTCTTGAAAAATTAAACTAGGTGAAAAAACATTGCATGATGATGATGCAAACCTTGGTCCTGGTTTGGTAATTTCTCCCCCTCTCCAGGGTCTGCGCCTTGTGCCTAGGCACCGCCCTAGTTACGGCAATGGTCGAAACGCGCATGAAGAGAGGACCAGAGTTGTATTTGCAGGAAATAAACTGTTTGTATATATTATTATTTTTTCCTCTGCTTGAAAGGATAATACATATAAACTATCTTAATACGGCAGATGTATTTCTTTATTTCTTACTGAAATTTTGATTTTAAAGAAGCGGTGTTCTCTCGTACTTGTTTATTCATCATCAGATGAATAGAAAGGTGTAAAGTTTAATTTTAATATCAAAAGTTTCATAATAATCATTATATTTGGAATATAATATTATTTTCGTAAGCTTTTACTAAACTTGTTCTTGGACTATGGTATAAACGGCTAATGGAAAACTTGGCATATAGTGATATATTAATTTTTTGGCCAGATTTAATTTTTTTACTTCTATAAAAACGTATTTTTTATAAAATTTAACAACTTTTTCGTGACAAAAATACAGGATGTTCTATTTTTAAACATAGTGGTAAATGCATTCACACGTAAAAACGTTAAAATAAATCAGAATAGCATACAATACTTTATTGTTACAATGCTGCGGCCATGAATGATATTTATTTCCATGTAAATATAAACATAGAAATAAATATAAAAAAATCTAAGGTTTAGATCAGCCTTTTAATTATCAGTAAATCTGTTTTCATTATTTAAGCGTTATATTTGGTAATACTGCTTTTTATGTAACTAAGATTGAATTAATTTATCACTTATAAACATTACAATCATATTACCTTTGCGTCTCTCAGAAATTACTACATAATTAAAATCATTTCAGAATTGAATCATTTTCGTCTTTGATCTTAACTTCGATTTAGATTAAAAAATATTTCCGATAAAATTACCATTTAGTCAGTTAAAACTCTTGACCTTCGCCATTTTATCAGCAAAATTAATTGGCCAGTTTTGCTTAGAATATTGTTATAATTTGCATATGCATTTGCAAATTTTTACTTTTTCATAATGGTAATAAATACAAAGAGCTTTTTATTTTTATATTTTCAAGGTTCAGTATTTCTTCACTACAATTTAAACCCTCAATTGTCAAGTTAGACCGGGTTTAAAGTTAGATCATGTCAATGAATTAGGGGGTTAATGTTTTTTAATTACCAAAACGGTAAACATTATGAAAAACGGAGATCAGAATCGTGTTCTACGACCTCGAAATAGCGAGAAGAAAAATTTTTCATAATGGAAATTTTTACTCAAATCTATTTTACTTCAGTATTTATTTTATTAATCATTTAATAATGAACTCTAAACTGTATATATAAAAGGTTGCTCAAACCCAATCATGTCCTCTGACCTACTGCGCAAGTACAATATAGCCACTTTAAAGGCAGCTTTACATGCCGAATCGAATTTATTTTACGGTATTCCCCTTCCTTTTACCCCTCCAACTTCTTTGCTCATATATCAGTGGAGAGTACATTCCGGATTATCCACAGCTGAAAGGAACGTCTCGAAACTTCTTCCTCTTACATGTTTCTTCGAAAAGCAACGGAATGTTGGAATCACTGCGACCTACCTACATAGCTTGCCCCAATTAGATTTAACCAGACATAATGAAAGATGCGTGCATCAATCGCCAACTAATTACGTCGTATGCGTGTTGCTAAACATAAATAAATTATTAACATTTTTTTTACTTACCTTGAAGTTCTAAGTTAAATTTAGGTTTTTGAAATTGAAACTGGAGACTCCCCAAAAAACCACCGACCCTTTCGTGGGTCGCGACCCACTGTCAGGAACCACTATGCTAACTTTATTTATTGCCGAAATAAACTAGTTTCTTATATTTTTAATAAAAATTAGGAAAAAATTAACCTCATTTTTCTTTTCAGCAATATCTTAGTAATTATCGGGCAGCAAATAGGACAGGACTCTACGGTAGGCCCATTGATAGGAATAGCTTAAATAGACAAAGAGTGACTGGAGGTTCATATAGAAATGGAGATGCAGACTATGATACCCGGGTAGAATCACAAGAGTATTCAAGATTGGATTTGTATGACAACGAAGATAACGCCGATAAAGAAGGAAATAGGTGAGGTTTAAATTACATATAAAGACTAGCTATAGCTTTAAAAGAATTTGAGATATTATCAATGTTTGGTGACTAGTAGAATTGCATATCTTTATAAAATCTGCAATAATAGTCTTAAAGTAAATATTTGTCTAAACATCTCTCTAAACTTTTTTTATAAGGGCACAAAGTGACATTAATTAGAGATAGTATAGTAGTTAAAAACATATTCAAAAACTATTTATAGGTCAATTAAAGGAGAATTTTTCGTGACAAAAATACAGGATGCAAACTGTGCCATTACACGAAAAATAATCCGTAGTGTTATTTTGTTATGTTCTTACTCTTTACTATGATCCATTAATTTCTTATAAACAATTAACACCAAAAAATTGCATTTTTTTTTATTTTTGCTTATAAAATCAGAACTAATGAAGTAATCTCGATGGTGAAAACAGACGAATTATAGAGAATAAAAATACCAACAAAAGGAGCTTTGGATTGACTCAATCGGATTATAAGTACCGAAAAAAAAACAGGTAAAACCGGAAATATCAGTGTTTATTAAAAAATTAATTCTTCGTCATTTTTCTAGTTGTAGTGCTGATTTTCCGCGAAATAATAATAATTTACATGTACTTTATGGTTGCCAAAACCAGGCGCTGTTGGTTCTTTAGTTTTTGTACAATTGCCATTTGAAATTTTTAATACACTACGAGGGTCCTTTGAAAAGTCGGTGCAATAATTTAAACTACTTTTTTTTGGATAAACCTTTTTTATTTTTCAACAGTCTCCTTTTAGGCTTATACACTTCGTCCAACGCTGCTATAATTTGTTGATCCCTTCCGAATAATACGATTTGTCCAAGTCTGTAAAATAGCCATTCGTTCCTGCAATCATCTCCTCGTTTGAATAAAATCTTTTTCCCGCCAGCCATTGCTTCATATTGGGGAACAAATAATAGTACAAGAGAGCCAAGTCTGAAGAATAGGGGGATGTGAAACGAGTTGGAATCCTATATCCATTAATTTCGAGGCACAATAACGATGAATAATATTCACTTGTAATAGTTTTACCCTTTTCCAGATAGTCGATGAAGATTATTCCTTGCGAATTCCACACGACAGTTACCATAACCTTCCTGGTCGAAGGAATGGTCTTCGCTTTTTTTGGTGCAGTTTCCCTCTTGGCAACCCATTGTTTAGATTTTTTGGTCTCAGAAGTATAGTGATGTATCAACGTTTCATCCTCAGTGACGAAACGACGCTTAAATTCTTGATAATTTCGCTGGAACAGCTGCAAACCGTTCTTGCAACACTTCATATGATTTCGTTTTTGGACAATCATAAGCAATCGCGGCACCCATCTTGCTGATAGCTTTTTCATGTCCAAATGTTAGTGTAAAATATTGTGTAGCCATTGATTCAAGATGCCCACAGCTCTAGCAATCTCACGCACCTTCACTCTTATGTCATCTATCCCCACATCATGGATTTCCTCAATGATTTCTGGAGTAGTAACCTCAACAGGGCGTCCAGAAGGTTCAGCGTCGATTGTGGTCATATGGACACTCCAAAAATTTTGAAACCACTTATAAACTGTTCTAATGTCTCCCGAGGAGTTTTGCTTTTCATAAAGTAATTTTTAATCAGCACATGAAATTCTTTTTTATCCATTTTTTGAGAATCACTTGACTTCCTCGATTCAAAGAAATATCAAACACAAATAAATAGACCGAGCAGGCTGAAACTTGGTGTGTATTCTTCCAAGAGATGTTACTAATTTAAAATAACCTCGATTAGCACCAGTGGTGCCATCTCGCTGACTTTGCAGGGACCTTTCAAACGAGCCTCGTATCTTTCAGATCACCTAGACGCGTCAAGGATGGTCCGATTTTGTAAAAAGATTTTAAAAGTAGAAGTATTATTCTACAAGCCTATATTTTCATTTCGAAAGCCTGTGAAATATTTGAAAAATGCCAACAAATATGACCGGAAACGGCCTGCGCGTGAAAGTACAGTTTTTTGGTTTTAATTGTTTATAAATTATTGGACACACTACAGATTATTTTTAATACAATGGCATAGTTGATATTCTAATAGCATTTCTGTCATAGAATCACTTATTTTTTTCTCTTTTGACTAGCCTTTTATCTGCAAATAAATGAGAAATGGCAAAATTATTTTCTAACGGATTTCTTTTCTACAGTGCAGACGTAAAATGATTACCTTCCATTAATTGATGATAGCCGTCTAACATACGGATCATCTTTGGTCTTTACGGCCCATGGTGCATGCTTTTTGTCCCTCAAAGACTTATCAGATGGATTTTTTTAACGTTATCAACGTTTGCGAAAAAGTTTGCTCCAAACTCAAAATTTTTACTCAATTGAATTTGGTATGATAAAAATCGTCATAAAGAGCAAACAATGTCCAATAAACACCACTGTAACTTGTTTATTTATGTGTACAGCGTCATAAAATTACTCATAATTGTCGCTTACAATTAAACCAACTTTTAAAAAAGTCCACTTGTGATTTTACATACATGCGCGATTAAAATTAAAAAGATCCTTTTATTTTCGGACAGATGGTATAATTTAGCAAGTAGAATATCGCGACTTACGCTGTCAGAAACAGGAAAGAAATCTATAAATAGTCCCAACATAAACAGTTTTTTATCTGCTGCGTCGATATTGCATTTTGAAAGTTATATACTATTGTTTTAAAGAGCTTAGGAACCTTTTTTTCTATAGAAATGAAATCAATTCTTTTAATACGCCTTTCATATATTTTAGAGCAAACTTTTAGCTCTATAATTGGAACAATAATTTAAATCCTCATTTTCTATCCTTAGGTTGACAAAAAAAAGATAAAACATCACATAAATATTATTTACTGCTCTTCAGCAGATTATCTAGAAGCATTTCAAGTGCCTGGAGATTAGGACAACACATAGTACTTGCACACTGGTAAAACAAAATGTTTGAAGACATTGGAGAATATTTTTAGCTAAAAATTCATAGTTATTAGCAACTTAAAAATCTTAGCATAGGCCACACTACCTTATATATATATATATATATATATATATATATATATATATATATATATATATATATATATATATATATATATTAAAACAACAATTTTTTTTATCATTCTGCTGATGAAAGTAAATTTTTAGTATATATCACATAGATATTTAATTATATCCTAATATTTAGAATCTTTCAAGCCAGTTAATTCTGGCTTAAGAATATAATCCTTTCCATTCAGTTTGACTTAAATTATAAAGATAATATTAGGAAACCATTGATTAGAGTAAAATAGCGGAATTGTAAAAAAAGGATTAAAAGGTCACTTTTACAACACATCCGATAATGTACATTTGTTCAAGTTTCATTTTGCATGAAGTAGAGAGATTCATCAATATTTGCTTGACCAAAGTTTCTTTTAAAAATATGTCGAGATAGCCAATAATTTTTTAATAAATGAATATTTAGACTCAAATTTTGAGAAAAAGGGTCCAATGAGTTTTACACAAATGCAATAAATAGTTTGTCAGTTGCAATCAATAAATTGCCTGTACACGTACCAGAATTTCCAAATATCCTGGTAGATTTATTAATAGTGGGAACCCTATTAAAAGTTGCCAACAAGCCATGCGTAAACACATAAATTCCTGCTTGATCCGTTAAAATCTATCTTAAATTCCTTCCTACAAACATGAAATATATATGTTCAAAGACTATTAAATATATTCACTATTATTATTTTTTACTCAATCTCGAGGTTATGTGAAAGTCACATAGAATGCGCAAACCCACTTTAACGCAGCGCTCATGTCCTATCTAGCGAAATTCGTGCTTCTTACCTCCACCTCTCCTTCTTCCATCCTCCTTTATATATATATATATATATATATATATATATATATATATATATATATATATATATATATATATATATATATATATTAAATCATTTGAATATAATATTTTAATACTTCAATAATTTTAAGAGACAATCAAGACGCTTTTGGAGAGGTCACCTCCTCATCACCATCTTATGGTGGAGGACAATCACGTGTAACGAACGTACCAGCCAGTGCTTATGGATCAGAGTACCGAGGCTATGATACATCAAGGGAATCGTCAGGAGCTGCAGGAGGAGGTTACGGTACATACAATGCAGGTGCTTCAGGAGGTTACTCGGCTTCTCTAGGTGGAAGTTATTCCGCTTCCAGTTCGGCCAGAGGAGGTCCTCCTATTGTGGGAACGGGAGAAGCTGAAGCTTCTAGAGGCTATGGCTCGTCATCGTCGGGAGGTATTTTATATTTTCCCTTACTATTATTTAAAATATAAAGTATTGGAGAGTCCCAAATGTTGAGTTGTTTTGTGAATTTAACCTATGTAAATTAACTGTGCGCTGCAGATGAAACCGTCCTAATATTAACAATGATAGAGCAACTATTGTTTAAATATCTCAATTAAATTTTTAAAAAATTATCCTCTAAGTAAAGGAAATTAATTTATTTTACCTGAAACTATTGACATTTATATTTTTTCAAATAACTAGTAGCAGTATTTGTACAGATCTATGTTCTTCTCCTGAAAAATTAGAATCAATGTTTAGCTTATTTGTTGGTGATATTGATTTCATTTACATTATTATAATGATCAATGCTGCGAATTTTTGACTTTTCGAAAATATTATATGAGATTACTGCAAAATAGAAAAAATATTATATTTTCTTTGAAGTATGTCGGTATCTATAGAACTTATTTCTAATGCCCGACAAATCCTAATGCCCATGTACTAATTTAATGATTTTTTTTATTTTAACACAACATAAATTCAATTTTAGTTTTTTTTTTCATAATCGTTTTTAACATACGTTTGTAAGAAATAAAGTATTTCTCCGTGTCTGAAATTTTTCATCCTATTTTTGGTATTCGATAATCCATTCCCAAAGTCCTTTCTGTTCTTCTATTAAGAACTTGGTTTACCCTTCCTTCCCGAAAAATATATGGTTCAGCTCTGGCTGACAGTAGCCAAATGTAGAACGATATCCGTAAAATGCCCACTGACTCGTCCCCCGTCTCCTCAATGTGTCCATAGTCAATGGCAATTGATATAAATTCATATCTACATTTTAATACCATGATGTAAATTGTATTGGTACTAAACTAATATTTTTATATCAAATTGCTCGTATACTATGAAAAATTTCGTGTAGTTACATCAATAAAGTTTTTTGTATCACTTAGCTTTGTAGTTTCACAACCAAACCTTCTTTTTCTTCTTCTTCTTCTTCTCTTCCTGATTTTGGAGTTGGCTGCCTCTTTTTTATTTTCAGCGCCGTACTCAACCAAACCTTTAATAAAAACTCATTTATAGAATTTTGAATTTTCTCACTTTTCCAAAAATACTTAGAAAAATAATTTTCTGATTTTAGGTTACGATGCATCTAGAGGCAGCGCTTCAGCAGGCGGCTATGGTGAGTCAGGCTACTCAAGTTCATACGATACTTCGAGATCAAGATACGACACGAGAACAGGAATTGCAGGACAAGTTGGCAATACTGGTTCAGAAAGTCAGTCATACGGCTCTTACAGCAGGTCAGTAAGCTCAGTAAATTAATTTTATGTAATAAGAGTCAGTAAAAAAAGATCTAAATATTGAAAATAAAAAAACAACAATGTCAAATTATGAAGTAAATTTATGTGTTTATATAAATTTTTGGTGTAGTGATAAGATTTTGAATCTCCGTTGAATAAAACTATTGTCAAATAGTAAAGTCTAAAATTCAGAAAAGCTATTTCTTGAGATATTTCAAATGTTTCTTAGCATGCAGGTGGTTTGCAATACTACTAACATATTGAAATTAAACAAAAAAAACCTTTTTTGGAAAAAAATGTAACCTTTGATTTTATTATTGAAAAATGTATATTTTGTTATCCTAAAAAACATATCTCGGTGTTAATATTAGCAACTCTGTGACGGACATATATATTCATTTTTTCAGCTTTTTCAGTTTATCTCGAAAACTAAAGATCGTATAAATAAAGTTAAAAATCACGCCACTAATTATCGAGATATAACTTTTTTCGCAAAAAATTAAATTTTGCTCTGTTTAAAATAAAACTTTATTTATTTACAAAACATTGTCTCAAAATTAACGGTATATATATATATATATATATATATATATATATATATATATATAGGTATTATTTATTTAAAAAAATGCTAAACCCGGAATCTTTGTAATTAATATTTTTTGAGAAAATCCACTTCAAAGTTAAAAATTCGATCTTGATTTTTCGCTTTCCTATTATCTACTTTGAAAAAAAAAATGGTTCATTTGTGGCAGAGAAATTTGGAAAAAAGCAATTTTTGGACCAGAAAAATTTCAATAACTTCTCCCTAGTGGACCTAAAATCTTTTCAATGTTCTCATTAGATTTAGATGCATCATTTCGGATCTCTGGAAAAATTTTTTTAGTACGATGAAGAACAATTTTTTTTTCAAAAATTCGAAACGTCGCGGTTAACGAATATTAAGTAATTAAACCTAGGGAAGATATTGTTCAATACTCGTACTTCACCTGGGAACTTTTTCATTGCATGAGAGACAGCCCTCTAAGATCTGAGGGCCATCGCAATGCTCCCAGAATCTTTCCGACAATATTTAAATCGCCCGGTACAAGTAGTGAGCGGGTGGCAGTGCTACAGGTGCTTGACCCACGCTCGCTCACGGCTCGGCGCAGCATTCTCACTTCGGAGAAAATGTTCTTACATACAGAGCGGTTTTGGAGCGTGCTTTGTTAGTCATATATGTAACGTGGCAGTTTTAGTGCATGAAATAAGACTTTTCCGCAGACCACAGGTAAATAAATATTGTGTTATTCAGTGCATTTCTCTAGTTTATATACGAGTACAGCAATGGTTGGGGAAAACATATTGCATTAATAACAAATGTACATCTAGAAATCATGAATTAAAATGTACCGATTTGTGTGAGCACTGTGACGGTCTATGTAACAATTGTAATTACGCACGCTGAGGTAAGACAGTGATGACGAAAATGACGATAAAATAATCATTGTGATAATGATGAAAATAACAGTGATGGTAATGATAATGATGTAAATGATCAAAGCGATACTGAAATGAGCGATGATAATGAAGAAATGTTTGAAAAGAAAAGATAAAATAATTATTAATATATATGTTTTATATTTTTTTATACATGTAACTTTTTGTAAAAACATTGATTTTAATAAAATAGTGAATAATACAATAATAAACGATTTATTACTATTTAATATGATCTGAATATCATGAAAACCATATTTGCTGCGAAATAACGCCGCTGCAGCGCAAAGCGATAAGTGTATGCAGCTCCTGTGCCGGTAGAGTAGCAACACGCTCACTATTTATACTCATGATCTTGGATGCTATACTCGGATGGATTCTGGATGCCATCCGGTGATCCACAAATCTTATGGGGATCTCTCTCATGCAACGAAAAATTCAACAAAGTATTCAACAATATCTTCTCCAATATTCGTTAGCGGTGACGCTTCAAATTAAAAAAAAAATTGTTTTTCATCGCATGATAAACTTTTTTTTCACAGATCGGAAATGATACATCTTAATCTAATGAGGACATTAAAATTTTTTTAAATAAACTAGGGAAAAATTATTGCAATTTTTGTGGTCCAAAAATTGTTTTTTATTTCAAAATTTCTCAGCTCAGAATTAAAAATAAATTTTATTTAAATTAGATTTTTAAAACATACGTAATTTTTAACAATTTGCTGTAAGAATGGTTGCTTATTTTAGTCAGGAGAGCGGAAAATCATGGTAAAAATTTTTCGAAAAAAAATATTAATCACACAGATTCTGAACTTAGCATACATTTTAGATAGATAATATATATATATATATATATATATATATATATATATATATATATATATATATATATATATATATATATATATATATATATATATATCGTCAATTTTGTAATGTTATTTTTTGCAAGAAAAGCTACCTTTAACTTTATATATATAAATCCATAGATAATTCAATAATCTACAACTTTTGTTTGACACTTTTTTCATACAACCATTAGTTTTCGAGAGACTGAAAAAATCGAAAAAGTGACCATTTTGTTAGCACAGGGTTGCTAATGTTAACATCGAGGTGTTATTTAAAATGCAGAAATATACAATTTCCAATAACAAAATCGCAAGTTACACTTTTTCGCGACAAAATCTAATTTCCATGAAGTATACTCTGTATATAAAGTTGAAGGTAATACGTAAATTGCCACAGCATTTTGTGAAATTTGCACCCTTTTATAAAACATACATATCTTCTCTTATAGTGATGATAAAGAATATGGCGCTCCCATCCCAAATTTATATCTTTCGTTATAATTATCTTTTCTTATCGCTATAACAAGACTTCAGCGATTTCGGGAACATTCCAGAGTCGTACTATTGGACGCTCTTACCGTAATAATGTTCCAGAATGTTCAAAAAAGGATTATAACATTGATTTATATTCTTCTTATTTTGTTGTACCTAATACAAAAACAAGTCCACGTTTCTGACGTACACAAGGCTTCATGACACAACTCTCTGAAGCATTTCACGAGTTATCGCCCGGGGGGAAATGACTTACAAAATCTGTACTTGGTTCGTATACTATATCAAAGAAGTACTAACATAATATGGATAAATTTTTGTTAAAGTTTAGCAAACGACTTGATCTTGACCAATAACATTTTCTAATAATATATCAATGCACTGCTACCATTTCATTAACTTTTATCCTATGGTATTATGTAACGTATAATAATGCTTCAACATTCTTTTAGTCTGGATTATGGCTAGAATTTTTTATTCTAATTAAAAAAAAATGTTTTCCGACAAACATCACGCAGAGGCAGGACATCATCTATTAACGGGTTAGAAAATTGTATAAGATGTTCGAATTTTTTTTTAAAGTAGCCAAGCTACTTTATGGCTTTGGGCCGAATGACCATGCAACCAGATTCGAAAATTCTATTATAGTTAGTTCTGACTGATTTTTAAAATTTTTTATTTTTATGTTTTTATTCCTGTTTTACTTTCTGTAGATATACATTGTACAAATATAAACAAACCTGACTCAAAGTTGACAGCTAAATGCCAAAAAAAGATACATGGCATACATACATTTATACATGTAATTAGGATATTCTCTTCTAAGTAAAAGTTCCGTAAATAGCCGACCAAATTTCAAAACATATACACCAATTTTAACTTAACAAACCCTTCCGTGATATCAATGATAGGTCTATTCTTTTGAGTCATTATCACTTTCACTTTTATCACTTGAAGTAATCATGATCATTTCAGCCCAATGAAAAGTAAATGCATATTCAAAAGAACATGAAGTTATCAGTTTCACTTTGTTCACTTTGATCAATTGATAATTACTCAAAAGAATATAGCCGATAACACTAAGTTTATATCTTCAAGCAGAATGGAAAGTAAAACGGCCTTAAAACTAATTTTAAACCTTTCCATTTATTTCGGTGACTTCAACCTGGGTTGAAAATTAATTTCAAGCCACTTTCAAATCAGTTATTGAGCATGCATGTGTATCTAACCTCAATAAATACAATTTGTAGAACATTTTTAAAGATTTATGTCACACAGCGTAATAAATTAAACTTAAAGTAACAATAGCTTTTTTAATATTCATATGATAAAAATATAAATAAATATTTCGTTCGTACCCGTAACCCAAATCCACCTTTTATATCGCATTTTGGAGTCGCTTTAGTACAGTCAACTCTATTTAATTTGGGACTTACTGAAATTTTGATTTTCTTAATAATTTCACAGTACTCCTGTGATTGTATAGATGTCCTCTGACTGGCGATATTTTTCACTCTGACAGGTAATATGCCACCGACATACTGTGGAATTTATATTTTATATAACAGTTGTTTCCTGCCAATGTCGCTCTCGGTTCGATACAGCTCTACTGACGAGACCATAAGGTGGTCGAAACGCGTATGGAGAGACGACCAGAGTTGTATTTACACAAAACAAACTGTATATATTCTATCCTTTCCTCTGTTTGAAAGGATAATATATTTAAACAACTACTTAAATACGACAGATAGATTTTTGTATTTTTTACTGAAATTTTGATTTTTAAAGTCATTATGAAAATATTGTAATAAACCAAATATTATATCGACATTTCTTTACCAGTTCTTATGGTACTTATCCCAGCAGTCCATATGAAAGTCGGAGACCACCTGGTAGCAACTTTGACATTTTTGATGCTCCAAGTAGTGCACTTGGACCTGGAAGAAATGGCACTGAAAAATGTATTCCGAAATGTTTTGCAGAAAAAGGAAACAGGGTAAGGATAATGAATAATTAATAATCATTTTATCCCGTCTACAGAAAATGACGAATTTGGAAAACTTAATATGTTAGCTATCGATTCACAGAGCTGAACCTACATTAATTTATTTTCCACCTAAAAAAGAAGCAGATTCTCTATTGATGGATCCATAATAGCGAATAAAAATTTTACATTTTCCGTGTAGATTACATATTCAAAACTATTGATGGCTGGAATTGTTTTATAGTTTAATTGTTGTATCCGTCTTAATAATTATATCTAAAAAAATGTTTTTAAAATGGAATATTTCAAAAAAGTTATTTTTTATCTTTAAATTACAAAATCTCAGAAAAAAAAGATATTAAATTTAATTGTTTTGTTTTCATCAGAAAAATGTTATATTATCATATTTTTTTAGAAGCACCTAAAATATATTTTGCTCCACTTGAGCTCTATCGGTCAAATAATGGTTAATATAATTATGAATTATTTTAGGGTTATGCTGGTCTTCCTGGTCATAATGGAGAAAAAGGTATTCGAGGTTTCCCAGGCGATGAAGGGATTCCAGGTGAAAAAGGAGATAGAGGAGAAGCGGGCCCTTCAGGTCCTAGAGGTCCAAAAGGTGACAGGGGAAAGACAGGTTTACCTGGATTCCCAGGTGTTAACGGAATCCCGGGTCTAGCAGGCCCCGAAGGTCCCCCAGGACCACCTGGATTAGATGGTTGCAATGGCACAGATGTAAGTAGAATTATGCTTTTCTTGTAATGCCTATTAATCTTTAGCAAATTTAACATTTTTTTTCAGATTAGTTCAAGTCAGTTTTTTTTATAAAATTAGGTTTTTAAAAACTCCATAAATTATTAATAATAGAACTAAATATCTTTGCAGGGATATCCAGGTCAATCCGGCCAACCTGGTGAAGCTGGTCCGAGAGGTTTGCCTGGTCCATTTGGTATTAAAGGTGAAAAAGGTGAAGCAGCTGATTGTCCAATCCACCTCAAAGGTCAAAAAGGAGAAGCTGGACGAGATGGTGTAACGGGACCCCAAGGCAACCCTGGTCCTCAAGGGCCCTCTGGATTGCCTGGTATTCAAGGTGAACCTGGTTTATCGGTAAATAAAAATTTTATCATTTTTAAGATAGCTTAACCTAAATATTTAAAACTTTGAGATAATTTATTACTTTTCTGAGAATTATCAGGTTTTTAGTCATTGGACTCAAATATATTACTATGTCTTCTTGTTATAAGTCAATGTATAGATTATAAATTTCAACGTATAAAAATGGAAAAACAGGGACTTACCAGACCGAGTTTTGTTATGGTAGACCAAAAACATCCAAGGCTTTGAAATTTACCTTACGAACACAAATTTTCTGAAGTAAAAGCGCTAAAGTACTTCATCGACGACTCCTTCAAACTTAACAGTTGACAAGTGCATATTCTGCTCCAAGGCTGACGCGATCAAGAACGTTCATAAGTAATACTATTTACAGGCAAATTCCAATTTTACAACAGATTTGAATATATGCAAAACATGCCCATAATTTAACATTCAATAAAATTTAGAAAACAATTTAGGATAAATTACAACTTGAGAAAACTGGAAGAAAATAAAACTGATTCCTTAACATTTCAATCCATCAGAATACTTTTATGTATTTTATGTTAAAGAAAAATAATAACTTCTTAATCAAACATGTACATAAAGAAATCTAAATTACTGACCAAGCAATGACCATAATTTTACCACAGGTACTCTGAAATGTTCCATTAGAGGTTTTGACAGTAACTACACTGCAAATGTCATTATATCCTGGGTACAATTTAATTATTCTACCCGATTTCCATTTCAAAGGTGAGGTTTATTCATAACTAGTTCGAATTAATAATTGCCAACGTTTAAATTCATTTAATTTACAACTTGTTAATATTCAATTCTTTATAAGTTAAAACTTGATCGCTAATGATTTTGCTTATATATGTTTTAACAGATTTTATACCTGGCTCAGCTAGCCCAGGTGAGGAGCAGCAAAGGTGGCTAAAACTCCAGAAGATTTTTTCGGCCTCAAACGCCGATTGCATTATTTCTATCAGATATTTGCTATTAACAACAGAATTGGTGCCACAAACACCAAAAATTTTAACAGTTCTTCCTCTTCTCGCCACAAAGCGGCAAAGAGTTGCTAGAAATGATTCAGCTGAGAGATCAGTAGTCAATTCAAGGTGCAATGTCTTGGTGCTACAATAAACAAATACGCCTTCAACCTTTTATTACACCGATTATGATTTAATGATACTAAGAAGGATGCACCCATATCAACACCAACACGAGAGAAACATTTAAATTGATTCATGTGAAAGGCAGGGAAGTCACTCATCTTAGGGATTAGGGGGATAGGATATATCCTGATAGCGATAACCTTTACCTTACGACACGTTTAGGATTCAAAATCCCGAAATTCTGAAGGATTAAGAAATGAGTTGTTTGAAAGTTTGGATAAAAATTGTCGGAATGAATCTCCTCGATAATTAACTGCGTCATGCGACCTTGAGTGGGAAGTAAAATTGGCTATTTAGTATGGTACGGAATTTTTGTATGCTTAAGACACCCACCAACTCTCAAAATACCTAAATCGTCCAAAAATGTATTCAAACGTCTGAGCTGTTTTGAAACATCTTAACATTAATCGAAACTACTCTTTCCTTTTGCTTCACTGTTTTTACAGTTAAATATAAACCCATAACAACACGCAATTAATCGTTTTTACTTTACTTAATAAACAAAATCTATTCAATAAAGTGGCAATAATAGAGGACGAAATCGATGAAACAAGTGGACTCGTTTCTTCGGAATAATCAGTGAAAAATTGATCCTCAGTGATAGGAAGAATTTTTAAATACAACCAGGAAGTATTTACCAGCCATATGGAATAATTTAACATTTCAGATGGAAGGAGACCTTTGCAAAATTCTCCTTTGAGACAATATGATGAAAAAAGATAAGGAAATCTTTGAATTTGCATAGCTCGGTTAATGACAAATGTCTTTTATCTATACGAAGAAGACTTACTCCAAGCAAGAACCACAGTTAAGTCACATCAAGTAAAAATATGGTAGAACTGATTTTATCAGATTATATTTTAATCACTGAATGCAATAAATTGGCTGGTAGCACATAGTTCTAAGCGGGGAATCGAGATTCTTTTCAAGGGAGAAACTTTAGTTTTTGCACAGGAAAAAAATACTTGTGGGGTTTCAAAGATATCCAAAAACCGAAAAGATATAACAACAGCCTTTTCACTACTATCACTAAAGCCATGTATTTCAGCTGAGGTATATTGACTTATAATCAGTCCACGAGGGATATTTATTACCTTTCACTGAGTTATGTCTAACTGGAATTGAGCCCAGCGACTTACCACTTCCTTAGGAACAACTTGATTACAATCAATGCCAAGCGTCCATACATATTGCATAAGGTACTTTGCAAAAAGGAAGCGGGAGCCAAGAATCCAGGGGATCGAATGTCTTAGCAAATCGAACATTTAGTACATGATTTATTTCTAGAATCACAAGAATAAGAATAAATATCCAAAGTATGTAACTATTTCAAATCTAAAATTTAAACCACAGAATCGTTGTTATCGAAGGATAAATGTTCCTAACAATTAGAAACGCATACAGCCTCCAAAATACCAGGACGATTCGATGCCCACTTGCGAAGACCAAAATCACCCTTTAGTAATAATTGAATAAGGTCTGATCGTAGGCATAAAGTTGATTCAATATTATTCGAACCAGAAATTAAATCATCGATTAAGCTATCCGTTCTCAGAACTTTCGAAGTTTCTAGAAAGTCAGCACATTCATCTTTGACCAACTGAATTATAGTGTGCAATGCCTAAAAGGGTGAAGACGTTACCCCACATCTAACATTATTAAGAATGTACGCTTTAATACTTTCATTTTGAAAGAACTTCCAGAAAATTTTCAACCAATATTTGGCTATACATTTGTCTAATATTAGCCGTGAAAGCATGATATCGAAAACTCAAAAGCAGTGAAAAAATATTATTTTGTAACTTAGATCCTATCATGAAAGTATAATAAAGAAACATACCGTTAAAACCCTTGGCACTAGCATCGAAAACCATACGCAACTTAGGTGTACTGCTGTTGAGTTTCATGACAGAGTGACGAAGAACAAAGTATTCTGCATTAGAAGCAGTCAAACGATTGTCATTACTAATTTCCATGTGACCACTATCAGGAAGTCTGAATATGCAGAGTAAAGTGATGGATTCTTTATTATTTTAAACCAATTTCTTTAGACCCAGAAAAATAGGGTCACCATCTTTAAAATATAATGATATAATATAACGATCAGATTTTTCTCTAGAGATAGAGTCAGAATAGAATTTTTGACACAAACTATCTTCCTGTGAAATAGTCGGTTTAACTGAAACTTCCTCAACTTCCAGATTTTTTTTTAAAATCACATCCAAAGGGGTTTCGAAATATGTCAAAGAAATATTGACACCACGATGAGCAAAAGACCGTGTTGATGGCAGATGATCCTTCGCCGTGACTATCAATTCGACCATTTCGCAATATTAGTGGAAATATATCAACATCAAGTAAAAGGTAAACTGGCGCTGGCTGATCAAAATTACCGTTAGCCGACTTTAAGTTAAAAATATGAGGCAAACTATCCATAGGAAGAAGGTCACTAATCTAGAAGGTGTGAGCAAATTTTAAGCACTGCAATCACATCAATCTGAAAAGAAGGAGCTACTTTATTTACTGGAGAAATCGTGCAAGATGCAACACTTTTCCAGGCACAAAAAATTGGAACATTTAACATCTTGCAGGACAAACCCAAACGATTTAAACATTTTTCAGTAGTAAAACCAAACTAACTAGCACTCTCCCGTAAAACACGCACAGCCTAAAAGACCCCACGTATATCCAACATGGCAACATTAGCAGTAGACAAAACAACCGTGGTTCGAGAGGGTGCAATATTAGTAAAAACACTAATTTATGAAAATCCACTAGCGTCATCATTTTAAAGATCCTCTGGAATGGGAACAGTCTGTGCCTTGAGAGAAATTAGTTTAATTTCCTTCGCCTTGGTGACCTGCAGTTACGCAGCAGACTAAAATAATTCTTGTGCTTGACAAAACTATATCTGTCAAAAGACATTTTTTTGTAAAAGCCGCGAACGTGTCTCCAATAAATGATTCTTGTCACAATTGGGGCACTTTGATCAATCTGAAGAATTGTACTTTACAAGAAATCAGAAGTGCCTCTAGAAGAATTAGCAGGAAAAGGAGGTTTAATGCCAGCAGAGTACTTATATCCATGGCCATTAGAAGTGTTTTATTAGAAGAAGGCTTTGGAGAAATCAGGTCAAGTGTTACGGAATTAATAGCAATACACTGTTTAGTCAAGAAAGCACTTAAGTTCTTGTAAACTGGTATATCATCAGCAGGATTATATTGCAATTCAAAACGTTTAACATATTGGCCCTGGAAAACCTTTAAGTTTTCATTAAAAATATCCAGTAAATGCCAGAGGGATTGGGTGTTCTCTGAATTTAATTTGGGAGCAGTCATAATTCTATCCCAATAATGAATGCTTGGAAATCTTTTGTTTTGGTAGCGATTACATGAAGCAATTAAATTTTTAGTTCCATTTAAAGGTATAGTTTTAATAACCGTAACTGGTTCTCCGTTAAGTGAGGCTATTAAATATTGAAATTGTTCGACATTAGAAAGATCTAAATTGTCATGTATATATCAATCAAAAACTGAACGCATTTCTTTAATATTTCCTCAGAAGTGGGAAGCAAAACTACCTAAATTAGTTTCACATTTCCTGATTTATTATTACCAACACTAGATGAAGTTAATGATAAAGGTTTTGTTAGTAAGAGGAAATAAATTTGAAAAAATTGCTTCAGTTATATTATAAGTATCATCAAAATTTGAACGTATAAGTTCCTGCAAATATGTCCTCTAAACGTGACATAGTTCCAACAATTTCTACATGATATTTATTAAAATTATCGTTAATAATTCTTTTTTATTAAATCTAATCTTAGAAATATCCAGCTTATGCTGATCTTTTGGATTACTCTGATATTCTAAAGCTAAATTGTGCAATTTTTTAATACGATTGATTTCCGTATTACATTTATTTTGATTTCTTATTTAACTTTATCACACATTATCAACTTTATATTGCTATAAACTAATTTAAACTCAAAGCCAATCAATAGCAAAATTACAAAATATGTCAAATTTTTACAAGTAGAATTAATTTCAATATTCGATAACATAAAATTAAATTTTCAATACTTCTCGAAAAGGTTATTTATTTGGTGCCTTAAAACTAAGAAATTGATCATAAATAATGATTAATATAAAGAACGGAAGCTTTCATGGCGTTGGTCAAGTTGAAAATCATGGTTCTTGAGTTTAGACCGTGTCAAATTGGAATTATTATCCGACGTTTCGCCTACGATTGCAGGAAGCAGCTTCGGGGATTTTTTACTCCACTAGATTAAAACACTGAATGATCATTGAGGAGTAACACCTCGGTATTTATACCCGACTGATGCTCAACGAACCGTGACCCATCTCTATTCATATTATTTGGATATTTACAAATTTCGATTGATTCTCTAATTTTACGTTTAAAAAAATCAGACACTGATGCTAACACTTTGGTTTCTTTTACATTAAAAGTGTGACCTAAGCAATGCTGGTGTTCAGCTACTGCAGATTGTACAATTTGTTTCTTTTTTATATATCTTTCATGTTACTTAAGCCTAGTGGATATAGACCGTCCTGTTTCACCTACATACATTTTACTACGTTTCTTTTTTATACATCTTTCATGTTACTTGAGCCTAGTGGATATAGACCATCATGTTTCACCTACATACACTTTACCACAAGAGCAAGGTATCTTATAAACGCCTTCTGTTTGAAATGCAAGTGCGTCCTTTGGAGATTTCAAATATTGTCCAACTTTCTTACATGTTGACTAAAGTATGGTCGGACTTGCATTGTCTTTATTTTTATTTATTTTTATTTTTACGGCGTTTCGATTAGGTTGTATCTCTAATCGTTATCAAGTATAAACTGAATGTTTTGTCTTAAGACTAGGAGCTTATATAGGGACTGTGTCCATTGAAGCGCAAAGTTTCGCTTCACTGTACACATCTCAAAGATTTGATGTTACAAAGTAGTGGTTGCCAAAGATTAGGTATCTCAACACTCCGTTTACTGAAGATTTCATTATTGTTTTTAATGTATGCTGTTTCTACAAATTTTCTTTTTTTCATATTGGGTTCCATATATATTGCCGCAGCCTCAGACCATTTTATATGGTGTTGTTTATCCCAGGAGTGTTCTGCAATACCTGATCTCGACGTTTCCCCTTTTTGTGTATGAGTTTTATGTTCCTTAATTCTAACCTCTAATGGTCGTTTGGTTTCTCCAATATACATTTCACCACACTCACATGGAACTTTGTAAACACATTTTTTCTTATCGGTAGTTTTAATTTTAGTTTTTGTTAAATGAGCTCTAAGTGTATTTCCTAATTTAAAGGCTGTTTTTATATTATGACTGCTGGCAATTCGTCTTATTTTCTCGGACGTTCCCTTAACGTACGGAATTGTGAAGAAGGAATGTGTTTCTTGTTGTGCAGTGTTCGTTGTTCTAAAATTATTTATCATCGTCAATTAGTTTTAAAGGATAACCATTTTATTGTAAATCGGGTTTAATATTTGCTACCTCTTTTTCCAATGATTCGGCATTCTTGCATATAGATATAGGGCGATTATAGAGGTTGCGTATAATTCCTCGTTTTGTTACAACAGAATGATTAGAACTATGATTAAGATATTGTTCAGTATGTGTTGGCTTTCTGTATACTGAAGTTTTAATAGTTTCATTTGAACGATTCACCATGACATCTAGGACGAGGAATCATACGCAACCTCTATAATCGCGCTATATCTATATGCAACAATGCCGAATCATTGGAAAAAAAGGTAGCAAATATTAAATCCGATTTACAACAGAATGGTTATCATTTAAAACTAATTGACGATGTTATTAATAATTTTAGAACAATGAACACTGGACAACAAGAAACACATTCCTTCTTCACAATTCCTTACATTAAGGGAACGTCGGAGAAAATAAGACGAATTGCCAGCAGTCATAATATAAAAAAAGCCTTTAAATCAGGAAATACACTTAGAGCTCATTTAACAAAAACAAAACCTAAAACTACCGATAAGAAAGAATGTGTTTACAAAGTTCCATGTGAGTGTGGTGAAATGTATATTGTAGAAACCAAACGACCACTAGAAGTTAGAATTAAGGAACATAAAACTCATACACAAAAAGGGGAAATGTCGAGATCAGGTATTGCAGAACACTCCTGGGATAAACAACACCATATAAAATGGTCTGAGGCTGCGGCAATATATGTGGAACCCAATATGAAAAAAAGAAAATTTATAGAAGCAGCATACATTAAAAACAATAATGGAATCTTCAGTAAACCGAGTGTTGAGATACCTAATCTTTAGCAACCACTACTTTGTAACATCAAATCTCTGAGGTGTGTACAGTGAAGCGAAACTTTGCGCTTCAATGGACATAGTCCCCATATAAGCTCGTAGTCTTAAGACAAAACATTCAGTTTATACTTGATAACGATTAGAGATACAACCTAATCGAAACGTCGTAAAAATAAAAATAAATAAAAATAAAGACAATACAAGTCCGACCACACTTTAGTCAATCTTCAACATTGTTTACAACCTTTAAACAAACGTTTCTTACATGTGTTCAAAATTGTCCGAATGTTTGATTTTCGGAGCAATCTGGCAATCTTGTCGGTAGTTTCGTGAATATAAGGTAAGACAACCCTGTCCATAGGAAGTACATTTATGACATTTTATTGAAGGGTTGGGTTTTTATATTTATTAAGAGAACGTCTTATATCTTCAGCGTAATATCCGTTGCCTCTCAGAGCATTAGCCAGTTTTTCTGTTTCCGATTTCAGTGATTGTTCGTCACATATTGAAAGTGCTCTATGTACGAAAGAGTTTATGACGGATTATTTTCGAGAAGGATAATGGTGTGACGTTGCATTGAGATATCGATTTGTATGTGTTGGTTTTCTGTACACAAAATGTCCTAATTTGTCATTCTCTTTCCTTTGAACTACATATCTGCACCAAAATTTAGGTTTTAGAGGAGCAGAAGAAAAGGCGTTTTCTTCGAAAGCTTCCATGAATATGTTAACTACCACAAGTGATAGCGGAGATCATATGGCCGCTCCCAAAGTCTGCTCCTAGAAAGTTCCTTGAAAAGTAAAATAAGTGGAAATCAGATATGCTTTTATTATGATCAATGATCAATATACTTCAACTTTCCAAAAATTTCGATATATTACTGATTTTAACAATATAACGAACGCAAACAGTGACTTTTAGAACATTTTTTACTCATTCGTACGTAAACAAAATTTAAAGAACATTTTCAATTATTTTTAATACTTAAACAAAAATATAATAATGATTTTATTCAATTGGTAACTAATTAACTCATAAAACAAGTCTTTTAAAGGGCTTAGTAGTTCACAAAATGCTTCCTTGTAACTACAATTTTTATTATGAGTTAGATTTGCAAAGTTCTGTTAATTAAGCCGATTTAGGAGAGATTTCTTTCAGCTTTAAAACTTTGCCGCAGAATAAGAACCTCAATATAAGAGCCGTACAGCGTGAACGTAATATGTACTATGTCATTTATTTTTCTGATATAGCTAACATTTAGACTACTGAGGTTCCCCAATGTAAAGACTGTGATAGCTTAACTTCACTAAAACAAAGTCCATCAGATGTGGTTAATGTATTAATTTAATTTTAATTTTATCTTTGTTTACTTAATATTGCAGCAAATGATGTGATTATAAACATCAATAAATTTTACAGGGTCCGAGAGGCCCTCCCGGTCTTAAAGGTCAGAAAGGTATAATGGGAGTTGGATTCTATGGTGAAAAAGGTCAAAAAGGAGAACTAGGACCTCCAGGTGAAAAGGGTGAATCAGGTAGAGATTATCGAATCACCAATGGAACAGTACAAATTGGACCTAAAGGAGATCAAGGTGTACGAGGAGATCGAGGAGAATTTGGTATGCAAGGTCAAAAGGGTGAACCGGGGCCAGAAGGTGATTATTGCATTCCAGGATCAATTGGTATGAAAGGCGAGAAAGGATTACCAGGTGCTCCAGGTCCCCGGGTAAGATCCTATTATTTATGACCACTTTATTAAATGTAATAACGATAAATGTCTTTACAATTTATGAATTATGAAATAAAAAAGTAGCATGTTATCAATCCATTATTTTACAGGGTCGTGATGGATTCGCAGGACCACCTGGACCACCCGGACAAAAAGGTGATAGAGGATTGGAAGGTCTTCCTGGTTTATCTGGAAGACATGGTCTAAAAGGGGAACCAGGTCGGGATGGTTCACCCGGTCCTAGAGGTTTATTAGGCCCGCCTGGTCCACCTGGAGGAGGTCAAGGAAAACCTGGTCCACCAGGACCACAAGGACCAAGAGGAAATCCTGGGTCGGCAGGTCCTAAAGGTAGGTGATTCTTTTCGAACGCAATATTGTAAGTGTTAAATTTCATATTTTGGTACAATTATTAAAAATAGTATACTTCAGCTCATACCCAGAGTTGTGAAAAGAAGCAAATTAACCTTTGCTCCATGGCTTATTTGATGAAAAATAGCTCAAATTTTATTAGTTTAATTTATTGTAAATGCGTTTTTTAATAAAGAAAATATTATACACGATGGATCAGAAAAGTATGTATCATTACAAATAAAACTATTGTAAATTATTGCATTTTTAGATATTTCAATAAATTTTAGACATTTTCATAAAATATACCCTAAACCTGTTTTTGAAATATTTACGCTTTCGGTTTTTAAAATTTTTTACTGATTTACTTGTATTTACCGTAGTCTAAGTTAATGTCATTAAATTGTTACTCAAATCTGCATTTTCGTGCGTTGTTACTACATCCAAAAACACTTCGCTGAAGTTAACACATACAAATTTTGATTATATTGAATTGTATGTTGTTAAATACCCAAACTACCTGGTTATTAGTCAGTCGACAATTCGACAATGTCTAGGGTACAAATGAAGTAGTCTTAAAGATGTCCGTTCTGGTATACTTAAGGAGGAATAATTGAACATATTATCATTAAAGGAAAACCCTTATAGCTCTAGTATCCATCTATTAAATGGAAAAATTGCATCTCAATGAAGTATTATTTCTCGAAGAGGATAATCATCCTGATAGAGAAGAGTGGTTTAGGAAGTAAAACTGGATCTAACAGGTAATAACATGAGATATATCTATAGAATTTGTTTTTCATATTACTTTAAACTAGACACGAAACTGCAGGTACTAACCGCTGAAAAATTCTCACTGGAAGAAAATCACACCCAATAGAATGAAAAAGTTAATGTATGTATAGGCATTGTTGAAAATAGGATAATTGAACCATTTTTCCTTTATGAAAATATCACTGGAGACAGATATCTATAATTTCTTCAAAATTATTCTGGTTCCATCTTTAGCAACTCTATTTTCTGATGATAAAGATTCTAATTTACCAAGTTTAACTCTATGGTTTTAACAGAATGGCACTCCTTCCCATTATGATGCCCATGTAATTTAGCATTTAACTGCGATTTTTCCAGAGCGATGCACAGTTGCCCTAAATTATTTTCTTCATCTTATAAAATAGTTTTTTTTTATAGTTTATAACCTTTTTTCATCGAAATTGTCAATATTTATTAATGTTTCGCTGAACAAATTTGAGTTGATACACATGACACTTTTCTAATTCAACCTCTATAATATTTTCTTTTCTAAAAAAAAAAATAAAACCACAGTGTCTCGTCTCGTACAAACTAGCGGGACAAAATTCATGACCTAATTTCCAGAAACAAGTTCTTTTGTGATGGAATATTCTGTTCAAGGTATGTACACTATTATCACGTATTTTTGTGCAAAAAAACATGGATATTTTTGATATATGTGTTTGAAAAACTATAAAGAAATCCTGCACATTTCTTCTTAATTGTAAACAGTAAAGGATTGCAACTTTTTGTATCCAAATATATCCATGTAGATTCTTCTGTATGTTATATTTACAACATGCAGGCATATATTCATATATATTTTAGATCCCGAAAAGGCCCGCAAGTACAATTATTGTCTTTGTGTCTTTACAACTCGACTATGACGAAATTAGATTTTCACGAAGAATAGCTGAAACATGAGAAAGGTAAAAGAATCAGTCGTATTTTTGATGATTTATGTGAAAATAATTGCATTACTAATGCTTCTGACATTTTAAGAAAACTTAAGATGAAAATCGTAAGCCTTTCCGCAAAATTAAGTGAAAAGTGGACTTTACCTGAGTCTAATATAGAAATTGTTTTAATTGAACATAACAGTTGATTAGAGGGATCCGGAATAGAGATTAATGTGTATGTAAACCAGCCGTGCTTTTCATCATCCCGAGCTCGGTCTGTAGGCCGACCCAAAAATCATTTGAAAATTCATCAACAAAAACAAAGATACGGAGAGTAGAAGATCTCTTAGAACATCGAAGCGCAAGTGAGATAACCACATCCGCAGAATTAGCCACTCAGAAGGAGGGACATCGAAGTGCGACTAAAGAAATAAAAGAAGTCGGTGAAAATTCGAAAAAGAAAACGTGTTCTGAATAATGTAGGCAGTTAATTCCGGATGAAGAGTTATCGTATTATGTTGACTCCAAATCTACTTGTCACTCCTATAGACAAACAAGGAAGTGGTTAATGAAGGCGGAACATCAAGTGTATCCATCATTTTACAGTCCAAAGCTTCTTATTGTCCTTCTGACGAACACATTTGTGTGATTGAATCTCGAGTTGAAATTAAACTTCATGCAATTTTGAATAAAATGGCTGAACGTTTACTTAAAGCTCAGCCTGAAGTTTTTAGTGTGTTACCTCGTTCATATTATACGTGGCTGAGTAAATGGGATTGCGATGGGAGTTCGGAATATAGTACTTATAAGCAGAGATTTGAGAACACCAACGCTACAAACGAATTTCTGTTCGTGTGCTCATTTGTCTCCTTGGGATTTTTTGACGGCGAAACTGTGATTTGGCAAAATCCATTACCTTCTTCTACGTTATTTTGCCATCCTATCAAGTTTATTTGTGCCAAGGAGACATTTGAGTTTACGAAAGAAAATATTTTTTCCAAGATTATGCAACGTTCATGGATTTTAAATCTCTGTAAAATACATTTTGTTGATGATGATGATGACTCATGGTAAAGTGAGTAACGCTTTGACAGACGTTCAACACAAAAGTGTTATACTTGTGATGCTACTCCGTCTACTATGAACGAGGAGTCGATGAACTATCCCAGCAACGAAGAACGCTTTGGATTTAGTTGATCTACTTTACATGCATGGATCCGCATTTTTGAATGTATGCTTTACGTCAGCTATCGCTTAGAAATAAAAAGGTGGCACGTCAGAAGAAACAATGATAAAGCCGTTGTGAAGCAACGCTCACATGAGATCCCAAGCGTTTTAAGGTCGCATGGGTCTCATAGTAGATAAACCAAAACCTGACTATGGCAACACGAATGATGGAAACAGATCGTAAATTTTTTCAAATGCTGAATTGAGCTGTGAAATTACAGGATTGGACGTATGTCTTATTCGAAGATTTCATGTCATTTTAAGATCTTTGTCATCGGGATATGACGTAAATTATTTGGAATTGAAAAAGTTTTGCGTTGAAACAAGAAAATTATACCTTGATCTATATTCGTGGCACTGCATGCCTGCTACTGTTCATAAGATCATTGTACACAGTGCAGAAGTCATTACATCTTGTTTTTTTCCAATTGGGCAGCTTTCAGAAGAAACCCAGGTAGAGGTAAGCAAGAAATAAAAATAGTCGTAGGTTCCGTGAACGATACACCAGGGAGCAGTCACGCATTGTCACGAATACAGATCTTTTAGGAATGCTTTTGATTACGTCCGATCCTGTAATCAAGACTTGTAGAAAATTACCGCTAAAGAAGAATACTGAAATTGTCCCACCTTCATTACCATCCCAATCATCATCAGTTCCCGAATTTAATGACGAGGATTGTTATCAGACTCTATCGATTGGGATAGTAATGACTAGGAATCATCTGACGATGATAATTAATTTTTTTGTAGTTAACTTTTTTATTGTAATTGATTCAATATGCTTTATTTTATTATGTGGTTGTAGGTATAGTCATTAGTTTAACTGCTTTAATTATTTAATGTACATTTGATATTGTAAATAATTGTTGTTATTGTACTGTTGATTGATTTTATTTGTGTAAATATAGAAATTGTAAATCACTATAGCCTTCTTTATAAATAAAAAACAATGCACTCATGCCTTACAGGCATAACGAGTAGGTAAACATAGCTAGTTACCACCACCACACCAAACATTAAATTACCTACCTACACAGATTTCCAGTCCTTTTCTCTTAAAATAGCATAATATACCTTCAATATACATAAACAATTAAAATTAGTAAAAAAATATTTTTGTCCCGCTAACTTTTACTGGACGAGACTCTGCGACGGGTTCGAACGATTTATCATCTTATCAAAGACTGATCCATTTCTTTATCACAATTCTGTAAAATATGCTATTTTTCTAATTATTTCTTCGTCTTGTAGTATATTTTGACGAAATATTGTAACCACAGGTAATAATAACTTTCAAACATCATTGTTTTGGTTATATTGAAATAGTAATGGCAATCGTGTTAAAATATTGATGTTGGTTAAGATATAATACATATTTTAACTAGGGTTGTAACGGAGGTCATCTTAGCGGAGGCGGAGGTGCAGAGCCTAGACTCCGTGGAAGCGGAGGTTAACGGAAGCGGAGGCGGAGGTAGATAAATAAAGAAGAAAGGATTCATTAAACATTTATTAAAGAAAAAAAAACTATTGGTAATCAAAATTAAGAAGAGGCAGATTATACTTGACAAACAACAATTTTGCGGGTAGTCACCTTCTAAGCGATTTCTTAGGGGTTCATAAATTAAACCGGCTCCACTAAACAGTTGCTCACTTGGTACTGAAGCTGGCGGCGGCGATAAATAAGTGCGCACGATGGGAGCAAAAACTTGAAATTTAGTGTTACATCTCCAGCATAATAAAGGGTCTTCGTTTAGTTGGAGTAGGTTTTCTTTATTATATTCATTTATTAATGATTTCCATATTATGAGGTTGCTATTGGTAACAGTGGTGTCATTTCCTATTTCCTCTTCATCGTCACTGCTTTTTTCTGCCAGATTTGAATGCACACTTTACGTTGGCGGTATAATCTGGAAGCTTGTGCATGGCTCATCTTCCACTGGAGTTGATTCAATTCTAGATTTTTTGGCAACAGAAGCTCCGTCATCATCAACTCTACTTGCATCTCTTGCAAGACTCAAATCATGCATCGTTAGCAAGCGTAATAGTTCGGACTGAACTTGCTCCTTAATTATTTCATTAAAGAACTTTAATTTGTACCTTGGATCCAGATATGTAGCAAGCGAATACAGTGAATTGCTTGGAAGGTCACAAAATCTCGAATTGATGTCTTCGATTAGTTTTTTAATCATATTTTCGAAACCATGATTTGTGTCAGATTTATCTTTTTCTATCTGCAATGTATGTTTCAGAACGTATATTAATGGGATTACTGATGATATGCAAGTTCTTGTATCGCTTAGATTCCTCGTTATTTCTTCAAAAGGCGTCAGTATTGCTACTAGTTTATTAAGACATAACCATTCTTCTGGGAAAATTTGTGGAATATTGTGTTTGCTGGCATACAAGCAAATAGAATCTTTGATCTTTAACAGCCGCTCGACCATATGGAAAGTGCTATTCCATCTGAAATAAAAGATAAATAAAATTAAATTATTGTATTGTACCTAGTCTCCCAAAGTAAAATAGACAGAGGCCCTCATCTCATGCCATATTATACGATCAGGGAACTTGATAATAATTATGTCTAATGGATAAAAGAGGTATTACTTTTATTATAAACTAGCGAACGCCCTCAACTTCGTTCGCGTAGTTCAGCACCCGTTATTTTATTATATGTATAGATAAATAAGTAAATTATAAAAAAATTTTAAATATTGGTTTTATTATAAATAAATAAAAACATTCCTGATAACACATTCCTGAATCACACGAAGTGCAGGTTGATTAAGTTGCTCTGTTGGGATTTTATTAAGTTCATCTTGGGCTATTTGAGAGTGATTAAAATGCCCCGATATCTTCTTGCATTTTGCAATTAAGTTCTTTACTTCACTAGTTTCGAGAGCAGAACGAACACACAGTTGTAGTTGCTGGACTGTGCAACTTACATCAGATACATTGGCCAAATGCATTGCTCTGACCATATTTGATCCATCATCTCGAATAAAACAATGCAATTGCTCATCTTGGATGTTCCAGTTCAGCAGCATCATTTTGAAATGGTCACAAATTATATCGCCAGCATAGCGACTCTGAAGTGGGCAACATTTTAAAACAATCTGCCTTCGGGTGAAGTCTTGTTATTCCGTGTGCAGTTAATCTCAAAAGCGACACATTAGCACTTGGCTCAGACCATATATCTGTGGTGAATGATAGTTTAGGAAATTGTTTGAGCATTTGTTCAATTTTTTTTGCCATTTTCGTATATATCTTGTCACATATATGGTCAGTAAAAAACTGACGCCCTCTTAATTGGTAATTCGGTAAAGCCGTTTGCATTACGCGACGAAAACCAACGCCCTCGACAAAGTTAAACGGCAGATTCTGTAATGCAATCATTTCTCCAATCAAATCGTCCATTTTTTTTGCTTTAGCATGTGATATATCCCACATTTGATTTCTTTTTGTGGATTCTTCCATCGTCATTTGCCTTTTTGTTTGCTGTAATGGTGTTACTGCTGACGTTATCTGATTCAATTTCACTTTTTCACGTTGTTCTTCCATTTTACAAAGATCCTCATATTTTTCTTTATGCATAGATTTTTAAATGCCCTTTCAATGATGTAGTAGTCCGGCCTTTTCTTGAATAGTTTTTGTAACAGGTTTTGCATTTTGCATAATTATCATCTATTTCTAAAAAATAATGCCAAATATCACTTGTTTTCGGCTTCATCTCGTGATTTAAATAAGAATAACTACTTATTACGCACCAAGTCACTACACGATTCAATTACAAGTGATGAGCGAACGCACAACTTCAAGTTACACCCCTACCGCCCTCTATCTAATTTCCCACCGGGTAATGCACTTCGATGCATTTCGCAAATTCAGCCCAAAATAAGAAAGTTAAAGAAATGTCGCAACGATGTATTTGAATCGCAACACAAAGCCATCTGTTGGCGAAGTGCCTAATGTATCACATCAATGCCCTCTTGCCACTTATAAAAAGACCTTTTACTACAAATAACTGAAGTCTACTATTATTATTATTACTTATTAAAATGTGTAATAATTATTAGAGAGAACAAGGTGATTGAAAAAAAATATGAAAGAATTCTTGTCTATCTACTTTTGCAAAACATAAACAAAAACACCAACAATGCAATAAAAAACACTCGAGGCAAACTATAATCAAAAGATATATTCTCAGATACCCTAAGTCACACATTGTTGCCAACCCACAACTGATTTTTACAAATGTTTTTTAAATAGTATTTTTATTGAAAAATTTATAACTCCGTTACAACTCCGTTAAAAACTTGCGGAGGCGGATGCGGAGGCGGAGGTAGGATTTCTTGCGGAAGTTCCGCATTTGCGGAGGCGGAGGCGAGGTTCCGTTACAACCCTAATTTTAACCACTATCATATAACTTTATGTATGGTGTTTCGTTTCTCATGGAAAATATAGTAAGAAAATATATATCCACAAGCCAAGAATTAAACAACACTAAAGTATTCCTGATGAATTAGGTTTGGATGGATTCCCGGGAGAGCCAGGAAGAAGGGGACCTATGGGACCGGTAGGTGGACCAGGTATTCCAGGAAGACCAGGGCCAGAAGGTCCTGCTGGTGATAAAGGACAGAAAGGTGAAGCGGGAACAATTGGATTTCCTGGTCCTGAAGGACAACGTGGCTTTCCTGGCGCACCAGGACCTCAAGGTTCACGTGGTTTAACAGGAGAAAAAGGGGTCTCAATTATTGTAAGTTTTGAATTTGTAAAATAGTTTCACATATTAGATTAGGAAATTATTTCAAAATAAGTTAAAAATTAACAATATCGCAAAAAAGGGGAAACTGTAAGTCCGAAATCCAAATTTCAAAATATGTTACTTTGATATTTTCAAAAATTCGGAAAATTTTAAAACAACTCTAGAAAGTTGAAATAGTAGAAGCTGACCTTTAAGAAAATGATTAACACAGAAACTTTATTCTCTTAATATTGTATTTTTTGCCAAAAAAAAAAAACGTTGTTACCGAATTTAAATACCGTGGGCCACATTAAAGCAACCTATTTGTTAAACCATAGTAACTTTTGTTTTTGTAGAAAATTTTAAGTAAGCACGTTGATACAATTATTAATAAATTTATAGGGACCCAAAGGAGAAGATGGCTATGCAGGGCGAGATGGTGCGAAGGGTGCAAAAGGTGAGAAAGGTTTCCAAGGACCTCAAGGCATTCCCGGAGACTCTATTAACGGTATTCCTGGTGTTCCTGGACCTTCTGGACCACAAGGTGAAAAAGGTAATGCTGGACGGCCAGGTATACATGGAAATCCTGGATTTCCTGGAGACAAGGGCGATAAGGGAGGAAATTGTATAGATTGCTTACCTGGTCAAAAAGGAGATAAAGGAGATAGAGGTTTTGATGGACGTGACGGTGATATTGGACCCAGAGGACCTCCTGGGGCGCTTGGATCTATGGGATTACCAGGCCAAGATGGTGTTCCTGGTATACAAGGTTTACCAGGTAGACCTGTAAGTTATATTTAAAAAGAGTTAATAATCTACTAATTAATTTTTCATGTTTTCTTAAAGGGTAAAGATGGTACAGAAGGCCCTATTGGTCCACCTGGTAACCCAGGACAGCCGGCGATAATATCAAGAGACCAAATCGTAGGAGAAAAGGGTCAAAAAGGTGAAATCGGGTTTGATGGAATTCCCGGGTCGAAAGGATTCCCTGGTTTTCCTGGCTTAAAAGGAGATAAAGGTTTTCCAGGATTTCCTGGTGAAAAAGGAGATCGCGGATTACCCGGATTTTCTGGCTCTGATGGATCACCTGGAATTCCTGGTCAACCTGGTCAAAAAGGGCAAAAAGGAGACAGCGTTAAGGGGGAACCCGGCCCAACGGGTCCTATTGGAGATAGAGGAGATAGGGGAGAACCAGGTCTACCAGGAACACGTGGTGCTGACGGCAGATGTGCAGCCAATATTACAGAGGCATTAAAAGGTAATCGAGGACCTATGGGACCCCAAGGTGAACCAGGTTTTCCTGGAAGAGACGGCGAACGTGGAGACAAGGGTGAATCAGGTAGATCCGGACCCAAAGGATTTTCTGGATTGCCAGGTCCACCTGGACCTGTTGGGCGACGCGGTTTACCAGGACCTAGAGGTGATAAAGGGAATGTTGGTCCTATGGGATTTCCAGGAGAACCAGGAAGGGACGGTGCTAGAGGATTACCTGGTTTAAATGGTGCCAAGGGTGGAAAAGGAGAAACTGGTTTAGCACAAGTTGGCCCTCCTGGACCACCAGGTCCTACAGGATTTAAAGGTGAAAAAGGTTTACCAGGTTTTCCAGGTAAACCCGGACCTCGAGGTAATGATGGGTTTCCTGGGATAATGGGCGAAAAGGGAGATGTCGGTAGTCCTGGCCTGAATGGTCTTCCAGGACCACCAGGACAGAAGGGTGACCCCGGCCCTGTTGGCCCAGCCGGAATATCAGGAATTCCAGGAGCTCCGGGTTCTCAAGGACCAAAAGGAGAACCTGGTTTAACAGGAGAATCAGGAAAACCCGGCCTGCCAGGATTTCCAGGACTCAAAGGAGATAAGGGGGACATTGGATTACCTGGTCAAATCGGATTTAAGGGTACAATCGGAAGACCGGGTAATCCAGGTCTACCTGGCATGGATGGAAGACCCGGTGCAAGAGGTGACAAAGGAGATAAAGGCTACGTAGGACTACCAGGCCAACAAGGTTTAGTTGGAATGCCTGGTGAAAAAGGTTTTCCTGGTGAGAAAGGTGATTTAGGTCCTTATGGTTCAACAGGTTTGCCCGGAATGCCAGGATTACCAGGGTTTAAGGGAGATGCTGGACTACCAGGTATTCCTGGAAGAAAAGGGGAACCGGGTGCAGCGTCTGAAAAAGGTCAAAAAGGGGAACCTGGAATTCCTGGATTAAGAGGACCAGATGGGTTACCAGGACCCAGGGGTTTTCCAGGATCTAAGGGAGATGCTGGCTTACCAGGTGAAAGTATACCCGGTTTTCCAGGACTAAAAGGTGATCGTGGAGAACGTGGATTGGATGGAACTCCTGGAACATTTGGAGCAAAGGGAGATCGAGGACTTCCAGGACTTATGGGCATTAAAGGTGAACGTGGTTTTCCTGGAGATCGCGGTTCACCAGGAATGGATGGAAAAGATGGGTTCCCTGGATTGAAGGGTGACCGAGGTTATCCTGGTGCACCTGGAATTTCAGGCGCTAAAGGTGACAAAGGCAATCCTGGGTTGGAAGGCATGAACGGTTTTCCAGGTGAAAAAGGATTTCCAGGACCAATAGGTCTTGTAGGCTTCCCGGGAGATAAGGGAAATATTGGTGAAAGGGGACCACCAGGCTTATCTATTCCAGTAAAGGGAGAAAAGGGAGAACCTGGACCAGCCGGATTATCTGGCAGACAAGGTGAAAAAGGTGACCGAGGATATATTGGTCAAATAGGGGTCACTGGAGAAAAAGGAGACATTGGATTTCCAGGAATTAAAGGTGATCGTGGTTGGCCGGGTCCAGAAGGAAGGAAAGGTTAGTTTAAAATATCTCTTAAATCGGGGTAAATAAGGTTTTTAATAATAGATGACATTTCTCTTTATATAACGGAAAAAAATCTGCAATTTAAATTTATTACATGAAGCCTCCCAGCCTTGCAAATCGCCTAATATTTTTTTCCAGTAAAATACTAATAAAGTTAAGAATTCTCGTTTTTATTAGGTGGTAGTTGAATGTTCCGATCGAATACACAACATATCTTCACACATGGAAAACAATCATCGGACGGTAGTTAATCGGTCCCATTTTCATGTTTTTTCAATTAATTAAGATGTTGCCTTCTGAGTAGGAGCTTACTTTCTTCTTCATACATCATTGTACGCCCATATATTGCTTATTCAACAGTCAGACGGTAATGAGACATGTTTGAAAATCGCTCATCAATTGTTAGTCTATTACTACTTTTTTATGGCAGTGTCAATACTAATGTACTTATTTAACCAATCCAAAACAGATATACATCTGTGTAGTTCTAATTATAGCACTCAAGCGTATTACCCGAACTTTTTCAGCTTTAAGCTAGTTTTTTCTGGAAATTTCATACACCGTATTAAAAATGAATATGTCATTATTATTATAATTATATGCTTTAAATAGGTCGATTTCTGTCCAGTAAATGATAATTGTTTACCTCAAGGTTAGAAATCGTTGATGAAATTAATATAATCTATTTTTTTTTTCAATATTGCCTGATGTGCCTATAAAAATAATACTAATTAAGTCCTGCAAATAAAGAAATTGAAAACCAGAGGAAAATCTAAAATACATTACAACTAAACTTTAAATATAGTGAAAATTTATATTTTACGAAAATACATGGATTACCGATAAACCACACTACAAAATTATTTTGAAATAACAGCTTTCAAAATCGATTTTTCAAAAATCGTAGCTAGACGAGGATGAAAGAATATCCGACGAACTTTTTCTCCTTCATGAACGCATCTGTTAATAGCCAACTCTGATATCTACTATTATATGTAACTACATAATATTTAAAGAAGAATTTATAGCAAATATTTTAGTGCAAAAATGTAGCCGAATGTTTTTAGTTAGATAATTTTTTAAACAATTTTTTTAGGTGACCAAGGACTTCCAGGAATGCCTGGACTACCTGGAGCTACTATTAAAGGAGAAAAAGGCCTCCCTGGTGTTCCAGGTAAAAATGGTAGAGAAGGAGCTCCTGGATTTCAGGGAGGGAAAGGTGAACGTGGACTGACTGGTTTAAATGGTAACCCTGGACCACCAGGACCAGCAGGCCCCTTAGGACCACAAGGTGCCAAAGGAGATAGAGGATTTGATGGTCGACCTGGAGCTACTGGTATCCAAGGTTCCCCAGGTAGACCAGGCCTTAACGGACTACCAGGACCTGTAGGTGAAAAAGGAGATCGAGGACCACCGGGACTTATAGGTACACCAGGGGAAAAAGGAGACAGAGGGCTTACTGGTTTACAAGGACCGTCAGGATTTAAAGGAGACAAAGGAGATAGAGGACGAGACGGAATGCCCGGATTACCGGGAGCACCTGGGCCGCAAGGATTTAAAGGAGAAATTGGTTTACAAGGATTAACAGGTGCTATCGGACTTGTAGGCCTTAAAGGTGACAAGGGTGAATCAGCACGCGATGGTATACCAGGTATTAAAGGAGACAGAGGGCCCCAAGGACCTCCAGGATTGCAAGGACAACCAGGACCAGCAGGTCTTGATGGGCGTCCAGGATCACCGGGATTAGTTGGTGAAAAAGGTGATACCGGATTTTCTGGAGTTCCTGGTCAACCTGGACTACCAGGACAAAAGGGAGAACGTGGATTCGATGGGATAGCCGGTATAGCTGGCGTTATTGGAGAAAGGGGTTTCAAAGGTGAACCTGGAGCACCTTGCTCGGAAGTTTCAGACTATCTTACTGGAACATTATTAGTCCGTCATAGTCAAAGTCGAGAAGTACCCCAATGTGAAAGTGGTCATACAAAGTTATGGGAAGGATATTCACTTCTTTATGTTTCTGGTAAGTTTTTTAGCGTACAAGAAACAAAACTTTTTTTAAATTTAATTAAAAAATATTATTTTTACGACATTAAAAATAAAACGAATTAAATAATCATACGCACCTAATTAAATATATACAATAATCTTTTTAGGAAACGAGAAACCTCACGGACAAGATTTAGGTATGGCAGGTTCTTGCATAAGAAGATTTTCGACAATGCCATTCGTTTTCTGTGACATCGATAACGTATGTAATTATGCCAACAGAAATGATAAATCATACTGGTTATCGACCAATATCCCTATACCTATGATGCCGGTTGAAGAAAGCGCAATTCAAGATTATATTTCGCGGTGCGTTGTTTGTGAAACTCCAGCAAACGTTATTGCCGTTCACAGTCAATCATTATCATTGCCAGAATGTCCTAATGGTTGGTCTTCTTTGTGGATTGGGTACAGTTTTGTTATGGTAAGTTCAACATAGTATGACTTTATCCTTAATGATTATAAATTATGATTTTAAAAAATATATATCTTTCTAGGAGTTGGAACTGAATTAGACATAAATTATTTATTAATACAATAATTACTAAATGTACTATTTTAATTAAAATTGTGACTTTAGCATTAGCATTCAGTATTAATCTGGGAATACATCCATCGTTCGTTTAGTTTCTTGTAGAAGTTTGCAGACGTTTCGCTAAAATCTTATTTGGCATCTTCTGTGTTTGCTGGTTGCGGCGTACTTTATACGCGGTTGGTTGGTGTTGGCTCTGCCTCCTTTTCGAGCGCCGTCGTTGGTGTCAGTTTAAGGGTGGCATGCGTGTCGGTACAATGGTCCCGCATAAAGAGAATTTTCCAAGTAGAAGGACGATTAAGTGCATCGTCTCTCTTATTCAGAGTGACGTTCTTTTCAATTACGATGGATTCACGAATTAACTTTGCCTTGTAGTGTTCTATATTAGCGACTTGCTGGCAGGTGTCAAAATCAGTATTGTGTCCTGTCTCGTGCTGGTGTTGAAAAGGTACCGATATTGTCTGTTTGTTTCTTATACTGAGTTTATGTTCTTTTAGTCACGCTGATATTCTTCTGTTGGTCTGGCCTATGTATGCTTTATTGCAGGTACCACATGCGATTTTGATTTTCTAGATTGATTTTGTCTGTTGGATTTCTTAAAGAACACCCTATTGTTTTGTGCGGTTTGTAGGCTGTAGATATATTATGTTTCCGGAGTAATCTGCCGATTCTGTCTGTTGTGTCTTTTATGTAAGGAAGGATGGTGATTTGTCTATCCCCGGCAGGTGGCCTTATTCCTTACGTTATTTTTTGTTGCAATTTTATTGCCTTATTTATGGTTGTTGTCTTGTAGCTGTTTTGTTTAAGGGCCCTTTCTATGTGTGACAGTTCCTTTTCTTTTCCCTGGTCATCAGTTAGGTGAAGGATCTTGATATTAGGGTATTGGCTACGCCCTGTATTTGTGAGGGTGATGGCAAGAATCAGCTTTCAGGTATCTGTCCGTGTAAGTTGTTTTTCAATATACTGTGTGTCGCAGATATCCATCCATTGTTTTGGTTAGGAGGACTTCTAAAAATAGAAGCTGAATATTTTCCTCAAGTTCCAGAGTAAACTGTATCTTTGTGTGGACAGAAATGAGAAACTCGTGGAAGCAGTTGAATTGTTGTTTACCATAGGGCCATATTACAAATACATCATCAACGTAGCGACACCAAAATTTGGATTTGAGATGAAATTTTTCAAGAGCTTTCGTTTCGAAATATACCATAAATAGATTTGCCACAGCTGGAGATAGTGAAGCGTCCATTGTAGCGCTATCTATCTGTCTATATATCTGACCATCAAACAAAAAATATGCGTTTTTGAGACAATGTTCGATGAGATAATGTGAGTTGAGAAACTCTTTCTTCAAGCGATCTGGCCCAGTGCTTCATCCATCGGTATGCTCGGATACAGGGATTTTACATCGAAGCTTGCTATGATGTCGTACTTGTCAATTCTTATGGAGTGTAGAATAGTTAATTAGTGTTGTGCAGAGTTGTAAGCGCTAACAATATGTCTTAGAGGAGCATTTTGCTTGTGGATCTTCGGAAGTCCTTATAGTCTAGGGCATCTGCTGAATTTTTCCCATGGTATCAGTTTCTGTTTGACAACCATTTCTATGGGTGAGTCCATGATTGTGGTCTTTATTGTTTTCTCAAGATATGTGGTGGGATCCCTTAACACAGGTTTGTAAGCAGGATCTTTCAAGATATCTTTCATTTTTGCAGTATATTCTTCGGTATCGAAGTTTAATACTCAGATATATAGGCAGATAGATGGCGCTGCCATGGGCTCTTTACTATCTCCAGTTGTGGCAAATCTACTCATGATCTATTTCGAAACGAAATCTCTTGAAAAATTCCATCTCAAACCCAAATTCTTGTGTCGCTACGTTGATGATGTAATTGTAATATGGCCTCGTGGCAAACAACAGTTCAACTGCTTCCACGAGTTTCTCAATTTTGTCCACACAAAGATACAATTTACTCTGGAACTTGAGGAAAATATTCAGCTTCCATTTCTAGACGTCCTCGTAATGAAAAAAACTCACACTCACACGGACAGATACCTGAAAGCTGATTCTCACCATCACCCCTCACAAATACAGGACGTAGCCAATACCCTAATATCAAGATCCTTTCGCCTAACTGATGACCAGGGAAAAGAAAAGGAACTGTCACACATAAAAAGGGCCCTTAAACAAAACATCTACAAGACACCAACCATAAAGAAGGCAATAACATTGCAACAAAAACCAAAGCAAGAAACAAGGCCACCTGCCGAGGATAGACAAATCACCATATTTCCTTACATAAAAGGCACAACAAACAGAACCAGCGGATTGCTCCGAAAACATAACCTATCTACAGCCTACGAACCACACAAAACAATAGACTCTTCTTTAATAAATCCAAAAGACAAAATCAATCTAGGAAATCAAGGAGTATATAAAATCGCATGTGGCACCGGCAATAAAACATACATAGGCCAGACCAACAGAAGAATATCAGCGAGACTAGAAGAAATAAACTCAGTATAAGAAACAAACAGACAACATCGGCACTTTGTCAACACCAGCAAGAAACAGGACACAAAATTGATTTTGACATCTGCCAGCAAGTCGCTAATATGGAACACTACAAGGCAAGATTGATTCGTGAATCCATCGAAATTGAAAAGAACGGCACTCTGAATAAGAGAAACGATGCACTTAATCTTCCTTCTACTTGAAAAACTCTCTTTAAATGGGACCATTGTATCGAAACGCATGCTACGCTTACACCAACGGCGGCGCTCGAGAAGGAAGCGGAGCCAACGTCAAGCAATCGTTACTATCTGCGACCGTGTATAAAGCACGCTGCAACCAGCAAAGCATAGAAGATGCCAAATAAGATTTTGGCGAAACTTCTACAAACTTTTACAAGAAACCAAACGAACGACGGATGTATTCCCGGATTAATACTGAATGCTAATGCTAATGTTAAAGTGCTGTCTCTCTAAAAATAAACAACATTTTTTATTTTTTCCGGTATAGTAATAAAGAAAATTATTTTTTTATCCCTGTATTTTAAAGTTTCGAAACTTGCTTGGCTTAAGCTGAGCGCCGATAAAGACAAGACACAGATGCGTCAGAGACTTAAAAAGAGTATGTTCAATGACTTGCGTCCATTTTAAATTAGGTCGCCCATACAAGTGCGACATGACACGATCAGATTTGTGTATTTCATTTCTATGTCACACATTTGTCGCGTCTGTGTCTTATCTTTGTCTGATAGATGGGCGCTCTTCCTTATGGTTACATTTGTTAATATAAATCCTCTACTGTCAATTTAGACCAATTTGAAAGTTGGATTTTGTTAGTGAATTAGGGGGTGAACATTTTTTGCATAGTACAAACGCCTTTAAAATAAATATTATTTTAGCATACTGGTGCTGGAGCGAACGGCGGAGGACAATCTCTCTCAAGTCCGGGATCATGTTTGGAAGATTTCCGAGCATCACCATTTATCGAATGTAACGGAGCTCAAGGTCACTGCCATTACTTCTCTAATATGTTGAGCTTCTGGCTTGCAACAATCGACTTAAATCAGCAATTCCAGAAACCACAAAAACAAACGCTTAAAGCTGGTAACATTAGAGATCGAGTAAGCAGATGTCAAGTCTGTATTAAAAACACGTAAAATATGTAGATCATTCTAGGAAATCAGAGTTTTAATTATCATATAGGTAAACTGTTTGTAACTTAAATCTGTTAACTTAACTTAAATCAACTGGTTACAAACAGTATATCGATTTTTATTATAACACACTGTGTTCAACCAATGAGTGTTCCTTTTTTCAAAGTACTTGATCATCTGCTGTGATAAAATTACTTGAAACAGAAGATCAAGTACTTGATCATCTCGTCTAAAATGTATAGTAAGCTTATAACTCCTAATACTGCCGTGCCATGTTTTAACAAGTATGTAAAGATTTTTGTATAGTAATTTTAGGTTAGGTTGTATGTAAGTATGTAAACCTAAGTAGGTATGGACTTTTTGGGGAAAAGTTTAGTGCCTCGTTTTATATACACAAATTGACTTTGTGATGCTATTTTATACTGCTACTTCTCTATGGAATAAAATAAAATATTTTAGGTTATTTTTCTTTGATCTATTATTTCATTTGCAGTGATTTTTCAGTTTTATTTATCTATATGTATTTTGGTTTTCGTCTTAACATTCCTACTTTAAATTTTTTAAATTTTGTCTAGTCAGCTCAAAAAAGCCCTATTAATAAATTTAATTTTGATTTCTATATCACTGCGGTAGGTCGTTTATTGTTTCAAGCCCTTTTCATTATTAAGCACTGCCATTTAATATTTATAAATTATATTAGATATGAATAAATAATAATTTTCGTCCTTTTTTTTTAAATACCTACTTCATATTACCATTGCTGTCTGTTTTAATAAAAAATATTTTAAATTATATTGTGTTTGTTTTAAACGTTGGTTCCGAAAGAGTAGTTGAATTAAAATAACCAATAGATTTACTCGGCTCGGCGCCAGTCAAAGATTTCAGTTACATTAAAAAGAGGTCTTCTGGGTTGTCCCCCAAAAACAGTTTCGTATCGTAACGAAAGCTGCGGCGATATACTCTTTATACCGTAATATTTTTATGAATTTTTTAATTAGTACAAATTAAGAAAGTAGCAACAATTTTTTCATATTCGTTAAAATTTGTTTTAACCATATTTTACATGAAAGTGGGATCATTATTTGATTAAATTACACCACGTTGGAACCTATGTTATGAAAATAAATACCAAATGTTTAGTTCTTGATAGATTCTCTTCTGTTCTTAACAAAAGCATTCTTCTTTCACTTGAGAAACTTTAAAGATTTGTTTAAAAAAATTTGGAACCTACAGTGGTAATTATTTAGCCAAGATTATTTGGGATTTGGATCATGAATCGGAGAAAAACAATTTTACTCCTTTGCCGACGTTTCGTATTATTTTCAGGCATTTTCAAAGCAATGCAATAAAATTAAAGATATCCGTATATAAATTTATAGTAATGAAAGACATATATACAAGCGCGGATCCAAGGGGGGAGAAGCGGTGTGGGGCAATCACCCCCCCAAAAAAAAAAAGCTTTGAGTTCAGGAAAATAAACCCGATTTTACCTCTTATACTATAGTTTATTCTAGAACTAGAGAGAGTAATAAATCATTTTTTTTTCTTCGCAAACTATCTGTGTTCTTTAGTCCGGCGTCTTTGGCAAAATCTGTTTGACACATATATTTTTCATAGGAATGGGTTAGAAATTTTATAATTAAAAATACCGGTCTATAATAATGGACTATTTGGGTTGGACAACAATAGATATTTGGAAATGTGAAGTGTTAAAAAAAATTTAATCCTTGTCATAGGCGTCGAAAAGAGGTTTATTTTTTCACTAGGTATATAAGCATAGAATATGATTTCGGTAATAAACTTAAAATAAAAAGTTTTATTTTACTTGTTATGATTTCTTAATAATTCACATACATTACAAAATATAGATAATTTTGACATATCTAACACAAATCACAACTGTATTTTTACTATTTTTAATTTTGGCATAGAGACCGTTTTAGGCACATTCAGACAAAAACGTAGCCTTATTCTAAGTTATAATTTAAATACTTACAAAATATCCATTATCAAAAGTACAAGAAATTAAGCATATATAAAAAAATAAATTCGTCCATATAATATTAAAATTTTTTTGGGGTATCGGTCAGTTTATAATTAATTAAAAACATTTTCAGGTCATTTGACGTTTCAGTTTATTTATTTCTTAAACCATCTGCAGAATTACAATTAAACACTAAAAGGGATTCAAATTTAATTAATTTTTATATGTTAGAGTTAAAATTAGACCTACTTATTTTTATTTCTATTGCACTGACATCTTAATTTAATTTACTTTATTATAGGGAAATCTGATAGCCCCAAAAAAAATAAAATGAACATGTTAATTCTACACGCTTATGAAAAAGACACAAAACAATAATAAAATAATAAAAAAATTACAGCTAATTGGAATTAAATATATTAAATTAAAGAGTGGTACACACTAAAATAAAAATACATAAAAAAATATAAACAACATTAAACAATAAAATACAGCAAAAACAAAAATTTAAATAATAAATTGTGTTTACACTGTTACACATTACTTATTTAATTCGTAATCAAAGTCAGTGAAGTTATCTTCGCTCAAATTAATTATAATGGTTCCTCTATCTCACCGATCATAAGATCGAGTTTCCACATTTTGTTTGATTCTATTATTATATGGATTTTTCCCAATTTTTCGCAGTAACTTTATTCAAAAAAATCTTTCAAAAGTTCAATTAAATTACTAATTTTGTGTTATTTCTACCAACTCTACGTTTTACTTGAGAGAAATATTTCCTTCTCCAACGGACAGTTTCCTAACGATCTATAAAAACAGATTTCCTATCTGGTTTTTCCCAGCAAAAATTAAGTTTTAATTATTTAAGCGATTTCCATAGCTTAGTTCTTTTAGTTTCAGGTAAATCTCGATCTTCATTGACTTTAGTTAGAATTTTGTCGACGGTTGTAATCTGCTTCTCGTAATAAAATGTATGTACAACTCCTTTTATTGCAGTTTCATCTCTTCTTCCAACGAGGTTTTTCGACGAACATTCATCGTAATAAGTTTTTCGTTGAGGAAAAAATGCCCTGGTTTAACAATTTTGGAATAAATATAGAGGTGGAAGCCATATCTTTTTGGTATCTCACTAATCTCAAATAATATATAAAAACAAGCGCAAACAAGATAAATCACTAACGACACACTGTAAGGTGTACTTTGCTCACTGACAGAAATTAAATTGAACTATTAGAAATTTTATTGTTGCAGTAGAATAAAAGCTTATTAATATTTATATATAATTGAATTTAATTAGATTTACGACACTCCTCAGTTACCTGCCACACTGGAGCAGGTACGTTGGAGGTTTCGGTAACAATTTTATTACTCTCTCTAGTTCTTGAATAGAGTATAGGAGTGTGTATGCTTGCGATCCCCCCCCCCCTCCAAAGAGCTTTAAGTTCAGGAAAATAGACCCGATTCTGCCTCTTATACTAAGAATGTGTATGTTGCTGGCATCCCCCCCCCCTGTCTTGCAACTTGCTGTTTACACTAGAAATAGGAATGTTGCTGGTGTCGCTGTACTTTTGTGATATCACCGCCCCCCCCCCCCAAAGAGAGAGGCTGGATCCGCCCCAGAATATATATATATATATATATATATATATATATATATATATATATATATATATATATATATATATATATATATATATATATATATATACATATGTTCATGCTTAATGCGTAGTTTATATACAAAATGTGTTGTAAGCGAAGGAAATCAGATTTGTATCGGTTCTTTTTTATTGTGCACTGGTCAACAAGGTTGGAAAAAAAACCAGACTTACATAGGCGACGTACCACCACCTAGTGTGTTAGAGAAAATTGGTCGACCTTTGAGCATTTAGATTCCGACACGTACTTATTTTATAATTAGTATGATGATAATAATATGACGTAATTATAAAGTTTTTTGTAATTACATTAAATAAAATATAACCTAAATTGTTAATGAAAAAACGGTAGGTTGCCTATGAAAACCGGTAAAGAGGTAGTTTCATTGAAAAACGGTAGATCTACCGTTAAAACGGTAGGGTTTACAACATTGCTGTTATTTAATAAACAATCAGATTCTGCTAACGAATCGTGACATCGGATGCTATTTATAACTTCTCGGCACTCTGTCGGATCTTTTAAAAAAGAACCAATCATATGTTTATCCTATTTTATGATTTTTTAGGTTCTTGTAAATCGTTTCTACAACAATATATATATATATATATATATATATATATATATATATATATATAAATTGCTAAAATTTTTCTTAAACCATCTTTCTATATAAATGTATGGTAATTTCTTTGGATTAGGTTTCAGATTAATACTACGATTATGTGCTTGACGTTTCGCCCAACGTAGTGGGCTTTTTCAAAAGTATAATCTAAAATAAAAGCAAAATACAACTACCATAGTCACAAACGCACACTCACATGACTTAAATTAACACTTAAACGATAGAGTATTAATTAAAAATATCAATCTATAAAATAATGTGAATAAAAAAGGAAAAATAAAAATAAAAATTATTCCCAGTACGCACCTCAATTTACTTTTGTCATGTTTCTAGTGAAATATTTGAAGATTCCTTCGGTTACTATCAACTTATAATTTTTTATTTGGAAATCTTTTTATTTAGTTATTTCTGATTTGCAATATAAATTTTATCAATATCAACTATACAGTGTATTTCAAAACAATACCGGCAGGAGACAGCAGATTGAACGGACATAAATACACAAAAAACGCAACGACAGCATTACACAAACATGAGACAAGTTTTAAACATGAATTTAATTTTTCAAACACAAAGATTCTTACCCAGGAAAGAAATAATCATAAGCTTTCGAATTCGAAAAGAGTTACAGCTGTTTGCTACCTTTCACTCTAAATATTCGCTAGGTGGAATCCCGCCTTTAGATGAACATTGAACATGTAGGTAGGTAAGTGAAACGGACCAGGTTTATTTATTAAATAAATTTCACCAAGTTGTCAAGAAAATTTGAACGGATGTAATCTTCATTCTCAATAATGATGACAACCGAAACATTACTTGTCCTATTTAGTAAGTATTATTTTGAATTAATTTTCTGCTAAAATTTCTATAAATGAACAATAAAATAACCAAATTCTATCATTTGCTATTTGTACTGATGTATTCAAAGAAGTCTAATTGATTACTATAAATTAGAATTTTAAAGAAGCAAAAAAATTGCTTTTTCTACACTAGAATCAATTCTAATTAACAACTGATTGTCATAAACAAAATTGGCAAAATCTGATTTTCTTATAACCAGTACCGCAAACTTACATAAAAAAGATAAATTTATAAAGTACTGATCCAATTAAGAATAGCAAATGTATTTCGCCAAAATGCGTAAAACTTACTGAGGAATATACATACAAAATTGCATAAAACCACGTAGTTCAATTTTAATTAATATGAAGCCAATAATTTGATCTGTTGAAAATATTACAATTTAAGAACAAATTGTGACGGGAATTTCTCCGAGACTCTACCATTAGATTTACTACATTTTCAATAGTATTTTAGTTCGCTTGAAGTTGGATGTAATAATAAGAACACACGTAACACAAGACTACATTTATTTACTGTTTAGAAAATAAAATAATTAACAAAACTTTTCTGAACTGAAACTTGACATTACTAAATTTACTGTTACATAACCTATATATTGCTTCTTCCTACTGTAGCTATATTCTTTTGAGTAATTATCAATTGATCAAAGTGAACAAAGTGAAACTGATAACTTCATGTTCGTTTGAATATGCATTTACTTGTCATTGAGCTGAAGTGATCATGATTACTTCAAGTGATAGAAGTGAAAGTGATAATGACTCAAAAGAACAGCCCTTGTATGATTGCACCACGCACGTATAAAGTATACCTACTGATCGTCAAATAAACAGAAAAGGTCCGGACCATGCTATGCGCCATTTTGGGTAAAGTGAAGTTATAATAACAGTGAATACGCTGTCGTCACTGAAAAATTATAACGACTAAACGTAATCGTTGACTTCCCACTGACAAGGTTTGAAGCAATTTGCATACCTTTCCAAAATTTCATCGACATAAGTAGTTGAACGAAACGAATGGTAGAAAGAGATAAAATGACAGTATTACGTTATAACGTTACCCAACTTATCCCATTCGTGTCAATTGAGTATTATGTGTGGATGTCTGCCATACTATTGGTAGGTCGTAAAAATAGATTAAAAATTTTTATTATATTTTTGGTTGTTAAAAATAACTTGTCATTGAAAAAAGCAATTTGTTGACGAACCGTTTCTTCAAAACGTTTTATTTTTTGAAAAAAACAGTTGAAATGTTAATTAGGTAGTACCCCGTTATTTTCAGTATTTTCTAATTAAAGTATCCTTAGTAAGTTGAATGGTTCGCAAATTTCAAGTAAATTTGAGATTATATACAATCAAAATTTTATACTAAATTCTGTTCATATCTCAATAGTATGAGCGTGCTGTTTAAAAATTGTTTTCCTACGGCTAGTTCTAATTATGGATTTAACATAAACACTTGTGTCCCTATATCCCCAAACAGTCGAGTATCTTACTTTGAAACAGTTAAGTGTAACATAATTGTTTTCATCAACATAAATTATAAAAAAATTTGAGAAGTAACAATTTGTAAGATATTTAAAACTTTTATTTAAATAAGTAACATTAAATTTTATATTCAAATAATGGTAAATGCAACATTTTACTTCTTTACGCTGTGTTAAACACTATACTACACTACAATTAAATAAATATTATTATGATTATAATTTATTAGGACATATAAATTTGAACCCTACAGGCCAACAAACGAGGTCTTTCAGAATAAAAAGCTTATTTATAGTACGTTTGGTCTTCAAGCCCCTACCAATCTTCACAAAATAATAAAAAAAGTATATTAAAGGTTGAATAGTATCATTAATGGAGGTCTTCTGGCTGGCCTATGGTTCCGGCCCCTTGTCGTACACATTTCCTCTATCAGCGGTCAAGTTTCAGGTTTTCTTTCAAACCTATTTGTCAGGGCAGAAAGTCTTGCAATAATCGGCTGGATGTTTAGTGAATTCATACAATAATTGATTGGTGGATAGCTAGGACGATGGATTTTAGTCATACTACATAGAACAGTGGTTTCCACCGATTCAAGTTTTATGAGTGCTGGAATTACAGTATGTAGGGGGTATGTATTCCTATTAAAGTCAGTATATTGCTTTGTATATATGAGTTGTTTTTTTTGATATGCCTTTTTCTTTGTATATTAGACTTCTAAGGTATTTGGCCCTTTGTATACATTTTTGTTTAACAGTTCCAAAGTGCCAATTTAAGATAATTTTGTGGTCCTTATTTACACCTAAATATTTGACTGATGGCTTGGTGCATATTACTTGGTTGTTAATTTATATAAAATAAATTTATACCAGGGAAAAACAAAAATTACTTCACAATAATAACAACACTGACACTATTGTTTGACTTTTGACGGTTAATTTGACGTGCCAAAACGTCACTTTTACCCAAAATGGCGCAGAGCATACTCCGGACATTTTTCGTTTGACAGCTCCATTACCATCTGTCATCCATTTTATTTTCAGAAATCCGTGGATTGCACACATCTCTGGAAGTGGCTACAGATGTGTGACATAGAAGTGGAGTAGTATAAGTTTGTAACAAAATTAATTAACATTCCTTATTTATGAGAGCCAGATAGTTTTAGCTTAAAATAAAATTAAGGAGTTTTACCAAATAAATTTATCTTACAAGAAAAATTAGTTCAGTTACCTTATGGTATATGGATTCCAGAGATAATCATACACACCTAGCAGTATCTACTTTAGAGAGAAAAATAAGGAAACCAAAAAGTTGCCCCATTTAAATGGAAAACTGTAGATAGTAAAAACTAAAATAACTAATATCAGCAGGCAGCTGCGTAAAAATTTCTACATAATAAAATGAGATGTTACCTTAAGATTTACAAGTGGTTCAGAAAAACTTAAGATTTCTGGTCAAAAAAAGAGCTTTGAAGACTCTGACACCAAAATATAGATCTCAACGAATCCTAAAGTGTACAACGGGGCAAACAAATTTAAAGAATGAACTGAGAACAAAAAAGTCTACACCACATGTGGTACTTACTTGTGAAGTAAGAAGAGAAAAAGTGGATGCTCAATAATCTACAACAATAATTACAGCAAAGACAAATGAGAGGTAAAAACATAAGAAACCAAGATAAATACCTTTTCAAGTTGACACAAGTTGCTTCTCACTATACAGCTTCATTAAGGCCGAGAAAAATGATATTTCCTCTCAAAGAGCTATTAAAAAAATTGTTCAAAAGAAAGCGGCGGCAATGAAACTGACCAAATTTACCACAATTGAACTTCCTATGTCCAGTTCAAAAGTACAATTGAACCTGCCTATGTAACTTTATGAACCCGAAAAAGACAAGCTGATCAATTTTAAATGAATAAAACACAATAAACATTATTTTATTGTAGACTAAGGTCAGAAACATTAGTTTTCAATTTCAATTTATTTTTTGTACAATATAACAAAATTCAGTACCACTACGCGAGACTTTTGAACATTATCTACAAAAACACAACCTCACGATGTCCTAGCTAAAACGGACACTCACAATCATATGTAAATAGAATATCTTAAGTTAATTTAATATTAATATTAAACTGCAAACATGCCTCGACATGCAATCTACGGGTCGGCCTCCAGTTAATATTAAAACTGCAAGAATGTATGTGGCTGAAGACAGCAACGAAATCAAACTCAGATTTGCCAACGAGTTTTAATTTTATAGAGTCACTTATGTAAAATGACGATAAAATATTTTACTAAATAAAACACCCTTTAGAATTTTCTGCCACATTGAAATTAGCTTAAATCGAAAGGCTTAAATGTCTTCCAACTAAAAATAATACAGATTCGCGCAATCTACGCTTAGAAGAGATGGTACACCCCTATATTGAAAATAATATTTTACTAAATAAAACACCCTTTAAGATTTTCTGCCGCATTAAAATTGGATTAAATGAAAAGAGTTTAATGTCTTGCAACTAAAAATTATATAGATTCGCGCAATTTTCGCTTAGAAATGATGGTACACCCTATATTGAAAATAATATTTTACTAAATAAAACACCCTTTGGGATTTTCTACCACATTGAAATTGGCTTAAATGGGAAGGGTTAAATATCTTTCAACTAAAAATAATATAGATTCGCGCAATTTCCGCTTAGAAAGGGTGTTACACCCTTATATTGAAAATAATATTTTACTAAATAAAACACCCTTTGGGATTTTCTGCCAAAATAAAATTGGATTAAATGAAAAGTTTAATGTCTTTCAACAAAAAATAATATAGATTCGCGCAATTTAAGCTTAGAAGGAGTGGTACACCCCTATATTGAAAATAATATTTTACTAAATAAAACACCCTTTAAGATTTTCTGCCATATTAAAATTGGATTAAATGAAAAGAGTTTAATGTCTCGCAACTCAAAATAATATAGATTCGCGCAATTTCCGCTTAGGAAGGGTGGTACACCCCTATATTGAAAATAATGTTTTACTAAATAAAACACCCTTCAGGATTTTCTGCCAAATTAAAATTGGCTTAGGTGAAAAGAGTTAAGTGTCCTTTAACTAAAAATAGTATAGATTCGCGCAATTTCCGCTTAGAAAGAGTGGTACACCCCTATATTGAAAATAATATTTTACTAAATAAAACACCCTTCAGGATTTTCTGCCACATTAAAATTGGATTAAATGAAAAGAGTTTAATGTCTCGCAACTCAAGATAATATAGATTCGCGCAATTTCCGCTTAGGAAGGGTGGTACACCCCTATATTGAAAATAATGTTTTACTAAATAAAACACCCTTCAGGATTTTCTGCCAAATTAAAATTGGCTTAGGTGAAAAGAGTTAAGTGTCCTTTAACTAAAAATAATATAGATTCGCGCAATTTCCGCTTAGGAAGAGTGGTACACCCCTATATTGAAAATAATATTTTACTAAATAAAACACCCTTGCACGAATCTATATTATTTTTTAGTTAAAGGACATTCAACTCTTTCCATTTAAGCCAATTTTGATGTGGCAGAAAATCCTGAAGGGCGTTTTAGGTAGTAAAATATTATTTTCAACATAGGGGTGTACCACCATTCCTAAGCGGAAATTGCGCGAATCTATAATATTTTTAGTTACAGAACATTTAACTCTTTCCATTTATGCCAATTTTAATTTGGCAGAAAATCCTGAAGGGTGTTTTATTAAGTAAAATATTATTTTCAACATAGGGGTGTACTACCCTTCCTAAGCGGAAATTGCGCGAATCTATATTATTTTTAGTTAAAGGACATTTAACTCTTTGCATTTAAGCCAACTTTAATGTGGCAGAAAATCCTGAAGGTTGTTTTATTTAGTAAATTTTTTTTTTCAATATAAGGGTGTACCACCCTTTCTAAGCGGAAATTGCGCGAATCTATATTATTTTTAGTTAAAGGACATTTAACTCTTTCCATTTAAGCCAATTTTGATGTGGCAGAAAATCCTGAGGGCTGTTTTATTTAGTAAAAAATTTTTTTCAATATAGGGGTGTACCACCCTTTCTAAGCGGAAATTGCACGAATCTATATTATTTTTAGTTAAAGGACATTTAACTCTTTTCATTTAAGCCAATTTTGATGTGGCAGAAAATCTTGAAGGGTGTTTTATTTAGTAAAAATTTTTTTTCGATATAGGGGTGTACCACCCTTCCTAAGCGGAAATTGCGCGAATTTATATTAAGTTTAGTTAAATGACATTTAACTCTTTCCATGTAGGCCAATTTTAATATGGCAGAAAATCCTGGAGGGTGTTTTATTTAGTAAAATATTATTTTCAATATAGGGGTGTACCACCCCTTCTAAACTTAAATTGCGCGAATCTATATTATTTTTAGTTGAGTGACATTAAACTCTTCATTTAATCAAATTTTAATGTGGCAGAAAATCTTAAAGGGTATTTTATTTAGTAAAATATTATTTTCAATATAGGGGTGTACCACATTTTCTGAGCGGAAACTGCGCGAATCTATATTATTTTTAGTTGAAAGATATTTAACCCTTCCCATTTGAATCAATTTCAATGTGGCAGAAAATCCCAAAGAGTGTTTTATTTAGTAAAATATTATTTTCAATATAGGGTGTACCACCATTTCTAAGCGAAAATTGCGCGAATCTATATAATTTTTAGTTGCGAGACATTAAACTCTTTTCATTTAATCCAATTTTAATGTGGCAGAAAATCTTAAAGGGTGTTTTATTTAGTAAAATATTATTTTCAATATAGGGGTGTACCATCCCTTCTAAGCGTGAATTGCGCGAATCTATATTATTTTTAGTTGGAAGACATTTAAGCCTTTCCATTTAAGCTAATTTCAATGTGGCAGAAAATCCTAAAGGGTGTTTTATTTAGTAAAATATTTTATTGTAATTTTACATAAGTGACTCTATAAAATTGAAACTCGTTGGCAAATCTGAGTTTGATTTCGTTGCTGTCTTCAGCCACATCAAGAATGTTACGATATTCTATTACAGAACCAAGAGTTCTTTTAATCCGACAAAGTTATACTGATAGCTGAGAAAAATCAGCTATACGAAACAGGAGCGAGTTACTCAGTGAACTTAACTTTTTATACACTGAACCGTTACCAGTTATTCGTGGAAAAGTTAAAACTCTTCAAATGCTAATCCAGTACATAATAAAACCTAAGACCTTTTATAATAACTTATGCAAGATAGAAATTAATAATCTGCGACTTGATACGATGCAGCCTGACAGTGATGAAGACGACAATAACAACGGAGGAAGAGATAATGAATATTTTTAAAAAAAGAACAGTTACATTTTATTAATAAACAGGATTATTTTTCAACTTATCGGTCATTCTGTTAAAAAAACTAATTATCGCAAAAATCCTATATGTCAAGAGAAAAAAATAAATGCGTCTTAATAAAAAATAGACATAAAAAATCATTTTTTGCAAATTAAGCCTATTTCATGTCAGGCGCGGATCCAAATAGGGGGCGGTGGGGGCGATCGCCCCCCCCCCCCCCAAGAGCTTTGAGTTCAGGAAAATAGACCCGATATTGCCTCTTTATACTATAGTTTATTCGAGAGCTAGAGAGAGCAATAAATCATTTTTTACCCTTTTTTTCTTCGCAAACTATCTGTGTTCTTTAGTTCGGTGTCTTTGGCAAAATCTGTTTGACACATATATTATTCATAGGAATGGGTTAGAAATTTTATAATCAAAAATACCAGTCTATAATAATGGACTATTGGGCTTTGATAACAATAGATATTTGAATTTTAACCCTTGCCATAGGCGTCGGAAGGAGGTTTATTTTATCACTAAGTAGTTATGGCAAAGAATATTATTTCGGTAATAAACTTAAAATAAAAAGTTTTTATAATATTATCTTATTTCTTATGATTTCTTAATAATTTACATACATTAAAAAATATAGATAATTTTGACATATTTAACACAAATCACAACTGTATTTTTATTATTTTAAATTTTGGCATAGAAACCGTTTTAAGAACATTCAGACTCAAACGTAGCCTTATTATCTCAAAAAATTTTATATTATAATTTAAATACTTACAAAATACCCACTGTCAGAAATACAAGAAGTTAAACATATATTTAAAAAAATAAATTCGTTCATATAATATTAAAATTTTTTTGGGCTATCGGTCATTTTATTATTAATTAAAAGCATTTTTAAGACATTTGACATTTCGTTTATTTATTTCTTAAACCATCTGCAGAATTACAATTAAACACTAAATAGGGATTCAAATGTAATTAATTTTTATATGTTACAGAAAATTTAAATAATAAATTGTGTTTACGCTGGTAAACATCATGTATCTACTTCGTAATCAACGTCACTGAAGCTATCATCGCTCAAATTAATTATAATTGGTTCCTCTATCTCACCGATCATGAGGTCGAGTTTCCACATTTTCTTTTATTCTTTTATTATAGGGATTTTACCCAATTTTCTGCAGTAACTTTATACAAAAAATCTTTCAAAAGTTAAATTACTAATTTTGTAAATTATGTTATTTCTAACAACTCTACCTTTTACTTGAGAGAGATATTTCCTTCTCCAACGGACATTTTCCTGACGATCTAAAAGAACAGATTTCCTATCTGGTTTTTCCCAGCAAAAATTAAGTTCTCTGAGCAATTTCCAGAGCTCAGTTCTTTTAATTTCAGGTAAATCCCGATATTTATTGATTTTAGTTAGATTTTTTTCGATGGTTGGGATCTGCTTCTCATAATAAAATGTATGTACAACTCCTTTTATTGCAGTTCATATCTCTTCTTCTAACGAGATTTTTCGTCTACCTGTGATCGAATGTAGCTTGGGAGTATTAACAATTCCAGTAGTTTTTTTCTCCTTCAGTATTCGGTACATAGTAGATTTTCCAACTCCTGTCATGTTGGAACACATCTCAACAAAGCTTTTAACATTATTATCTAGATATTGATATCTTAAGGCATTATAAACATTCATCGTAATAAGTTTTTCGTTGAGGAAAAAATGCCCTGGTTTAACGATTTTAGAATAAATATTGATGTGGAAGCCATATCTTTTGGGTATCTCACTAATCTCCAACAATATATAAAAATAAGCACAAACAAAATAAATCACTAAGGTGTACTTTACTCACTGACAGAAATTAAATTGAATTGTCAGAAATTTTATTGTTGCAGTAAATTTATAAAAGTTTATAATATATAAATATAATTAGATTTACGGCACTTCTCAGTTACCTGCGGCACTGTAGCAGGTACGTTGGAGGTTTCTGTAACAGTTTTATTACTCTCTCTAGTTCTTGAATAAAGTATAGGAATGTGAATGCTTGCGATCCCGTCTCCCCTTTCCAAGTGCATTGAGTTCAGGAAAATAGAACCGATGCTGCCTTTTACATTAGGAATGTGTATGCTGCTGGCACTCCCCCCGTTGACAACTTGTTTTTTGTTGTCATCCCCCCCCCTCTCCAAGAGAGTCAAATTCAAGAAAATAGACCCGACCCTGCCTATTAGAAATGGAAATTTTGCTGGTGTCTCTTCCCCACACCCCCCACCCCCCACCCCCCGTCGACAACTTGCTTCCACTTGCCATACTGTACTCTTGTGATATCACCGCCCCCCCAAAGAGGGAAGCTGGATCCGCCTCTGTTTCATGTAAGGATTAAATAATGCAGTCAGAAGTAGAAAAAATTTTACCTATGCGAATATAGAAACTTTCTGAAATTTCAAATTTTTTGATATATGGGGTTTTTGCAAAGAACGCCTCAATCATAATGATGGTATGAAGTAACGGAAAACCAGAGAAATTTAAGGCAATAGATTGGAGGCCAGGTAACAAATCAGAAACATTAACTGTAACGAGAAAATCCTATTTTACTGTGCCTCTTCAAGTATGGTATAATTCACTTTGACAAAATGCCGCGTGTGCTTCGCGGTTTCTCTTTCAACACAGGTGGCGACTGCCAAAATACAAAAGATAAATTGCAAAATGAATAATCTTCTAGATCCCGTTACTCGCAATCTGAAAACAAAATGCATCACTGAATGCCAATTTATTTAAATTGTACCACACAGTGTGGGTCAGAAATGCAGTTAAATATCGGAGTTTTTGACGTTGGATATTAATTTTTCATATTTTATATAAATATCATTATTTCTTACGATTTTAATTTTTATTATTATTTAGCTTTTCCTGAAAATTCGCCTGCTTTGCCAAATAGAAAAGACTCACAAACAAGTTGCTTTACAGTATTTTCGTTAAGTAGTCGGAAATAAATATGAGTGACCAGGAATTTTATATAATTTTTAGAGTCACATACACCAAAATATTATTCCATGTCGTTTTTACTTTTCTGATGAATTTATAAAAAAGTATGTGGTAACTATTTGAAAAAATTTTCGACATCTCCCAAAATTTACACCCTTCCACATCAAGTCATTCCTAAGGCATCAGTTTTAAGGGGGTTAATAACATCACACCATTACAAAATGCGAAGTTACTTACTTTTCTCTAAGTTAAGAGTTTTTCTGAGGATGTAGCAACACTGTATTCGGGATGCCTGACTTTAACCTCCCGTAGAAATAGTATTTTTATTACGTATCTACTCCACTGATTATTGTTAATGACTGAACTTAAACCGCTATATAAAACTTCTTATTGAGTCTTCTAAAACAAGTTTCAAAGATGTTTTGCTTGGTAGTTGAAATAAACTGTCATTCGTTCTTATAGCTGAAACAGTAAATATAATAGAATCTTAAGAAAACGGAATATACAAAGCATCAATGATTCACACCGATTTTACAGTAGTGGCATTACTTCTAAGGGTACTAAATATTGTTGCTGCCCTCTTCGAGGAAATACTGTACCAATACTTTATCAAGTTTTTTGTTAACGCCTTGAACAGAGAACGAAATGGTTTTCTACATTTAAAGGAAAAATTTTTACTCTGAAATGAAACCAAAGTAAATGAAGAGTTTAGTTGGACTTCATATAAGAGACTTAAAGATATCAAGTTTGATAAAACTATATAACATTAAAACGTGTGGAACGCATTCCAGAATATTTGCTGTAATTTTTCAGGAAATAAAAGGTCCAAAAAAATGTATATCTACTGTCATCCTACTAACCAAATGTTGTAATATTTTATTGAAATTGCATTTTCTATGTACTTATTTGGACCTTTTCCAGGAAAAGTTTTCCCCAGTATTAGGTGAGCACCAAAAAATATTTCACCTAGACGTTACTGAAATTAAAAAAAATTACAGCACATAATATTGGAATCCACATAATTAGTATAACAATAACTATTTTTATTGTATATTCAATGAGTCCAATATTTCTATGCAGTGGAAGCGAGCTCAGGTAATTCCCCTACCAGAAATAAAAAAAAATCCAATAACTAAGATAATTTTTAGATCAGAATAAGATTTTACCAACAAGTCGGGTTTTAGAGCAAATTGTATTTGTAAAAGTGCATTGGCTTTTAGAACTGATGATATTTTTAGAGCAGCTGACTAAAATAAAGTGATCAGTTCTGATCTCCATTATGTAGACTTTCGCGAGGATGCTCATAATTTTATAAATTATTTCTTAATTGACAACTCAACAAGTTATTTATATCAAGTAATAATCATTTTAACATAGTTGATTCATTAATAAATATGTAAAAATTTAATTAACCACTAATAGCATTTTTTTAAAAATCTCTGGAGGAACGAAGCTAACACTGAAGGGAAAAGCCTGAATTACTTACTTACGTTTCTGCTGACCTACAACAATAAGAAATTAATATTTTCATTCAATATACCTATTACGTAATTCTTATTAAAAAAAGTGACAAATACCGAGGTATTCATGTAATATACAAATCAATAAAAAATATGTTTTTGTGTTTTAAAGGTTCTAGATAGGTACCTAAAAAGATAGTAATCTGAAAAACATATTTTAGTTTACTCACTTCTGATGAAGCTGTTCTCAAAAAAGGATCTAATTTCAGATGATCTCTAAAATGAATGAATTGTGGGATGACCTAGGAAATCTGTCTTCAATAAGTATTATTTTCAAGTTGTATTTTCATATAATTTGCTCGTTCTCGGAATACAACCCTTTCCTACTGATATAATTACTTTCTATGGTTGATGCAATAATACCTATGTGGTTACAGTCTAAATATCCAATCATTCCTGAAAAACCTACTTATTCCATGAAACCTACTTATGTTTCCTATCTTCTTATTTATCTCGCGGAAATTATTATCCACTAGTCTTTCAGCTGGTATAAAATGGTCTCCTTAATTTTAGAAAGACATTAAGAAACTACTGACTAACTTAAATAAAATTCATGTTCTCCATCAGTACTTCACTCATAACTTGCAGTTGACAAACACCCCATAGTAATTACAATTCTTAGTTGATTGTCTCTAACACTCTCGGTTAAGTGTGAGATTATATTTATTTAAAAGTACATATTTCATTGAATTTTAGGAAAAAATGATCACTTTGATCCAGTAGTATACAGACCAAGTACAGATTTTGTAAGTCATTTCCTCCCGGGCAACAACTCGTGAAATGCTTCAGAGAGTTGTGTCATGAAGTCTCGTTGACGTCAGCTGTGGCTCCGTGGGTGTGTTGAGCACTGGCGGCCCCCAACTCACATGGAAAAAAACAATATTTATAATCATTTCCTCCCAATTGAAAATTAGTCAAATGATAGTTGACACAATACTTTGAAAAAAAAGATAGCTGGCTGTAAGGTGGTGGACTATATGTCAGCTGGTAACACACCTGGACATGATGTATAAGGTTATCAAGAATACAAGCACAGAGATAAAGCTTTAAAATCCATAATCGCTATGGATGTTATTTGAAAATTAACAGAATTTTCTAGTTTTGTCGGTATAGAAATAAAATAAAATTATCCTTTATCCTTGTGTTTTTAAGATTTAAAATTATTACTGTTGCACTTGTGAATTTTAATTCTTCACTATCAACTTAGACCAGTTTTAAAATTAGAATATTAATGAATTAGGGGGTAAATTTTTAAGCGATTTGTCAAACTAGTTTTTCTGAAAATAGATATACATAATTTCTTCAAAAATTAATCATTACAAAGCCTTTAGCTATTCCCATATTGTAGTAAAAATTAACAATATAGTATATGTGGGACCCGGCAGTATACGGCGCACCCTGTAGTGTCGAAGCCCATTAAAAACTTTCCGAATTAAAAGTATACAACGTTGCCGAATGTAGGACGCCCAAAAACTAAAAGAAGAAACTGAGTGTATTAGAAGGACGCCCGAAAATCGACATAATGTACAGCAAATATACTATTTGAATGTTTTTTTTCTTCCGGGTCCGTCTTAAAGCCGGATGCACTGCTGCCACAGTAGGCCTATTGTGCTCACTCTAGAGTTATAGCCACTCTGTTAACCTACCTTCCTGGATTAATTTGTACAGGTCTGCTAAGAAATTAATGTATACCTCCCTCGGTTCCAAGTTTGCTGACCTGAAGATTTGTTATCTTTTTACAAACGAACACTCCTCTGTCTGTAGTATACGGACGCCTGGAAGAGATAGACGCTGGGAAGATTATAATTACATAAAGTATGGACGCTCGTACATATATATATATATATATATATATATATATATATATATATTTCTTTTAGCTCTTATAGATCCAAAGTTCTTGAAGTTTTTTATAATCTTTTAACAGTTGGTAGTGTTGCTTTCTGTTTCTTCGGATATCGGATCACGAATATCATAAAAAGACTACTAAAGTCGATCTTCATCTACAAGAAAACTAACCCAGATTAAATAATAAAGACTTTCTTATAGGAAAAATTTATAGTTAGGTTTTAGTCCGCAAACGTCATTTTTGACATAAAAATTTAAATATGTCCAAAACGGTGAGACTTAAATATAGAACATTATACATGAAATATGTCTAGAATTTTACGTAGAAATCAAAAATCCAATAATATATAAAGTATTCAATTTAAAATAAGCAAGTTGACATCTACTTCCGGCATAACCGGAAGTGCTGCTATCTTGAAAATATTTTAGCCGGCTGTCCCCTATGCACTTTAGTACACGGTCAAACTTTCAGATTCTTCCTAATTATAGTTTTCCCACAATCGATCGATAAATTTCCAGGAGAATCACCCTGTATCTTTAAATATTAAAATTTATTAAAAATGTTGACTTGGTGGAAATATAACAATAAAATTATTTCTCTCTGCTTGTGTAAGGAGCGTGGTCTAGAATAACTTTAAATACGTTATTTCCTCCCAGTTGAAAATTTGTCAGGTGATTGTCGGCGTAATACTTTAAATAATAAAAAAAATCAGATGGGAAAACCCGTCAGCTGGTGTATTGAAATAGGCAATCGATGCTCAAGTCTGGCTCCCGTGCAACACCCTTCACAGTCAGCTAACGTTTTTATTTATTCAAAGTAGCATATAAACTACCATCTGACAAAGTTTTAACCGAGAGGAAATCACTAAACATATATATTTATGATGTGTGTGTGTGTGCTGACGTTTAATCCATCATCTTACAGACAGCTGAATTTTTTTCTACAAAGTATTGTGTCAACTATACAAATTTTTCGTCAAGAGAAAACGATTAAAAATATTTTTTTCTACGTGAATAGGGGGCCGCCACTGCTCAATCCATCTACGGAGCCGTAGCTGCCGTTCACGAAGCTTCATGACATAACTCTCTAAAGCATTTCACTAGTTATTGGCTGAGAGGAATTTGGTCTGCGAAATATGTGGCTGGCTTGCAATCTACAGGAACACCGTTTTTAAAATTCTCAGACGATGCTGCGATTTCGTTAAAAAAAATCTCTGCACGGGGAAGGGTATTTTATTGAATTATGTTGAATTTGTAAACTGAGAAAGTCACGAAATAAAAATGAAATTATGTGTTTGCAAATAAAAATGACAATTGAAGTTTGAGAAAATAGAACGAAAAATGCAGATTTTTAGGATGGATAGTGTAAAATATTCCTAAAATGCAGAAGATATGAGTACGCTCAAAACTCAAAGATATGAAAAGGAACTTGTTGAATACGAACACTCAAAGAGAAAAAAAACTTTCTGTTTGCCTTTCGATATTTTCCTCTTCTTTATTTTTGGTTATAGAATGGTAGCCCTTATTATGAATTTATATTGAAGAATTTTCGATTACAGATCATCCCCTCTACATTTAAGCTGGTAAACTACATAAAAATTAATTTAGAGCCTTTTTCATATTTGTTTACAAAATAATATGTATTTTATTTTGAGTCCCACTCATTAACTCATTACGTACGATAAAATATTTTAAATAATAACTGCACCGAAAATGAACTTCCAAATTTTTTTCTTTCGTTTAGTTATTAATGAAATTCGTTTAAAACATTACAGAAAAAATTTGGAAATGCGCTAATATTATCTTTTCCATTAATCAGTTCATTAACTTCTCTTAAGTTTACCAAAGTTAATTTTAAATGTGTTTCTTTAATTGCATGTGACCTATATAAGCAAAACATGACATAATTGTTAAGCATCTAAAATGCCGGATGGTCCGTATTTAAAAGCGCAATAAATAAGTGCGTAACTTCCGGAAATAAGTTTGCCCTATATCCGGAAAGAACACGTGTATTCTGGTCTTTTAATCTGCAATTTAGATGAAGCTCAACATTTGCATTTTAAATTAATAATAATTTTCTTTACTTTAAGATAATAATCTCAATTTCATTTCCTAAACACCAATTTAATCGCATGATTAGAGGAAGTGTAGGGCTTTTTGACATTTAATATATATAACGTTAAAATTTCTATGAACATTGCTGTTGATTCATTACAAGTTCACTGATGAGGTCATTAAGTGGTCGAAATGCGTCTGAAAAGAAAACCAAAGTGGAATTTACTGAAAATAAAGGTAATTATTCGAATACCGATAAACTTCGAATTTTTTGACAATTTTTTTTGTTGTAGAACACAAATTCTGAGTTTTTTTGGTCGTTGCGGGTAGGTTTTCCAAAAAAAAAAAATTCATGTTCACAGATATGGCTCGTTTATTTTCCGATCTCTACTTTTAAATTTTGCCAGTTCTAATAACATACAAACACAACTGTGGACAAATGTGAAATTTCACTGAAAACTAAGAAAAATTGTCAGCTGGTCGATTACTCATTTACCTTCCATTTTGAAAGATATCTTGTTACGATCTGTAACCTAATGCGACGTTGTCACGTTTGCATACTTTTCAATTTCATTTGGATGGAAAACGTGGTCGTTAAATTTTAGATTAATTGTATTAATTTCACTATTGTAGCATGAAATCTTTGTTAAAGTTTTAGAAAACTATATTTTATCCAACGTAGTCAACAACACTTTCTAATAATATGTTAATGCTATGCAACCATTTTATTAAGTTCGATTTTATAGTACAATTAAACAATATTTCTTTATTTTAATAGTGGGAATTAGAATTATTTTTTTACGCTAACTAAAATATGTTACTATACAGCAGGGACCACGGACAGGCGGAACTCCCTTATATATTTTTTTTATTTTTTCTACTTTTTAGACGGCTATTCTATACTTTTCTACTTTCTACGAGCTACTCTAAATTTTTCTACTTTCTACAAACTATTCTGCATACTGTATATTCTAGAAGTAGATTAATCATTTGCCTCAACCTCAATATGATGTAAGGAGGCATATATTTATGCCATGTATTTAAAAAAACACATGGTACATTTCTTTGTGGTTAGGATATTTCCTTCTAAATAAATATTCCTTCAAATAGCCGGGAAAAATGAGATTGTCCTTGACCAAGTTTTGAAACATTTCTACGTAAATCTCTCCAAGTTCTTTCAATATTTTAAATGTGAACTCTAGTATCTGGATTCACAAAATTCTGGATTGATTTATCGTTTGGTACTGAAAACTTTAATCTGCTAAGCAATTACAAGCTTTCCAGCAATCGGAGATTGTAGCTGACGTTAAGCAACTGTCCCTTTAAATATTTCTCAATTGAAATCAAAAAGAACTTTTTTGATTAACGTTCGAAGCTTCCAAAAATCCATTGACCTTCAATTTTTCTACCCCTGTGGTATTTTCTTTAACACATTTTACACTCGTCTATTTCTATTGTTATTCTTTCACAACCTACTTTCTCAAAACTGTCAATTAAACAAACTAAGCACACTTCCCTGCAATAATTTGTCCAATTAATCACAGTTTCTGAGCCTAGGCTGAGCTCATTCAAAGGTTTCATGGCAATCTAACAAAATACAAACCTGCAAATTTTGATTAAAATTATACCTGAAATAACCCTTGTAACATTAACGATATTTTGTTGCGTTTGTTCCCGTTTCAAAAATCATTCTGTACATAGTGTACGTTTGTTGCCCTCTGGTCTGGGTTAGTTTAATTTTTTTTTGGGTGTTATTTATAATAATATTGTGTACATTTTAGCGAATAATTTGTTGTTATTGAGAATGTTCAAATATATTTTAGTAGACGTGAGAAGTGAGACCACCAGAAAAATTCCAATTCCTGTTCTATGCTTCAAAAATAGAGGGTTTTAAAAAAAATCGTCGAAAAATTCTGTTTTCTAGTAATCTGAATAATCAGAAAAATACCCTATCTACTATTTCCTTTAACAGTCTGAAGGAGGAAAACCGTAGTCTAATAAATTTTTAATACTTTATATAATTCCTACTCACAGGCTAATTATAATTCTTGTTTGACTGTTGATATTTCACAATTAGGCATCAGAAATGTTTGCAGTTATAACATTCTGACAACATACCTGCAAATGGGGATTATACCTATATATATATATATATATATATATATATATATATATATATATATATAGAGTTCTTTTCTGTGAACGTTGCGTTCCATTGATTACAGCTCCACTGATGAAACCATTAGATAATCGAAACGCGTGTGCGGTGAAAAATATAGTGAAATTCATAGGAAACAAACTGTATATTTTTCTTCAATGGTCTAAAAGACAAAATAATAACTTTCTAAAAAACCATGTAATTTACAGTTCCAATGGGATTATTTTAATAGTCACCAATAGCATCTAAATAAACATATTTATTTTAATAATTTTACTAAAATTATATTCACATTTAACGACCAAAATCTTCAAGGGAATAAATAATGAAAAAATTTTAAACCATCATATGAAAAAGAAATTAAAGGGACAATTTCTGCACTGCCTAACACTAAGAAAATATCGAATAAGAAAAGAGTACAACACACTGGTACTGGCGATTATTAAAATAAAGAAATTAATAATGAAAATTTTTAACCCACTTTAAAAAAAAAAAGGGGGTTTTAAATTCAACCGATATATATATATATATATATATATATATATATATATATATATATATATATATATATATATATATATATATATATATATATATATATATATATATATATATCCTCCGTGTGAAATGCATTAGCAGTGGTTATATCCACATTATGCTGTTGTAGTGCTGAAATCACATTCAGCAAACGTACAGCTATATGCAACTCCGTATGTAAGTAAAGTAAAATGCGAAACAGTGAATGCAAACTTCGCTCCACCATATCCTCTCTGTGTTAGAGGTTGCACAGTTAGAATAAATTGTTATAAAACACAATTCATCCTATTCCACCACCATCGAGATGGTGGCCTACCTATATCACCATACCGAGAAGAAAGTCAAGCTTACCCTCCCCGCCACAGTGATACGGCAGAGATACATGTTTCGTCTCTTACTAGACTCATCAGGGTATCGACATGCACCTGGCTGTGCAAAGGACAGATCGGAAGGAAGCATACAACACTGAACGCGGCTTCGCCGACTTCTCGTCGAATGGCTTATATATGTTTATACGGCTTTCACGGAGTCCTCCGTGTGAGATGCATTACCAGTGGTTATATCCACATTATGCTGTTGTAGTGCTGAAATCACATTCAGCAAACGCTCCACCATATCCTTTCTGTGTTAGAGGTTGCACAGTTAGAATAAATTGTTATAAAACACAATTCATCCTATTCCACCACCATCGAGATGGTGGCCTACCTATACCACCATACCGAGAAGAAAGTCAAAGCTTACCCTCCCCGCCACAGTGATACGGCAGAGATACATGTTTCGTCTCTTACTAGACTCATCAGGGTATCGACATGCACCTGGCTGTGCAAAGGACAGATCGGAAGGAAGCATACAACACTGAACGCGGCTTCGCCGACTTCTCGTCGAATGGCTTATATATGTTTATACGGCTTTCATGGAGTCCTCCGTGTGAGATGCATTACTAGTGGTTATATCCACATTATGCTGTTGTAGTGCTGAAATCATATTCAGCAAACGTACAACTAAATGTATCTCCATATGTAAGTGAAGTAAAATGCGAAACAATGAATGCAAACTTCGCTCCACCATATCCTTTCTGTGTTAGAGGTTGCACAGTTAGAATAAATTGTTATAAAACACAATTCATCCTATTCCACCACCATCGAGATGGTAGCCTACCTATACCACCATACCGAGAAGAAAGTCAAAGCTTACCCTCCCCGCCACAGTGATACGGCAGAGATACATGTTTCGTCTCTTACTAGAGTCATCAGGGTACCGACATGCACCTGGCTGTGCAAAGGACAGATCGGAAGGAAGCATGCAACACTGAACGCGGCTTCGCCGACCTCTCGTCGGATGGCTTATGTATGTTTATACGGCTTTCACGGAGTCCTCCGTGTGAGATGCATTAGCAGTGGTTATATCCACATTATGCTGTTATAGTGCTGAAATCACATTCAGCAAACGTACAACTATATGCAACTCCGTATGTAAGTGAAGTAAAATGCGAAACAGTGAATGCAAACTTCGCTCCACCATATCCTTGCTATGTGCTGTGCAACCTCTAGCACAGTTAGAATAAATTGTTATAAACACAATTCATCCTATTCCACCACCATCGAGATGGTGGGCTACCTATACCACCATACCGAGAAGAAAGTCAAAGCTTACCCTCCCCGCCACAGTGATATAACCACTGCTAATGCATCTCACACGGAGAACTCCGTGAAAGCCGTATAAACATATATAAGCCATCCGACGAGAGGTCGGCGAAGCCGCGTTCAGTGTTGTATGCTTCCTTCCGATCTGTCCTTTGCACAGCCAGGTGCATGTCGGTACCCGGATGAGTCTAGTAAGAGACGAAACATGTATCTCTGCCGTATCACTGTGGCGGGGAGGGTAAGCTTTGACTTTCTTCTCGGTATGGTGGTATAGGTAGGCCACCATCTCGAAGGTGGTGGAATAGGATGAATTGTGTTTTATAACAATTTATTCTAACTGTGCAACCTCTAACCAAGAAAAGATATAGTGGAGTGAAGTTTGCATTCACTGTTTCCCATTTTACTTCACATATATATATATATATATATATATATATATATATATATATATATATATATATTCTGAGAGATTTTTGAAGAATTAAGTTACGATTTTAATTTTAATTTTTTATGGTGAATCTAATTTGGTGGATTAAAATTTTACATTTCTAGGAAATGTGTGTTGGTATTGGGGTACATATTACAAATATAAAATTATTTTTGACTATTAAATATGACGGATACAATGACTATTTACATTTTGTACAAATGGTATTGGGGATTTTCGAGGGTATAGATTAAAATTAGATTAAGACTTTAATTTTTTTTTTAATTCAATATAGCGAATTCAATATAATAAGCTGAAAATTTATATTTATTAGAAAGTTTTGGGCTCATAGATTTCAAATTTAAAGTTGATTTCTTAAAATTAAATACATCAGAAGCAATTTGGAGCGTATACTACGGATATAAATTTAATTTCTTAAGCTCAATGTACTGAATAAAATTTTTGAGGCTAAAAAATGCACCTGTCTCAAGTTCTTTCAAATCGATACTGAAGAAGGGGGAGGAATTGGGGGCGTAGTTAGTAGTAGTAACAAATAAAATATTTTGTTTTTCAATTTAGTGTAGTTTACAACAACTTTGGCTAAAACTGACACTCTTTTGCTATCTTGGAAATATTGCGGAGTCAGCTACATATGTCGCTTAATACTTAATTAAAATAATTAATCGGTATCTTGATGAGTTCAAATCTAAAAATCTAAAAACAAAATTTTTATAAGAAAATTACACTGCCTTCTATCAATGCTAAGAAGCGATGAATATCAATATAAAGTATTATATGAAATTGAAATGCTTGAAGTCGGCGCCAAACTTCCAAAATGTCAAGATAGCAGATTACTATGAGGGACTAAATTTTGCTAGGTTGAATTTAATTCAAATATGTTATTGCGAGAATTATAGTACCAAATTATTACTGAATGAAACAAAAAACAACTAATATGAGACATAAACAAATTACGAGCAGAAATAATTAAAAATGGAGTCAGTAACAAAATCATTGACTGTCTTTTTGTGAACCGCATTTTGTATTAATTTGGCACCGACTTCGAATATTTCAATCCCATTTAAAAATATATATTGTGCTTACTCGTTTTTTAAAGTTCTTTAGAAGGCCGTTCAGCTCCATTTCCAATGCCTTTATATCTTTCTTATATTAACTAGCATTTTTAGAAAGCATGTAAGTCAAAAGGATAAAAGGTTTGTTTCCCCAATAAACTAAACCCGACCGGTTACGTAATTCATTCAAAGATTTCCAGGTAGGTACACAAATATGGGATTACTAAGTGTCAAAACTTTATGGCATTTGTGTACTATACCTTTATGATTCAAGGCGCCAACACAGGTAATGATGGTTGGTGGTTTCAAAATCCTAAGATGTAATAAAAAAGCGAAGTTTGGTTTATTGCATGAGAAGTCATTGTAATGAAGCCGTATTGTTTGAAATGATTTCGTAATTTACTCAATACAATTTTTTTATGAACTATTAAAATGCAATAAAAAGAATCAAGTAAAAATTTATGAGCGTTTCTGTTTTTCTAAAAAATATTGTCAAATTATAAATTTAACACGAAACCTTCGCATTAAATTAGATCAAAGAACGGCAAAAGAAATTTTAATTAATCATCAATCAATTACTGGAAAATTATTAATCTGCATATCAAAATTATCAATTAATAAATTCTGAACTAAAATTATCAATTAATAAATTTTATTCCCAAAATTATCAATTTGCTAAGTAATTGATAATTTCACTTTTGAAATTATCAGTTGACGAAGTAATTAATCATTCTAGGAATAACATCACCACTTTACTTATTATAAAGGTAATTAAAAAATAAATTAAAGAAATTATAGAATTATTAATTGGTTCACAATATGATTGAAAATCATACTTATGTGTATTATGAATCGCTTCGAGAACAAAATGTGCTTAGCTTGAACTCCGATGCGTTAGTCTTAAGATATTCTAATTAAAACGTGTGAAAACACATTAAATTGTTGTAAATGTATTTATTCATGTGGTCAAAATTTTTCGACGCCCTTCTTTCGCTTCTTTTCTGATATTTTTGAGTTAAATCGATAAATTAAAATTTTTTCGATCAATTTCAATTCTATTGATGAGATTAAAGCGTATCGTCATGACCAAAAATAGTGTCATTTTATTTCTAATTATCAATTGTTTTAGCCTGAACAAAAAATGTTTCAACGATGTAAAATACGTTTTCGTCACAATTTTTCTCCTAGAATTAAACGATGCATTATAAATTATTCTTGGAATGGGTAATATAAAAAATTAAATTTATCAAGTACTTCGTTAATTCATAATTGTATGAATAAAGTTTCCAATTACTTTATTAATTGATAATTTTAGGAATCAAATTACTTCATTAAATAACAATATTATTTTAAAAATTATTAACTGATGAAATATGAAAAGTTCTATTTTATGAATTAAACATTATTCATTAATTGATATTGCAATTTTTGAAATTATCTCTTACAAAATTCATTGATAATATTACTTGATAATATTACTAAAAAAAGTATTATTTCCGATCTCTAGATCAGACTATTTTGTATTAATACAACAGTAATAATGCATTTCAGTCATCGACGGCATTCCACATCAACACATGAACCTGCATATTTTGAGTTAAAGCGATGTTTAAAGAAAAAGTAAAAATATATAAATTGATAAACATAGCATGTAATAAATTAAAGGTAATTTGTATTTTTTTCTTTGAAAATTACTTAAAAAGATAATTTACCACCAAGTTATAACAAAATCGGTGCGAAACCCATTAGGCTGACGAAATTAATTTAAAAATAAATTATTACAACGAAAACGTTCTTATTTATGAGAGCGCAAAGGTGCCATATACGCTAAATTGAATACACCTACTTAAGAAATAATAACCAAAAATTGCAGTTATTATTTTATTACCTTAAATGCGATTTTAATAATAATATCAAGCATTTAAATAATTTATCACAATGCAGAAGCAGCTCATTAAGTTTTTAATTAAAGATTATGAAGTGCTGAAACCGTTAATATTATTAACAGGGTTATTACTAGTCGCAAAATTGTACTAAAACACGTACCAAACTAAGCACTAGAAGAGAGTTTGAAAAACGCACGCCTTCAAGCAAAAGTTACCATAAGTATTTCTTTGTGCATAATCGAAATAATAATTATATAGTTGTAGACATATAACGAATTTAATGATACTGTAAAGGAACAGACATAATTAAAAAAACTAACGTCTTGTAACATGACATCATTATCAAATCGACCTCACAATACCGCGGTCGAGTTTAATTATACCATTTCTTAAAATTACAAATTTTCATAAAGGGTGTTTTTTTTTTTATAGAGGTATAGAACTTTAAGTTGGCATTACTTTTTTAACTGGCGGCCATTTTGTCAGCTGTCAAGTGATTTATGTTTAGTTTGGTTTGGCATTTTAATATGAATAGACTGACACCTGAACAACGCTTCCAAATTGTGCAAATTTATTTTGAAAATCATGGTTCTGTTCGAAATACGTATCGCGCACTACGTCCATTTTACGGTCGACATAATCGTCCATCAGAGCAATTAATTCGATTAACTATGGAACGTTTTCCCACCACGTTTACTCTAAATGATAATACGCATCCACAGAGACGTCGTACAGTGCGTACAGAAGAAGTCATTGCTGCTGTAGAGCGTAGCGTAGAGGAAGACCCGAATCAGTCTATCCGTCATCGTGCACAGGAATTGGATATGTGTCCATTCACTTTATGGAAGATTTTGCGGGAAGATCTTGGCTTGCGTACTTACAAAATCCAACTCATGCAAGAATTGAAGCCACACGATCACCTAGCAAGGCGTAGATTCGGTGAATGGGCCCAAAACAAGATTGCCGTTGATCCCGATTTTCATAAGCGAATTTTGTTTAGCGATGAAGCTCACTTTTATTTGAATGGATACGTCCATAAACAAAACTGCCGGATTTGGAATGATGGTAATCCTCAAGTGTATGTTGAGACACCGTTACATCCAGAAAAACTGACTGGTGTGCTTTATGGGCTGGTGAAATCATTGGTCCGTACTTCTTTAAAAACGATGCTGGTTAGAACGTTACAGTCAATGGTGACCGCTATAGAGCCATGATTACTGACTTTTTCGTTCATCAATTGAGCAACCATGATGTGCAGGAGCTGTGGTTTCAACAAGACGGCGCAACATGTCACACAGCTCGTGCCACAATTGATTTATTGAAGGAAACGTTTGGTAACCGCATAGTTTCACGTTTCGGACCCGTGAATTGGCCTTCAAGATCGTACGACTTAATGCCGCTAGACTATTTTCCGTAGGGATATGGGAAGTCGCTAGTCTACGCCGATAAGCCCGAAACGATTGATCACTTGGAGGACAACATTCGCCGCGTTATTGGCGATATACGGCCACAAATGTTGGAAAAAGTCATCGAAAATTGGACCTCCAGATTAGACTACGTCCGAGCCAACCGTGGCGGTCATATGCCAGAAGTCATATTTAAATTATAATACCAGAAGGTTATCTTTCGAATAAAGTAAATTTCATGTCAATTTAAAAAATTCATCTTTGTTTTATTCCATTTGAAAGTTCTATACCTCTATAAAAAACACCCTTTACAATCTACACTATATTATCTTTACACAGAACCTAATAGTAATCTTAAATTGTCAGTAATGTCGGTTTACAGTTTCATTCCTTGCGGTCCTAAATAGAACTACAGCAAAAGAATCGTTGTGTCCTATATGGCATAAAATTAGCATTAACTGATAATAATATTATAAACATTCATAAAGTTGTCATCGTCGAAGTCGTCATCATGTAACCTCCTTCCGTCCAGTTCTTTAACTCTGGTCAAGTTAAAACTACAAGCACTGTAAGTGTATTTATGGAAATACTTCAACAAGAAAAATTTAAAAAATAATAAATTCAGGGGAATTCACCTTTGCACGCTTACAAGCAATATTGATAACCAGCGCAGCATCTCGTTCAATCGGCTTAAAACTTGACTGTATTGCTAATCGTTATTAACTATAAATGGAAGATTTTATTTTAAGAATAGTAGCCTATATTAAATTAAAATGTAAGTTTTCATTATATGAAACTCTAAATTGTGATATCTATGTCACTAGAAGGCAGAATTTCTTGTTGGGATCCGGAAAGCTCCAGGGAACAGGAAATCTTAGAAAACACCAAAGATCAAGGCGTTGAAAGCATAGTATGAATAAAAAATAGAATTAATGGCAAATTCACTAACACCAATTCCTTCATAATAGCCTTTAGGATAAATAAACCATCAGAACACCTCAATGTAGGCTGGCACAGATGTAAAGTTAAACTCCACATTCCAAACCCATTAACGTGTTTTAATTGTCAAAAATTCGGCCATATATCAACTTTTTGCAACAATTTCCAAATCTATCTCCCATACGGGAAAGATTTTCACGATGAAACCTCAATGTAGGCTGACACAGATGTAAAGTTAAACTCCACATTCCAAACCCATTAATGTGTTTTAATTGTCAAATATTCGGCCATATATCAACTTTTTGCAATAATTCCCAAATCTGTCTCCCATACGGAAAAGATTTTCACGATGAATCTCCTTGCAATCCGCCACCTCAGTGTGTCAATTGCGGGGAGATTACTTTTCTCGTTATAAAGGCTATCCTAAGTACAAATATGAATTTGAAATTCAAAAAATCAAAACCTTAGAAAAAATACTGCACTATGAAGCAAAAAAAAATTGATTCTGAACTATCTACTAATAATCTATCTTTCGCAAAAGTTGTAATCAAAAAACCTCCTTAACTATCCAAACCCAATCAACCTCCAAATCCTTACCCTTCTCAAATCTCATTACAACTTGCAATAATCTCTTACCTTCCCTCACTCCTACCAATCCCCTTCTCAACCTTCCCGACAATCTCTCTCACTAAACGCCCTTCCTATCACCCGCAAAACCACCTCACCCCAATCCACTCACAATACCTTCACCTAAACTCCCACCAATAAATCTTACCCCTCCTAAACTCAAACTACCACCTCTCAAAAATCAAAGTCCTCTCATTCCACGTATGAGAGAAACACATCAAAATCACCTTTAATAGATGATACAAAATCCTTGCATTACAGCAACTCAGAAGCATCCATATCCTCTCAAAAATGTTCTGACTCTGTAACCAAAAACCCTAACAAAAATCATAAATCCCAACAAAAGCACAATAGCTCATAACATCATACAATGGAACAATAACGGACTTTTCCATCATACAGAGGATATAAAATTTCTAAGAAACAGATTTCATCCTAAGACATATGTTATTCAAGAATCCAACCTAACAAAACACAAAGTTACTATTAAAGGTTATAACTGCATTAGAAAGGGCCGAGAAAATCCCATCAGAGCATCCGCTGGAATTGCTCTCCTCATAAAAGAATCAATTTCATACTCTCAGATATCTCCAAATACCAACATCGAAGCCTGTGCTGCAATCATATATTTAACATTCATAATGATCATATGCAACGTCTATATCCCTCCTAACTTTAATTCAAGTCTAGCAGATCTCATCAATGAACTCCTGCGTCATTGTCACTAATACAGAACTAAGTTCTATAGACAAAAAAGATACTAGCCCCTCAATTATTATCTCTAAGTATCACTCAATCATAGAATTAAAATTTCAAAACTATCAATTAATATTCACGGATGATTCCAAAACTAACAACAGATGCTTTTTTCTACACAAAAGAGATAGAAAAAGCTTTCTCTTTAAATAAAACTACTACAATCCTATCAGCCGAATACTTTGTCATTCTGGAGGCTATAAAATACTGCTTATCTACAAATCACCCCATACAGCTAATTGTAACAGACTTACTAAATTCAATCTATCAAGTCAATTCCTACTACTCCAAACATCCCTTAGTTCAAGAAATAAAAATCCTTCTTGAAAGAGATTTCATCAAAATATTTTCTCTAGCCTTCCCAGTAATGGAGAAATCCCCGGCAATACAAGGACCAATAACTTAGCTAGCTCCCTTGAAATTCCTAGACTATTAAATAATAAAATAATCCACGGCCAAAATCTGAAAACATACTTTAAAAGCATCTGCAAAAATCTCATCCAGCTAGACTGGGATTTACTTCAACATCCAAATAAACTAAATTAAGGAGAAATTTTTTACTAAATCTCCCCCAACGATCCTACCTAGAAAAATATCTACCATAATGGCCCCTTTAAGAATAGACCACACTAAACTAACTCACGAATACATACTAAACAGGTCATCCCAACCCACCTGTGATTACTGCAATGTCCTCATGACAGTCTGATGAAAAAATAGAAACCTTCCTCTCCGTGAAGCTTATAAAAACAATCTTAAAACCACATTTTAATATGGTAACTCAAAAAATATAGTTGCTTTCCTAAAAGAAACAGGCTTATACGATTTAATATAGCATAAAATACATAATAATAACAGTACAAGTTGAGAATCCAAACTCATACTGATGGACGCTAAGAGAACTAGAAGTCGATGCGTCCTTAACACATGTCCACTCTCAATGACTTCCTGACACTTCTCAATATTTCGACCAACAATTAAATTTACCATGGGGCAAGAGATAAATGCTTAAATATATTGAAAAACTTTTACATCCGTTTACAGGAAAAACTGAATCCTTTGTTAAAAAGATTAAAAACCATTCAATTAGAGCTGGGAGACATACTATTAGTTTTGATGTAGAATCCTTGTATACAAATGTTCCTATAAATGGTGCGTTTTCCATAATTTCAGACACGTAAGGAAATAAAAATATAGACTCAACCGTACTATTAATTCTAATAATTAATTAAAACATGTCTGATTTCCACTTATTTTACTTTTCAAAGGACTTTCTACGAGCAGACTTCGGGAGCAGCTATGGGATCTCCGCTGTCACCCGTGGTAGCGAACATCTTCATGGAAGCTTTCGAAGAAAACGTCTTGTCTTCTGCTCCTCAAAAACCTAAATTTTGGTGCAGATATGTAAATAATTCGTTCGTAGTTTGACCGCATGGCGCAGACAACCTCCATAATTTCCTGGATCATCTAAACCAACAACACCCTAGAATAAAATTCACTATGGAAACTGAATCAAGTGGTGTATTCCCTTTCTCGATGTACTAGTACGAAGGAAAGATAATGGCAAATTAGGACATTCTTTGTACAGAAGACCAACATATACAAATCGATATCTCAATGCAACATCAGACCATCAACCTTCTCAAAAACAATCCGTCATTAACTCTTACATAGAATTCTTCAATATGTGACGAACAATCACTGATATCAGAAATAGAAAAACTGACCAATGGTCTGAGAGGCAACGGATATTGCGCTGAAGATATTCTCTTAATAAATATAAAAACCCAACTACTCAACCACAAATGTCACAAATATACCACCTATGTACAGTGTTCTCTTGCCTTACATACACGGAATCACCGACCAGATTGTCAAATTGCTCCGAAAATCAAACACTAGGATAATTTTCACCAAGGGACGTAGCACCGTTACGAACAGAAGACGTTTATAAAATACCTTGCTCTTGTGGTAAAGAGTATGTTGGTGAAACAGGACGGTCTATATACACTAAACTTAAAAAACTTGAGAGATGTATTAAAAAGAAACAAATTGTACAATCTGCAGTAGCTGAACACCAGCATTGCTCAGGTTACATCTTTAATGTAAAAGAAACTAAGGTGCTAGCATTAACGTCTGGTTTCTTTAAACCTAAAATTAGAGAATCAATCGAAATTCGTAAATATCCAAATAGTATTAATAGAGATACAAGTGACAATCTACATCACACGTGGAAATCGATTGTAACTCTGGATCACGATTCACTGAAGAGCAGTCGGATATAAATACCGGGCTGTTGCCCCTAGATGGTCTAATCTTGTGGAGTAAACATCCCTGAAGAAGCCTCGTGCAATCGTAGGCGAAACGTCGGATAATAATTCCAGTTTGACAAGGGTCCATGCACAAAACCCATGATTTTTTAACTTGACCAAAACCAGTGAAAGCTTTCGTTCTTTAAATAGTTTTCACTTTAAAATTTTTTCATAAAATAGTATTCTAATTGCAGGTCCTAAAAATACGCAGTCTTATCTAAATTAAAATATTTTAATTTATTTTTATTATTGTTTTTTTTTACGAAAGATTTACCCAAATGCCATTCTTCTGCCATAATAATTCTGAAAAGATCTATACGGCCACTCTGTCGTTTAAATTTCTAAAAAGGTATAAAAATCCTTAAATACTGTCATTTTAAGACTGATGTGCGGTATATACCATATTATCTTTAAAATGTTATAATAGAGAAAGCGTTTTAATGTTAGGGCACTTAATAAAAGGTGAAGCATTCAATGGTTTTCCTTATATGTCGATCATATATATTTTATAAAGAATTTTGTGGCTTTCCTTTAACTTTTATTAACACACTGAATATAGGACGTGAGATTTTTTACAGATTTTGTAGAAGGCTGCTTTCAAGATTTCATCGTTAAGGTGTAAAAGCACGCGATTAGTTGTTTGTGTGACCTATTTAATATAAAACTGACTTAAATAAGATTGTTAAGAGGCATGTGACGTCCTTATTTATCAATACAGCTATAGGTTGTTAACATAATTATAAGACAGAAAATTTGTCACAAAATTAAAATGAAAAACTGTGAAAAACAATTGGAAATTGTTTTGCCAACATGCCCAAATATGACAAAAGCATTCTCAAGAGGATTTATGCAGCGACAAAATTCGACTTCAAAATTTGCGTCAGAATGTCATACCACATCATTGGTAACATCACCTGATTTTAGGGCGTGTCGACCAGAAACGTACATATACCTCACGATTTTGCAGAAATCAGCAGTAGCAGATACAGTACGAAGCAAGTTTGCACTCAGAAGATTTCCTGAGCCGATCTCGAAGGACTGCTGGTTTGAAGCAACTCTTCAGTTGGCTGTTTTTACAGCTAAATTCGAAAATCCATTCGTTTTTGTTGGCCAAAACTCTCGATTTGTCAGGATTTTTCCACTTTTCCTCTTTACAACACCATCTAGAAAGAAAACAGTCTCTGTCTCTTTCAGATCAACGACGAGGTTTCTGACGGCAGCATAGACCTTCCTGATCTTCTAGAAGAAACTCCAAACCCTACGATAAGAATCTGGTTAGGCGCGTGCGTCAGAGAAGTTAATCTATAACACCTCTATTCGTTCGTGAAATTGCCTGTCGTTCTCTGAGTAGGCTATCACTTGCACCCCGAAAGCTGAAAAGTAGGATCGGATTAAATAGTGTCTCTGGGTTTTCCCCTGTTTTAAAACAATGCGCGGACGTAAGGAGTACCTGCTTACGGACTCCTAGGTAAGTTTCCGGGAATAAAAAGGGACCCTAGTTTCCGTATACCTGAAAAAGGTTGGATATAATCCTTATATCATTGTCAGCAATTCTAGTTTATCTTAATATCTTTATCATTTTGTCGAATTGAATTTGGTCAAAAGCCTTCTCGAAATCAATGAAACATAGATTAATGTCACAGTTCACATCTCTACGTCTTCGTATTAAAACTTGGATACTAAAAAGAGCTTCTTTAGTACCCAAACCATTTCCAAATTCAAATTGAGTATCAGCAACATGTTCATCGATTTTCCAATAAATTCTATTATGTATTATTTTTAGGAAGATTTTCAGGACATGACTCATAAGACTTATTGTGAGGAAGTCATTGTACCGAGTGGAGTTAGCCTTTTTGAATATCATGACAATCCTGTTTTCCCTAGTAATTTTAGAATTTCTGCCGGGATTTCGTCCGGACCGGTTGCTCCCCTATTTTTAGCTTTTTGCAAGGTTCTTTCTAGTTCTTCTAGTGTAAGGGAAGGTCTAGATAATATCTTGCTTATTTCAGGACTGAGTGATCTTTGACCACTAAAAAGATCGTCAATATAATTCCTCCAGGTCGTTAACTTTTTTCGATATCGACTATAAGAACCCCATGTTCATCAATAAGTTTCCCGGAAGATTTGGTTTTACGAGGTTTGTCCCAAAAATATCGAGCCTGCATTCATATCTCCGCGTTAAAACTTCCAAGCGACCTCTGTGGGGCATGGGCGTCACCAGTCTTCACGAACTCGTTAGTATGCGCAGTTACTGACTGGACGTGTTAGTTCATGAACGGTGTGCGTTTTTTACAGTGTCTTTTTTTCGTTCATCACATTTTGTTACTGTAAAAAATGACGGAAAAATTAGATCAACGAATTTGCATCAAGTTTTGCTTTAATCTTGGAAAAACTTGCTCGGAAACAATATGATGAATAAGGCATTTGGAGAAACAAAGCGATAGTCTTCACAGTGGAAGTATTCTGAATCGCCAAAACCAAAAAAAGCACGTCAAAGTCGGAGCAAAGTGAAGACAATGTTGACTATTTTCTTTGATTATGAAGGTGTTCCGAGAGGTCACACGATCACTAAAGAATACTACATTGAAGTATTGAAAAGATTGCGTGACACAGTCAGAAGAAAACGGCTACAGCTTTGGACAAGCGGTGATTGGCTGCTTCACCACGACAATGCGCTAGCGCATTCATCGAACCTTGTGCAGTAATATTTAACAAAGCATCAAGTCGTCCAGATTCGCCAGACTCCGTACAGTCCCGACGTAGCTCCCTGTGACTTTTGGCTCTTTTCTAGATTAAAAATGCCGCTCAAAGGAAACCGGTTCGATGACAAAGAGACGGTTGAAACTAATGCGATCAATGCACTGAAGACAATTCCGAAAACTGACTTCCAGGACTCCTTCAGGAAGTGGAAAGACCGCTGGGAACGTGTTATTCAATTAAATCGGGACTACTTTGAAGGATGATTAAGAATAACACCAATGAGGAGATATGAAGGTAGGCTCGATACTTTTGGGCAAACCTCGTTTATATTCCGGCACCTTCCTTTAATTTCTTATGCAGATTAAAGGTGTCATGTTGTTTTTCTAAACCTTCAATAATGATTTAAGTACATTTCGATGTATTTTTTAGGATTTCTCTTATGGATTCTACCATTTCACGGCAAAATTTTATTTTTATTTGAATACAGTCAACATCTCCATTGTTCTGCATAATTTAACTTTCATCAATATCATTGGCATTCAAGTTACATACATTATAAAACGGCCATGCATAAATCAGGATGTACAACATTATAATTTGTGATTGATATTTAAATCTTTAAATAGCATAAATACTAGCTTTTGCGACTAAATGAATGCCGACTATTATAGCCAACCATTCCCTGGCGCCAGGGCAATCTGCAATCACGTCAATTGTACGGAAATCCCCGATATTCGGCTATGGATCTCTTATTTGCGGTGCTTAAAAGTACTCAAACCTAAGGCATGGTTTTATTAGCTGTACGTGCTTTAGAATACATTATCTGATGCGGCTTGTTATTTATACAGGTCTTTTGTACCTAATTACTTTTCAAAACCACCCAAATAAACAAACCGGATGTATCCAAATTCCACCAGCGCAATAAGTTATTTGTTGACAAGAAAATAATAGTTTGATAAAAGTATAATGATGTCAGAATTCAATGGTGTGATTATAGAAATTTGATATTATTTTAAGGAGTTTTCTATATTTTTTTAACTTAATTTTCCGCAAGTTTAATTTATATTTTTCAAAAATTGAACAGTACACTTGAATAAGGGGTTAAGTATCAAAAATAGGAAATATTTTTTTTTATGTATTAAGACTATGCGTCCTGTCCCCCAGAATGGTCTAAGGGCCAAAAGAATATTTTTTATTACAGATGCTAGTGACCTCAACTGATTATAAATATGGGGTTTAGTTAGACCAGGTCAATAAAAACAACTTATGGAATACTTTGCTATATTTGTCGACGTTTCGATCTCTTTGAGATCATCCTCAGGACTATACAGCTAGATTCCTTACGTACAAAATAAAATTAAAAACATTTCTAGGAAGTAATATGCTGGATAATTTAATTATATTAATAAATTGGGGAAGAATGGGTCAGAATCAAACAAAATATCAATTTGTTTTATTCTTGTTCCCGTAGCTGGCTTCACAGATGGCGCACCTATATAAGTCGCAAGCGTCGTTTCCTATTAAGGTAGTTCACTCGTGAAACGATATTTCTTAGAAATGTGACCGAATTTGAATATATAGTTTACAAAAGTGATTTATTTAATTAAAAAAAAAACGAAATATTTTAATCGTCTGTCAGATGAATTATTAACAATTAAAATATGCATAATTAATATGCTGGAGGTCATTACATATAACAAAATGCCAATACATTTTGGAATATTCCAAAAAGGATTTTTACTATATTTTTTAAAATTAACGCAATGTAGATCCAAAAATTATAATTTTTTTAGAAAAAAACCGGAATTTCTTGACCGTTTTGTATAGAAAATACAGATTTTTTTAAATAAAAATAATTTGAAAACATCTGACGCGTAGTGGGGTACAGTGATCACAACTTGGCAACCTTGTATCGTCATACTTGACGCGCGATAATTCAAACCTAACTTAGGTTAGTTTGTGAGTATCAATGTAATTAAGGTTAAGGAATTAAAAACAAATTATTTTTTGAATTTTCAGTTGTACTTAGTTAAAAAAATCGAAAAAAATTAAAAAGTATTTTTTTGATGAAAATTTCCATTGTTGATGGCCTTTAAATTGAAACTGGAACCTTGAAAAATTGATATGGGGAACCTATAATTCAGACTTTTGTCTGAAAATGAATCATTATTTAAATAATGATTAATTTACATAATTACTTATAACAACATGTCATATAAAATTCTTTTTAAAATCAACCTTTAAATAAATCATAAGACATAAGGAAAAAATAAATTATGCTATATTTTTATTTTTATTAAAATAATCATTAATTTTCTTTAGTATTCTAGAATCTTTGGTCATTCGAGGTTTACCACTGTTATTGGTCTTAGAGCCGTTTTACATACACAAGAAATATTCCGAAAATTATAACAAAAATTTTCAGCAAATTTTTGCCGAAAATTCTTTGGAGATAATTTTTACAATAAAATACCACTCTGATACGTACAAGAAATCTGAATATAATTTTGGTGGTAATTTTGTCGGTGCTCATGCGCATTTTCATAACATGTGACGTTCAAGCAATTAAATTATCTGGGAATAACCTTAAAATGTCATAAATATGAAAGTTTCCAAACATATATAATCAAAAAACCACAAAATAAGAGATATTTTGTGCAAGAAACAATGAGTAAACATTGATAGTTGATTACCAAACGCGGGTTGTCAATTCACATATTTTATTCTGCGTCGCACTTTCTGCATTTTAGTCATAAAAATATAGAACACGTTCTATATTTTTATGCCGAAAATTTTCACCAAAATTTTGACAATAATTCTTTGATGTGTAAAACAGCAAATTAGTTTTATGAAAATTTTCAACATAATTATCAGATAAATTTTGGCCATAATTCTTGTGTGTGTATAACGGCTCTTAGACAATAATTGCTTGATCCCTTCGGAACCTAATTCTACATGAATATTTTTTTAAATCTTTAAAAGTAATACATTCACTTGCAATTCTTTTTATGATCATATCAGATATAACACCTTTTAAGGGTTCTAAAGATGGCAATATAATTTTTTTCATGACATGCTTTTAAATATATTTCTCAATATCAACGTTACTATCGTTTACTCTATAGACCATTTAACATAGACATTTGCGGCGCTGCCAGATTTATTATATTTAAAGTTATTACTGAATAAGAATGTGTCTTTATATTGAAAGTTAACGTGTTTTGGCTACAGTCTCATACAAAAACAAAATTCTTTACGCCTGAGAATCTCTAACTTTTATACTTTTGTCTACGACTGTTGTGAGTGAACTATCTTAAAAGGGCAAAGTATCATCATTATTATTTTGTTTTGTAAATAAATGATACGTTTTTTCGTGTATCATCCATTTCGCAGTGTTTGTTCTATCGAAAGTATTTTGTTTGTGTGATTATGCGTGATATAAACAATAAAATGAATATAGAAAATGATGATAATATAAAGAAAAATAAGTATGGAGTTAAGTTTAAGGTCTAACAAGAACTTAAAGTAGCTGGTAAAAAATATGTGTCTCGTAAAGAAAAAACCAGTCCAGCAAAAAGGCAACCAGAACATGAGAGATGTTTAATTTTAGGCCTAGAAAATGTTTTACTGATTTAAAATCTTTGATTGTAGAGGGTTTGCAAATGTTATAATGATGATTGCAAAAAGATTAAAAGCGAAGAAAAAAAGAAAATGTTTAATAATTTCTACTCTTTGGATCTAAATGCACAAGGATCATTTTGTATGTCTCATATTCATTTAGGACAGGTCAAAAGAAGACATAGTGGTTGATATACTGACCCACGGGAGAACAGAAGACAGTATTCTGTATATTATGCTTTGCCTAACGAATCAGGAAATATTATAAACGTCTGTAAGAAAACCTTTATGAATTTATTGTCACTGACGAAAAAAAAAGATGGACGTTCTAATATCAAAGAAGAAAAAGTGGTGTTTACAATTTTAGTGCGCATATTGCCGATACAAATTAAGCCTTCATATGTGTTTGGAATGAAATTCAAGCTTCCAGGAGATCTAATGAAATGCTTACTAAAAGTTTTGAATTCCAACGTTACAGAAGAAGAAAAAGTAAACATATGGAGTGACAACTGCACCGAATAGAATAAGAACCAGTTGGCAACATTTTTAATGCTGTTTTTAATCGATTGGTCTATTCTCAGAAATTACTACGAAATTCCTTGTTAGCAGTCACGGTTACTTACCAAACGATCGTCATTTCGCACAGATTGAAAGATGAAGATTGCCTGTGGACATAGAACAACTCATAAGAGATATCAGATCAGTACAGACTTATAGAGTTGTCAAAATGGAACCTAGACCCTTTTTAAATTTGCAACAAGCCGCAGATTCCTTAATATCTACTACTCAGCTTTCAATATCAATGTTATCATAGATACGAGTTACAAAAGATGACCCAGGATACGTGTTTATTAAGAAAGAAAAAAAACACAGTGATATCGAACCTTGGCAAAAAAGAAAAGTTCTAAAGAAAAATATATTTGAGGACCAAATAAAAAACGTCCAGATACACCGGAATCGACTCCAAAGCTTAATTCGGCTAAAAAGCAAGATTTACGTGCTTTAAATTTCATATGTTAATTTACAAGAGCACCAGGAGTTCTACCAAAAACTCACAGCTTGGTTGAAACCACTTACCTACCATGAAAAAGCTAATGGTACTTATCACTACCACTTTTGTATTTTTTTTTTCATTTTCTTTGGTTTGTATTGAAAACATTTTTGATTTTTTAGTGTTCTTACTATATATATATATATATATATATATATATATATATATATATATATATATATATATATATATATATATATATATATATTGACTTTCCAGGAAATTTTGCTTTTGGCACCCTTATTCAAGTCTGCTCTTCAATTGATACAGTTGTTTAAAAAAGAGTTGTCCGTTCTCCTGCGATTTGTGATTTTTATATTTCACTGTGAACACCAAATGTTCATATAACATGTTTATCCTTTTAGCCATATTCTCGTAACCTCTTTAAATATTTTAAATATTTGAACTTGGGTTAGTTTTCTGCACACCGCTAACATTTTTTATTGCATATATTGTTAGCCTGGAACCTTAAAAAATCATTGTGAAAATGTGTGTTCATAGTAAAATTGACATCATTTTATATCCCTTTTTAACCAACTCCTAAAATGAAAGAGCTTTCAAAATTGGAACGTTCTAGATATAGAAATTCGCTCAGTCAAATCAAAGATGGAAGTAAGATAGTGAAAGCATTTTTTTAATAACTCTTAAAATTTATCCCTTTACATCTCATTGTCTGCAATTTTTCTGAGTTTTTTAAAGCAGCATCGTGTTGTTTTTCTTTCACCAAAGTCTAGTCTCATTGATGAGCTCTGATCCGAAAAAATACATGTGAAATAGGATCAGTTAAAGGGAAAGGACAATATATTTTTAAAATTTAGTAAACAGTTATTATAATGTTGAGCAGATCTGATTTCAAATACACAAATCTTTCCCCAAACAATTAATAATATTTCAAAACTTTGCCCAATTTTATCGTCAATCTGTCAAAACTAACTCAATCGTACTGATGCATCATTTTAAAAACGTATTTAATCTACACTTTGCTATAAGCGTAGAAATGATATGACCGAATCAGAAACCGATTCGGGTCGAATCTCTTGTATAAGGAAATTTAAAAATTTGTGATATTAAACCTTGAGTAGTTTGGATCTACCCGAAGACATTTACACCTGCTCTTATCCGCACTACTCTGGTGATGACTGCTTATTTCATTCACTGATAAACCAAGGAAATAATTAGTTCATGTCAGAAGAACGTTTTATGGACAAACGAAATTGGGCCAAACTTAATCATGGTTTTGAATTCCAAAATGCCTTTAACTCACGCAAAATTCTTAAGAATGAACATGCCTGTATATTGATAGCGACCCACATTCTTTAATATTAATAATAAAAAAATATCACAAAATTTTCAAGTTGTGAATATCAGATTTTTAGTTTTTATTTTAAAAGTATTTTTATTATTATGATGTAGCATAAATATAGTAGCCCAGACAAAATAGAGCTCTAACTTTGTTTTTATTTGTGCATTAAAAAAATATCTTGGAAGCGTTATTTTTAACCTCTCTAAATCCCATATTTGGAAAAAAAAATTATGACATATTGTACATAATTAACCTTGGACATATTTATCGAATTAAGTCTGATTTTAGGTATTTTTACGCGCTATTATACGTTCATGCCTTAAAGTATTTGGGGTTGATTTTTTGAAAAAGAATAGTCACGCCTTCCATTATTTGGAAATTTCAAAACAAATGTCTAAATAAATCAAAAACCTATTAAAAATCATTTCAGAATGGTGGCAATTGAGTAAAAGTTTATCAAAATGTAACATTAAATAAAAATTAGGTATTGATCTACAATTATTTTTCCCCTAAAAGATTTTCAAAGTCAGTTTTGAAAATTGTTTAATAGTAAACTGAGGATATATTCCAGAAAATCAGTTGTGAGTCGAAAAGTTTGGGCCCTCATTGGAGAGTCTATCCTAATTAATCGTAGTTTCTATTTATATTTTATTATCTATGTTTCAAGTTAAGGCGATCCAGAAAACTAAATTATACTTATAATAATCAAAGTTTTTCATTGTGGTAGAACATTCTTAAGCAGAAATATTATTTTCTATATAATATCGCATTCTTAACGTAATTAAATAAAACCAAAACAGGATAAATATTTAACACAGTTTCTCATACAATAATTTCGTCTTATATTTACAAAATAATTTACTTTGGTAAGCTTAAAAAAAGGGGTTAATAATATTAAATATGAAACTAAATTATATATAATCGATTTTAATTTAAAATTGAGGAACTACAAGAAAAATCAAATTCGGGGCAGAAATTTAGATTTTTTAAAGACCTGATTAAACAAATGTCTAATTACTTCTATAACGACACGCCTAACATTTATAAACCCAAATCAGTTTGTTTCCAGAACATTTATTTTCACTGTGGTGAACTTAAAGACAGACTAGATTCCTGTGACATAAGTTTCCACTAAGTGTAGCTATCTGTTGGGATATGACTCTGACGAGTTACAAAGGAGAGTACAAACTAATAACTTTCTTTGCGACCATAAAAAATATCCTCGAAAAGGCGATCAGTGAGAGAGATTACTAAAATAAGAAAAGCACCAATGCAAATTTTGATAGCATTGTTTAGCTTGGCGCAATAAATTACTCAACAGCTTTATTAATTAGTTATAAAATTTAGAACAAACAACGGCTCATACGAAATATTGACATGCTTATCAAAGTTGGAAACAAAACAGCAAAAAAAAACATTTGGAAAAATTCAGGGGCCGATATAGATAAAAGATACGTCACATACGAAAATATTTCCTAAACTACTGTTGAGTGTAAGAGGGCTTCTCGAGGTTTCCTACATATAAACGGAATTGGCCTTAATCGTTATTTTGTTTATGTCTTCCTATAAGCCATATATTGCATTGTAGACAACAATTCATCCCAGATATGATCAGATATCACAAGAATTGAGCTCTACATTTCCCATAAACTTACAGAGAGCTCGAACAGTAACAAGTAACTGTTATAAACATCTGTCTTATCCATAATCACAGTTCTCTGCTAATTTTATATACATATATATATATATATATATATATATATATATATATATATATATATATATATATATATATATATAAAACTTATTTTATTCTCCTAACGACCGTTAAGAAAGAAGGCAGACTGTATATTCATTGCGAATTCCCCTCTTGTTCTCTTTCTATACTAGTTTCGACCACCTCATGGTCTCGTCAGTGGAGCTATAACGAACCGAGAGCAAAATGCACAGAAAACAACTGTGTACTTAAAGTCCCCATATCGTAAAATATCAGCAGAATATTACTCGCAGAACTTGTTGCCGGACTGTTGTCTTAAACAGTACAAATGAACATCTGAATACACCCGGGAGAGGTAGAAAATTATTAAAAATAAACAATTTTACGATCTGTGTATTTGGAAAAGTTATTTTATTCTTCTTCTGACCATTAAGACGGGGGGCAAACAGTATATTCTCTGCGAATTCCATTCTGGTTCTCTCTCCATACTAGTTTCGACCACCAAATGGTCTCATCAGTGGAGCTGTAACGAACCGAGAACAAAATGCACACAAAACAACTGTTCACTTAAAGCACTGATATCGTAAAATGTCGGTAGGATATTACTGCGACTAATTTTTAAAATTCTAATGTGTTGTTATGATAATTAAAAAAAATTATATACTTGTGAAGTAAGTTTTGATAAATGAACCATCAGAACTACAAATTTTATATGAGAGATTCTCAGCTTGCGTCTACGCAAAAATCTTGGAAAATTCTATAATGAATGACAATTCTAAAGTAATACTTATTTTTTGTTGATTCTAATATTTTCTAGTGAGCCTAAAACAAATTTTTCATCCTGTTTTGACTTTACAAAATATTTAAAATATATATATGAGTGATTGCTAGTCCTCCCCATAAATCATTTTCGCGTCATCTGTGCAATTAATTGTTCTACATTCCTTCATCCTTCTAACCCACTTCTAGCAAATGTCATATCATGTCTTCTTTGCAAGCCGTTATCTGCGCCATTAAAGGATGCATTGGGCCATTTCACCACAGTTTTAACCCTCTTATAATTTAAATTGTATAACATAGACAATCGGGAAGCGTCGAGAACAATGATTCGGGATTCTACGGTGCGTAAAATTGCGAGTGTGTGTCAAAAGAATGGCATATGGTTGGCGTGTGCCGCATCCGTGCCGACACGTTACGCATCGAAAATCATGAACCCCAACCCCCTAGCTCAATTAATTTTCGATTTTTATTATAGAAATAAATTGGTGAAAGTCTGAGTTAAAATCTAGCGGATTCATTGCCTTGATTAAAATTTTTTAAAGATTTTTAAAATCAATTTCACAAAGCATGTGATCAAATAATCAGCTTAATTTAACTTTGTATGTATGAGTCCCAGATCACTCTAGTTATCCAGGAAAATGCGGTGGCTAAAATGGGGTCCACAGTGGAAATATTACTTAAAATTTAGGTACTTGTATGTGACGAGGCATCGAGAATGAAGTGTGCAAAGAAATATATAATCAAAATTAACTTGCGTTTTACCAGGAGCTTCTCTTCCTGAAGGAAAAAGACTACTAACAGAACGACATCACCTGTTATGCCATCTTCGAAGGATTAGCATTGTAGATGATTCAGCATGCAGAGGAGGAAGAAATTGTTGATCATATTATCAAAGGGAATCCAGCACTCAACATACTAGGGCAATATTATCAGTCAAAGTGTCAAGTAAATTTACGTACCGAGGAACCTTGAATTCGGCGATAGACTTGCCGTCATTGTGGAAACTACAGCTTGTCAAATCTTGCTTTGCTTCTGAAAAATTCTATACCTGCGTGAACAAGAAAGTAAGATAACATTCGGATAACAAAAATGACAATAATACGCTCTTTTCAGTGGCAACTCGTAAAGTAGTGAAACAGTGCCATGACTACTAAATTTTTTTAGAAATTTTCTACTTTATGTTTTTTCTTGAACTTTTCAGAATACTGTTTCCTTCCATACATTAGCCGCCACTCTGTCTTTCTGCGTTGCTTTGAAGTACAGTTTGAGGCACAAATAATAAACAAGTTCTTATCATTTTACATATCTATAAGTATTTTTAGGAACAAATTGTAAAACAGACTCACTCTATTAAGCGACTTCTAAAAGAA